>CAJQUW010011776.1:0-275465 GCA_907163375.1 Prostheceraeus crozeri | reverse complement strand
ATTATAAAAAATACATAAATTATAAAAATACATAAATTATAAAAATACATAAATTATAAAAAATAAAATTTTTCCTAATAAAAATAAAAAAAATGGAAATGACTCAAATTTGTCAAGTTTGCAATATGCGTTTTTTAAATCAAACACTATTATATTCTCATATGAAAAACACACCATGTGGTATGCATATGAATCAATTACAACCTAATAATATACAACCTAATAATATACAACCTAATAATATTCAGAATAATATTCAACCTAATAATAGTATTCAGTATAATAATATTCAATCAGAGCAACCATTACAAAGATTAAAGCATTTATTTATTTCAGATAAAGAACAAAATCTTTATACTGCTAGAATAAATACACCTAGGCAAAATACTGCTAGAATAAATACACCTAGGCAAAATACTGCTAGAATAAATACACCTAGGCAAAATACACCTAGGCAAAATAATAATAATTATTTAGCACAAAATAATAATGTAGCACAAAATAATCCTTTTGTTCAAAATAATCCTTTTGTTCAAAATAATAATGTAGCACAAAATAATTATATTGATAAAAATCAATTTGTTGAAAGTAATAACAAAAAAATATGTACCGGATGTAATAAAAATATAACATCAAAAAATTTTGCACGTCATTTAAAATTATGCGAACAAACAGAAGAGGTTAAAAAAGAAAAAAAAGATAAATTAAAAGATCAGTTATGTCGTAATTGTAATAAATATTTTACAATTCAAGGAATTACTAATCATTATAATTCTTGTATAAGTTCTACAAGACAATGTACAAGTTGTCAAAATACTAAACCTAAGACAGAGTTTTATGATAGTAAATATCAGTGTAAGGATTGTTTAAAAGAAAAAGTTAAATGTAGAGGTTGTCAAAAAATTATATTAAAGAAAAATTTTCAGCGACATGTAACACTATGTCCAAAACTTAATCAACATAATAATCAACATAATAATAATTTATGTCAAAATAATAATTTATGTTAAAATAATAATTTATATTAGTATTTCAACTAAAATAGTTGTATTTCAACTAAAATAGTTGTATTTCAACTAAAATAGTTGTATTTCAACTAAAATAGTTGTATTTCAACTAAAATAGTTGTATTTCAACTAAAATAGTTGTATTTTAACTAAAATAGTTGTATTTCAACTAAAATAGTTGTATTTCAACTAAAATATTATTTTTTATAAAGAATAAAATATTATTTTATTAAAATATTCTTAAGCATTCCGGAAGAGAGGAGAGGTTCGGAACATACTTCTTTTGAGTATAGGAACAAAAAGTCCGACACATTCCGGAGGTTCTACAGAGGTTAAAAACACTCATAAGAGTGTAAGAATGCGAGTCCGGAATTAAAAAATAATAATTCCTAAATTTTTATTTTAAAAATATTAAATGAATAAAAACGAAAATTTGGAAGATTTATATTCACCGGTTATAATTAAAAGTAATAAAAGTAATCTAAGTCGTCATAAATCTCTTAATGCAATAAACGAAATAATAAATAATTATATGAATAACACTGAGTTTCAAGATACACTAACCCTCAAGATCCGAATCTCAAAGATATTAATAATATTGTAGAAAATCCTATATATAATACTAAATATAATAATAATATAGATAAAAATATATATAATAATATAGATAAAAATGCATATAATAATATAGATAAAAAATATTTAGAGCCACTACCCCTACCCCCCTCTAATTCATCTCTTAATAAAAAAATACCACAATCAGATCTTACACGTCTTTGGAATTTTTTAAAATTTCATTGTATAAAAATATTGTTAGCATGTATTTTAATATTTTTTATTTATCATCTTATTATATGTATTGGAAATCAATGGGGTTACTTTCTAACAGAGGAACAAAAGAGAATAAATTTTTATAAACAAGAAATAAAAACTTTTAAAGGATGGAAGACTGAGGAGGATAAGATTAAGGATAAAACTAATAATAAAAATATTAAACAAGGTAAAATGAATCAAGAAAACTTACATTTCATTGTTTACGGTAAAACTGGAAGTGGTAAGACTACGTTTATTAAAAAATATATAAACGAACATTATAAGGATGAAACAAAAGTACATATTTTTTGTATGCATACTTCTGAATGGCCAACTTTTACAAACGTCTATAATGATAAACAATTAGATGAGTTACAAGATATGGAAAGTTTTGCTGGTACACCTGAAAATAAATCTTTATTAATTTTAGATGATGTTGCAAGTTTATCAAAACAAAAAAATATGTCAGAAATATTTACAAAAGGAAGACATCAAAATATTGAAATAGTTGTATTAGCTCATAAAGCTTGTGATGTAGATAATAAGATTAGAGAAAACATTCAAACATTTTTTACAACTACACAAAATAATGCAGCATTTTTTAATGATATTAATAAAAATTATAAAATGAATATGCCTTTATCATATTATACACATCATAAATATGGAATAATACGTGTTGACACCATAAGAGGACATATGCAAGTATATGATAAAGATTTAAATATATTAGTAGATACCGAACATGAAATCTATAATAACTCTCAAGATTTTGATATTAGAATGTATGCAAATGCAAAACATTTATCAAATCAAGTTATAGAACAAATAATTATCCTTTTAGAGTCTGAAGCAAAAGTACCACTAAAAATTATTCCTGATACATTTTATTTTTATTTTGATCATTATTTAAATGCAAAATTTGGTATACCAATACCTAACAGATTACAAGATAATGAAACATTAAACTATTTAAAAATTGCAATAAATGATGTTAGAAACGGTTTAAGAAAAGCAACCCCAATAATATCTGATGTTAAATCTACATTTTCTGATGCTAAATCTACATTTGATGAAGCCAAAAAAACATATAATGATATAAAACCATTAATAAATGGTGTAAGTGAAATACTTAATAATTAAACAAATTTATCATAATCAAACCGAAGGTACTAGGGCTTCGCACGATTTTGCAGATATATTAGTATTTTTTTTCTCTAAAAATTAAAACAAAAATTCTTTTAAAAAAAAACTAAAACACAAATTTTTTCTTTAAAAAATAAAAAATGGAAAAATTTTATTGCAACTTATGTAAAAAAAAGTTACAAACAAAAAGAAGTTATCAATCTCATCTACAAAGTAAAATGCATTTACAAAATGTAGAACGAGTTGATGAAGGAAATATATTAAAATTAAATAGTTATAAAAACTATCTAGAAACATTGCCTACTGATATAAAAGTTAAAAAAATGTTTGATGATTATTCACATTCGGAATATAGAAAAAGTTTTTAATAGTGAAGATGAACATGTATCAGATGGAAGATATTTATTTAGCGATACTGATGAATTTAACGAAATAGATGAATTTGATGAAGCCGTAACAGATATAAAATATTTATTTAATGAATCGGTTGAATATAATGAAACCGATAAAACTTTTTCTGATATTCTAACCAACTTTTCTAATATATTTAAGAAATCTTTCAAATGTTATATGAATGTAGAAGTACTTTATACAAAAAATGGACCTGATGGAATTCCTGAAGAAATAATACAAGGACATTTTACAAAGTCACAAGAAATTCATAATGTAAATAATATACAACCCATATTTGAATCGATGATACTTAAATTAGAAAATTGTATAATTGAAGCCCAGTTACGTGAATCTGGTTGGAGATTTGTTAAAATAATATCTAAGAAAATAGTAATTGATAAATATAAAAATAATACTGGTGGTAGTTATGTTCCTTTACCTTTCAGTTCACCTCAATTAATCAACATAAAAAATGAAGATGATTATTGTTTTCTGTGGAGTATTATAGCACATTTACATCCTGCAAAATATCATAAAGAAAGACTAAGTCATTACAATAAAGAAGAATACATAAGTGAATTTGATCTTTCTGATGGCTTAGATGAATTTCCATATGATTATAATAGGTTAATAAAGTTTCATAAAAAGAATAAAAATTTAATAGAAGTAAATGTTTTTGAATTAAATGTGAATTATGTTTCTATTGGTAAAATTACTCCACTTTACTCAGATTCAAAAAAATTTTATTTGAATAATAAAAATTTATGTCAATCAGAAATAGTATATAATGATAGAGGAAATTACATGCATCATAATATTTTTTACCAAGGAAATATAATATGTACTGAAAAATTTGAACTTGTTAAAACACTATCACCAATAATGATTAATCATAATAATTATAAAGGACGTACTGATGATTATAATTACAAATATTCATCTTTATCTTCAGAATACCAACAAAAATTAGAAAATTTAAATAAAAGTTTACAAAAATGTAAAATAGATTATCAACAACAAACAAAAATGTTACTACAAGAATATCACCATAAATATCAAAATAAGATAGAAACAATTCAAAAATTAAATGAAGAAAATAATAAAGAATCGGCTAAAGCCAGAGGAGCTTCGCTCCGATTAAATAAGGAAGAAAATGAAACCAATCAAAAAATAAATGAATGTTTAAAAAAATGTCTACAACAATATAAAGAACAATATGATAAAGAATATAGTTATCAGTTACAAATATTAAATCAAAATTATTATCAAAATACATTTAATATTACAAAAGAAATTAATGAAACACATGAAATATATAAAGATGAATTTGAAAAACTAGAACAGTCAAAACAACCAGCACAAGCGAATATATTATATTATCAGGGTCATTTTATATTGTGTAAAGATGTTTCTATATTTACAAAAACTTCAGATAATAAAAATTTTCCTTGTCTTCAATGTATGACAAGTTTTAGAACTTTAGAAGAAATGAATAGACATTTGGAGAATTGTCAACAAAACGAAGCAGTTCAAAATACTTTTCCTAAAGATGATTATTTAGAATATAATAAATGGTATTTTAAAAATAAAGTACCCTTTACTATTTATTGTGATTTTGAAGCATATAATGTTAATATGACACAAAATCAAACGGAAAGTTCCAGGGCTTCACCCGATTCTGAAAATTATAATTCTGAAAATTATAATTCTGAAAATTATAATTCTGAAAAAAGTGCGCCTGAAAGAAGTGCACCTGGAAAAAGTTCAACTGAACAAAGTAAAGAAAAATATTTTTGAACAAAAACCATTATGTTGGGGAATGTACATTCATTCAAATTATCCTGAATTATTTAAATCAGAATATTTATAATACTATGGTGAAGACAGTTCAGAAATGTTTACAAAGAAAGTAGAAGAATTACAAGGACGTTTTTCACAATTGCTTGAAACAAATAAACCAATGATACCATTAAAGGATGAAGAAAGAAAAGAATTTTATGATGAAATAAATTGTTATTACTGTGGAAAAGGTTTTACAAATAAATATAAAACTGGCAGAGGTAGATATATTGATAAAGTAAAAGATCATGATCATCTAAATGGATTATATAGAGGTGCAGCACATAATTCTTGTAATCTTAATGCTAACAAATTTAAATATAACTTTGTTCCTTTATATTTCTACAATGGTTCTAAATATGATTTCCATCTAGTAATGAAAGATTTATTTTCATCTGAAAAATTACAACAACAAAAAATAAATGTACTATGTAAACAAGAAGAAGAATATTTTTCAATGCAATTAGGTTGTATTAGAATTTTAGATGCATTTAGATTTTTTACTCCTTATTCATTAGATGTTATGGGAAAAACTTTGAAATCTGAACAATGTAAAATATTAAATAAATATAATTTAAAACCTTTAAAAGGAATATTTCCGTATGAGTACATAACTGGAGATTTTAATTCTGTGAATAAAATTATGGAAGAAGAACAACTTCCTCCAATAAATAAATTTAAATCAACATTAAAACAATCACAATTATCTGACGAAGACTATGCAGAAGCTGAAAAGAATTGGAGAGAGTTAAATTGTAAAACAATGTATGATTATACAATGAAATATCTACAGATAGATGTATTAATACTAGCTGATCTTTTTGAAAACTTTCGTGATATGTGTTTAGAATATTACGGAATAGATCCATGTTATTGTTATTCTACACCAGGTTTAACATGGTTAGCAGGATTAAAACATACAAATGTTCAAGCCGATGGCTCTAGGACAAAGTCCGTTAAACTTAAACATTATAAAGAAAATACATATGATAAATTATTATTTTTTGAATCTGGAATTAGAGGTGGAGTTTCATCAGTTTTAGGTAATAGATATGTTAAATGTTATAATAAGAAAGTAAATCCACAAGAATATGGAATAATAAAACCTTTATCTCCAGAAGAAAAAGAAAAAATATTAGAAATTTTTCGAACGAAACGAGAAGGAGTAGAACGTGAAAAAGCAATTGATGAATTCATGAGAGAAAACTATTTATTATATTATGATTTTAATAGCTTATATTCTTCTTGCATGATACAGGAATTACCAACAGGTGAAATGACATGGTGTAATAATCTAGATTATCAAAGAACATATGATGGTGAAAATAATTTTGGTTATGTATATGAAGTTGATTTAGTATACCCTGATTATATAAAAGAAGCAACAAAATATTATCCTTTCTGTCCAGAAAACAAAATTCCCAATATAGAAGATTTTTCAGATTATCAAAAATCTATAATTCCGAAAAAATACAGACCAACAAAAAAACTTATGTTAACACAAAGCAATAAAGGAAAGTATGTTGTTGAAGGAAGAATGCTAGATTGGTATTTAGATCATGGTATGATTCTCACCAAAATACATCGAAAACTAGAGTATAGAAAATCTAAATGGTTAAAAAATTATATAGAGTTCAATATTGAAAAACGTAAAATAGCTAAAAGAAATAAAGATGATTTTGGAAACGTTTTCTTCAAATTAATGAATAATGCATTTTATGGTAAGACTTTAGAAAATGTGCGTAATAGACAAAATATTGAAATAGTTTATGATAGAGATAGATTTCAAAATTTAACAAGGAAACCTACATATAAAAGAACTACTAGATTCAGTGATGAACTTTGTGCTGTTCATCTAAGAAGAAGCATTGTAAAACATGATAAGTTTAATTTCATTGGTTTCACTATATTAGAATTAGCTAAACTATTTATGTATAGTTTTATATATGATTATTTAGCACCTGCTTATGGCAAAAACTATAAATTACACTTTACAGATACAGATTCTATTTTCTTAGAATTAACAGTACCATATGGTTCTTCACTTGATGAAGAAATTAATAAAATAAAAGATATCATTCATCCTTCTGATTTATGTAAAGTAAAAGATGAATTAGAAGGAAATGAAGATTTCATAACAGAAGCTATATTTTTAAAATCTAAATGTTACTGTTATGATACAACTAATAATATTAGGACATCGGAGATGTCTTCCAGGGCTTCGCCCGTTAAAACACATAAAACATTGAAAGGAATTTCAAAGGCATCAGTAGCTAATCAAATAACATTTCAAGATTATAAAAATGCATTATTTAATAATGAAATAAAAACAGCATATAATTATAGACTTAATTCAAAAAAACATAAAATGTATTTAAAAGAAGAACATAAATTAGCATTAGATCCATTTGATGATAAAAGAAAAATTTTACCTGATGGAATAACTACTTTACCTTTTTAATTTTCTAATTTCTATTTTCTAAATATAACAATATAACAATATAACAATATAAAATATTATAAAAATAAAATAAAATAATAATATAAAATTATCATATAAAAATGGATAAAGTTAGAGCTGATAATTTTAAAAGAATAAAACAATTAGACGAATTAATAAAACAAAGAAATATTATGAAAGAAAATCATCTTCAACATAGAATGACAAAAGCTGGTATTCAATCTGATATGTTTGATAAATTAAAATTAACTGAAGAAGTAAAAACTGATTATGAAAAAACTGTCGAACCATTTAAAACTCTTGAAAAGGAACTTAATGAAAAACGTGTTGATATAGCGGATCCTGTACTTAAAACACTATTAGATGACTATGGTTTATTAGAGGCAAACATAGATAAAAAATTACCAAAATCTATGTTATTCGAACATTCTACTTTCTTTTTAGATAAAAAATTATTTGCAAGATTTTATCTTGGTGGTAAAGAAATATTTCCACAACCTTTACGAGGATTAATTTTTACTCCAGATAAAAAACCTATTAGTTTAGATAGAAATTTTGTTGATCTTTTAAGAGGAGCAGATTTAAAAAATTATGCTGTAGAAGATCTAATAAAATATAAAACTATATTAGATAGAGTTGGCACAGTAAAAACTCTTAGACGTTATAAACAATTAGAAAATTTATTATCAACGGGAGTTAAAGTAGGGAAAGGTTTATCTGAAAAACAGAAAACAGAAACAACTGTATTTTTACCAGATGATCCACAAGAATTACTAAATAGATTAAATATTTTAATATCGGCAATAAAAGAAGGACATAATTCTAGTTTCAATGAAATTCATGCTATATTGAAAAGATTGTTAGAAAAGAAGATTCTAAATGAAGAGGATTATAAAAGTATAACGAACCGAGTGATCTAGGACTTCGCCCGTAGCTGAAATATGTTGTTGTTTTTAATTTTTTATAAAAAAAATATTTCATAAAAAAATATTTATTTAATTTTTAGTTTAAAAATGTGTTCAGCAGATTTAGACAAAATTAATAATCATTTAGAAAATTTGACAGAGATTTTGGGTTCATCAAAATTTAGTACGACGTTAAAAATTATAACAACTACTTCATCACACACTTGTAATTTAGAACCTATTCTACATTTGGAACAAAATAAAAATTATCAAATTGCATTGACTAGTTTCTCTACATTTAACACTATTCAAAACGTTATCAAAGGTGTGAATGATCAATTTAGATATTCTACTGATAAAGGTAAAACATGGAAAATACTAACTTTTCTTCCTGGTTCTTACGAAGTTGAATCAATATCAAATGAAATTAAGAGACATTTAGGGATACCATTTAAAGATAAGAAACAATTACATTTTGCAGTTGAACCGGCAGTTAATAAATTTTCTCTTACTTTAGACGAAAATCATCAAGTTGATTTTAATCATGATAGATCATTGTCAAAGCTATTAGGATTTAATAAACAAACTTATAGTCAAGGTTATCATTTAAGTGAGAAGATTCCAAAAATAACTGAAATAAATTCAATTGTTGTACATTGTGACATTATTGAAGGAGGTTATATAAATGGTAAATTATCAAATTTAATATTCAGTTTTCCAGCTTTTACTGTTCCCATTGGTTATAGATTAAATGTAATTCCACAAACATTAATATATTTCCCTATTACAAGAAAAACTATTAACAACATTAACATTAGAATCACTGATGAAAAAGGACAAGAAATAAATTTTGGAGGTGAAGAGATTATGATAGATCTTTTGGTTCGACAGGTATAAACTCCCGTTCGGGAGGTATAAACTCCCGTTCGAGAGGTATAAACTCCCACGCGAAGCTAGAAAAGTTTAATTTTCTTCTTCTTCTTTAAAAATAAAAATAAAATAAAAATAAATTTTTTTATTAAAAAATGAGTGTAATGTCTTTAAATAAAAAAAAACTTAAATTTAATCATCATCCAAATTTATCTAATAAAGTTTTGTCAGTTATTTGCGGAAGATCAGGTTGTGGAAAAACGTATCTATTATTTAAAATTTTAACGACTCCAAATTTTTTGGATTATAACAATCTTATAATTTATACAACAACAGCAGAACAACCTGTCTATCAATTTTTAAAATATGGATTTGAAAATAATCTTAAAAAAACAGCAATTGCTTCCCTATTCGAAGAATACGAAAAATCTGAATATGAAGAAGAAATAAGTTCATGGTGTGAGGAAGCAGTAGAAAATAGTCAGTTAGTAGAATCTAATAAAAATAACCATATAAAGATACAATTAATAGATGATAGTGGTAATATGCAAGATCCTAGTAAACTAGATAAAACAATGAAACATTGTGTAATTTTTGATGATTGTGTTAATGATAGAAATCAGTCAGTTCAGAGAAATTATTTTACAAGAGGTAGACATAATAACTGTAGTGTATTTTATTTGACACAAAGTATGTATTCATTAGATGGAAGTGTTATTAGAAAGAATGCAAATATATTTATACTATTTGAAATAAATGCAAGAAACTTAAGTGATTTGCTAAGAGATTTATGTATAAGAGATAAAGATGAATTTAAACAATCGTGTAATAATGCTTGGGCAAAAGATTATGGATTCATTACAATTAATATTGATAAAAAAATTCATGATAGAGTTATCGAAGATTTGTTTACTGAGTAATAAAAAATATACAACATAGTGGTATAATATTTTTTTGTTATTATCAGCTTTAATTTTATCTATTTTTTAAAATATAATATTTGAATTTTGTGGTAACATTGGAATACAGCAAAAACATTTTACTGAACAAATTATTTTTTTATTGCTTTGTTGTTTGTAATCTTTCCGTTTAAAGTTTTCTCGTTTAAAGTTTTCTCGTATTAAGTTTTGTTTAATAAAGTTTTGTCTAATAAAGTTTTTAGCTCTTCTAAAAAAATTTTATCATCACTAAAAGTTTTACCATCACTAGAAATTTTACCATCCTTTTTATTTTTATCATTAACTTTTTCTGTCTGTGATTGAAATGATATTTGATTTACTTCATTAGCTATTTGATCAAATTTTTCAATCTCATCTAACGTAATAACATTATCATCACATACTCTTTGAAAGTAGTAATGTAGTTTATCATAGACTTCTTTAATATGTAAATGCTTAGTTTTTAATGATTTTCGTTTCTTAGTTATTAAAGATTTATCTAACATTGTAGCAAGTGAAGTTGCAAAAACACCCGTACCTGTTAAAGCTGTAGCAACTACTGGAATTACTAAAACACCTGAAGATATAACAATTGTTAACGTACCTAAACTTATTGTTAAGAATATGCCAATTCCTTGTGTTACATTCTTAACTTTACTCCATCTCTTTCTTAATTTTTTATAATGCTCTAATCTTAATAATAATTGGGATTCCTTATCTTTCATATAACGTACTCTATCTTTGTGTTTTTCAATATTTAATTCACTTATTTTTAACTGAGATAACGAAGGATATATTCTTGAGGTTCCTTCCACTTTTGTTTCATTCATTTCTGAAGTTCCTTACATTTTTGTTTCTTCCATTTTTAAAGAAATATTATTAGTCACATGATATATTTTAAAAACCTGAAAAACGTCTAAACTCATGAATTTGAAATTCTCAACTTTTATGATTTTCGGTGTCCGGTTTTAGATGACCTTGAACGGTCATGATTTAAGCAATGAAAATCGAACCGAAGGTTCTAGGGCTTCGCGCTTCGCCCGATTGTAATTCTCAAATTTGAGATACTCAACTTTTATAATTTTTAGTGTCCTAGAACGGTCATGATTTTGGGAGCAAAATGTCATAATCACAAATTTTGAGATTCTCAACTTTTATGATTTTCGGTGTCCTGGAACGGTCATGATTTTAAGGGTGAAAATCGAACCGAAGGTTCTAGGGCTTCGCCCGATTGTAATTCTCAAATTTGAGATTTTGAAAAATTTGAAAATTGGGTATTTTTAAAAACGCCCAAATCGGAGCGAAGCTCCTCTGGCTTTAGCCGATTTATGAATTTAGGTCTTCATAACCTGAAAAATGACCAAAATTCATGAATTTATGTCGTTTTTAAAAATGCCATTTTTTGAAAAAATGGTACTTTTTGAATGGACTAAATTCATGTATTTAGGTCTTAAAAACCTGAAAAAGGGTTCAAATTCATGAATTTATGTCGTTTTTAAAGATACTATTTTTTTGAATTTTATGGTGTCCTGGAACGGTCTTTTGACCATTACTAACTTCTGATTTAATCATTTTAACACCAACAAGATCCTCATCGATGATGTCTCTATCAATGAAAAGAGGTGATGAGGTCAATTTGTGATATTTTTGTTCATCAACGACAAGTTTGTAATTCATACGTTTTCTAACATCCTCCATGGTCTTTCCGAATAGACTGTTATTCTTATATTTATAAAAATCCTTTTCAAAATTATTTTGGGAGAGTGCACGTTTTTGACTGTTACTATCTATGTAGGGTTTGAGGAAGGCTTTCTGTCTAAATTTGATAATGCGGTGAACTGACTTTAGAAGCATGCCCATTTCTAAATAGAATTTTAATATGCAGAAGTGTACGAGATAATTTTTCTTATCATATTGGGTGAGTAAAAGTTTGCGGCATGGTTTGTACCTTGGCTGTCCACACTCTATTAAGTTATTATGAAATTGTGACATGAATGGTGAAAACATATCTTCAGTCACTTCGCCAGATTCAGGTGCGAGTGGGAAATCAGCAGTTTTATTTTTAATACTATTTGGATAAATCAAATCCACTTCAAAATAATATCCCCAATCACCTTCATCTGGAATCTTCAGTATGTTTGAAGGGTTGGAGTAATACTCAAGCTCATCTTGATTTAACCAACTAAACTCGGAATGAGGTAGTGGTTTAGACAGTGAACTGCCATATAAATTATTTTGGACATAGTACTTTAGGTGGATATGATCATCACCTACTGTTTCAGATTTTATATGATGCTTATTTACAAATGTGAGACCACCGCGTATTCCGCGCTCAAATATATTATACATCTCCGGGTCTTGTAAGAGATGAATGGTCTCACCAGTCATTTTAAAGGCTGATTTAAAGGACATGGCTGGTAGATTGACAAAGTGGACAGGATCTAATTTGTCTTCTTCTAATGCCACTCGTCGAAATTCCTGAAAGACATCAGCCAGCAAAATGACATCTAATTCTAAGTAAGCGATCATATAATCGCCAAACGTTTTACATTCAAATTTTAACCATGCCTCTTGAGCATGTTCATAATCTTCTACTGGACAATCTTCAACCGTCAAATCGTTTTGGAATTTGTCAATGGAAGGAAGGGTTGTTTCATTTAGTTTAGACATTGAGCTAAAATACGCATAAGGAAAGACTCCTTTGCGAGTGATTATTTCATCCGTTAAGTTTGGATAGTGTTTCTTCAAAGTTTGACTATGGGGAAGAAACTTGAGATTACGAAAGAGAGAAGCTAGTGACGCTGACATGAATTGGAATGAATCTAAAAATTTTATTTCGAAGAAGACTGTCTTATTTTCTTTAGTTTTATCTACTGGTACTTTTGCTGTCATTGCCATGAATTTTTCTCTCGCTTGTGCTATAACATTAAACTGCCACGATTTCATCTGGCTCAACCCTCCTTTTATGAGCATATGACTGTCATAGCCCTTAAAGTTATGAAAAATGACGGGTAGTACACGACGTCTCAACCTAAGTGAAAAGTTACATTTGGAGCAGAGTGCGTTTCTAAATTTACCAGTGATGTGATCATGATCACGCACTTTCTTAATTTTATCGTCATCAAACGTTTTATGACATTTAGGACAGGATGTGCAACTTTCAAATTTTTGTTTGTCTTCATCTGACATATGTAGTGACTTACGCTGCAATTGGGAATCATATGATTGTTGAAATTTAGCAGCTTTATCGAGAAATTCTAGAAATTTTGAAATGCAATCTTCACCTTGCCAAGTATGCATTTTGTTTTGTCTATTCCTAAAGTGGTCATGCCATACTTCATAGCAGGATATGGCTGCTGGCTTGCGGATGATATCATCAATGTAGCATTCTATGTCTGCGTAAATGACACGCAGGGGACTTAATTCGTCACCATTATCCCTATGTGAAAATATTTTATCTTTGGGCATGCGTTCCATTTGTAATTTACCTCGCTTACACCATTCATAGTGAGTTTCAAATTTATCTTTACTCCAAAAAGAGCGGATGCAGCGGTCGCATACAAAATGTTCACCTCTTTTAGAGTGCCCCAAGTGAGTGTACAAGCGAGAGATTTTGGGAATACCACAGTCGTGCCATTCCTCGCTATCATCTTGTTTTACTAATAAGAGGTTGACTACACGTTCATAACAAGTTGAACGTGAATTATAGCGGGCACCCTTCAACCCCTTCTCCCACACGTGAACGACAATTTTAATCTTATTATGTTTTTCGAACGTTTCTACATCTTTGATTTTCATGTTGTTACTATCACAACCTTCAAAGTCTAGTTCATCCTCCCACTGTCTATAGCTATAGGTATGATTTCGATTCGCGTTGATATCATTATAGTGAAGGATGGATAGGACTGCATATTTGAAACACTGTGATTTACAATCGACATTGATGACAGCTTTCTTATTATACAACGTTTTTGGTAGTTTAAATGTACCTCCAGCTGCATGACTTTCTAATAGTGAAATTTTGAATATGGCTGAATCCACACCATCAAAAATGAGAGCGCTGTCGCGTTGATTGAATTTATCTACATTTGATTTTAAACATTGAATGTGAAAATTTAGCCAAGACTCGCAGTCTACAACTTCGGTTGCGGAAGAGGAAGGAACATGAACCTGTATTCTCTCCGTCACTTGACCCGTTTGAAAATCTATCTTAATATATTTTAGTTTAAGGTAGATGAGCGCCTTCATTCTAAAATTGTCTAAATTGTTGAAGAGCGCTTCGATAATGTTAGAATTTTGAAGGAGCCACTCAGGAAAATCTACTATTTGAGTATTGGACTCCATGCAGTAGTCGCGTACTAAATTATTATGTGAAACATTTATGAGGGAGATGGTAGAGGTACCGTTGGTGTAGTGATCATTTGCATGCGTGTGTTGAAGTCTGTGCGAAAATCGCTGAAAGTGACTATCAAAAGAAAGAGGGCACAAATCGCAAGGAAAGGAGATGTCATCGTCAGAATCAACTTCACCTCCGGAGATTGACGCCGCTTTGCGTTGACACACACGTTGTTTGATGTGTCGAAGGAGACTGTGCTTCCTTGTAAACATATGTCCGCAGTCGGCACATTCCCACTCGTTGCCTTGTCGCGAGAGTCCTGAGCTGGAACTCACATCACCTGAAAGAGAAATCATTCTATCATCTCTGTTCAAGTCTCAGAGTATTGTTACAACCTACCTTGACTCAACGACTCTAAACTTTCCTCGAGAAGGGAGGGCGTTGGTGATGAAGTTGATGGCTGAAATTGAGGAAGATGCTATTAACCACACGTTTGAGGGAGATGAGTGAAGAAATTTTCAACTTACCATTTCAACGAAATCGAGTTTAAGGTTGATACTTCAACAAGATAGAGACTTCACGAGAGAGCAGTTTACTTGTACGCCTCAAATATAGAATTCGTCAGAGAACACTTCACTTATATGTCACAAAGACAGAGTGAAATGACACGAATGTCACTTTACATATATACTTTGATATTCATCATTCATTGGCTGTTCATTCTGATTGGTTGCTTGTTGATACTTAAGAATTAGAAAACATTTCAAAGTTATTATTCACAGTCAACATGACAAGCCCTCCGACAACACCAAACACAAAATTCTCTTCTCCATCCTCAACACCAAACGCTCCAACGAAGGTAGAGAAGGTGTTATTACCAGCGGACAACGAAGAGAGTGTATGTGAGAAGGAGTGTCCCGACTTAACAGGCGTGAGGTGGAAGTATCTCCAGTACGATACTGACGATGTGATGGAGATCACCAGCACCAAATTCCTCCACCAATTATGGGAGTGGTACACCCCTAACTCCCAGCCACGAACTATGGCGGAGTGGGAGTATATTGACAAAGTGAGGCTCGCAGTGGAAGAACGATTAAAGCAAGTGAACTGTTTTTGTTATCTATGTGAAGCCAGACTCTGGGACGATATTGACGATGAAGAACTTTTGAAATACATGCCATAATAAATTTTTATTTCGTATTATCTTTGCTTTCATACTGACTTACTTGAACGGGGCTTCAGTGGATGATTTAACCATGTATACTTTTTCATTTGGAAATAGTAGCACGCTTAGTCTAACTTGTAAATCTTAAAACATTTCATATCGGCGATGATGATAGATGAAATAGTGTCAAATAAAATTAAGATAGCTTACACTTCTGATACAGGGATAGCAATCGACTGCGATCCATGTGTAAAGAGCTTGTTAGACTACGGAAGAGAGAAGTGTGTTATGTTGCGTGTGGCGCGTGAGTGTCCTCCCATTTCATTCCATTCATCAATTCGTCTCATTGATAGAGACAGGTAGAACTCATGGTTCTCATAACGTATGCAATGGAAAGTTTTAGGCAACCTTCGACAGTTGGCTAAATGTCGCCCTGACGCGAATGCATACTACGTTGAGACAGAGGCAATCACTTGCAAACATGACGCAGAGAGGTTAAACAAGATTGACCATTGCCGAATGTCCCTTGCGGTATACATAGCTACGGGTTTCACCGCCGCCCTTCACAGGAACGCCCGTCGAAAGGAAGTATTACACCGAACTTCATTTGCAACGTTCAAGTTGACTGATAGCAGATTCAACTTAATGATAGTATTCGCCAGTCCGAAGACTGCCCAGGGCAAACCGCGTGGAGGTTCTATCATGTCTTGCCCCATGGTGGCCCTTAAGAGAGCCGATGGTTCATTCTCGGGGTGTGAATTTAAGTTGACTATTGGCTGGAATAGTCAATGGGTATGACGGTTAGGTTGTCATAGACCCTATACCGCCGAGGTCGTACTGGTGCATCTGGCACCTTTCGGATGCGAGTGGTATTTGGAGTCCACACCCCATCCGTCCAAACAATCTTCTCGATCTTCCCCTTCTTATCATCCTCTTCATCCCACTCGTCGAGGATGACGAACTCGGGAATAGCGTTGTCTTCATCGATGAAGACGGGAATGTTGTCGGCAGATGTCGCTTCCATCGTGACTTCAAATTGAATGAGAAGTGCTACAATCTTCTGGCTTATATAGGGTTTTCAACAATGAATTGCTCAACAGCGATTCAGAATGCTTCAGGGATAGCAATCGACTGCATAACGTTCAAGTTGACTGATAGCAGATTCAACTTAATGATAGTATTCGCCAGTCCGAAGACTGCCCAGGGCAAACCGCAAGGAGGTTGTATCATGTCTTGCCCCTAGGTGACCCTTAAGAGAGCCGATGGTTCGTTCTCGGGAGTGAATTGATGGGGTGGTGAAGGCAGGCAAAGATCTGCAATGAAAATGATATGTATTAGAATAGGATATACTATCTTATTTGCTTTTCACTTACCAAGTTAGTCATCCTTAGGCAGTCTCGCGGGCTTCCTGACTGAAAATTTTTGTAAATGGCCGCGCATTCTTAGTGTGGCATGTAAGCACTTCTTACTCGGATGACCATTATAGCAGATTATACTTTCGTCTAGGCTTTGGTTGACGAGGACTTGACCGTCCAGATGGTTATCCCGAATAGGGATGTGGAACTCAAACATTCTGTCCTCATTCACACGATTCCACTCATTCCTCATGCGCTCCAACTTCGCAAACGACTCTCTCTCATCACCCTGCCTACTCACACTCCTCTCCAACTCAGCATTCCTCGCTCTCAATACACTCATCTCCTTCATCAACTCCTCATACTTCGACTCTGCCTCTCCCATTCTCCTCTCTGCAGCACTCGTCCTCTTCTCTCGCTCATCATTCTTGTCTTCCAACACTCGCACATTCTCCTTCAACTCTTTCACAACACGCCTCATACGGATATTCTCAGCTGCCACCTCCTTACATTTCACCTTCTTCATTTTCAGCTCACTCAACTCACTCAACGTTCTCTCATTCACCTTCTTCAAACTTTCGTACCGATCAACCAACAAAGCATGTGCCGCTTGCTGCGACACATGCTTCTTTTCCATGTCCTCATCCCACCGCGCCGACTGCTTCCGTACCCCACCACCCTTCACTATTGGGGAAGATGAGCTCTGCGGGGGGTCGGTAATGACAATATCGGATACCTCCGACGACGAAGAGCTCAACTTCCTCACACACTTCCTCACTCGCTCCCTATCCAAATCCACATCATCCTCATCACTCTCAAACACTCTCTTCCGCCACTTGTCAGCCTTCAAACCGGCCACAGCATTCTCTACCTCATTCTCCACAGCATTCCCACTAGCATTCTCAACAACATTCCCACTAGCATTCCTAACAACATTCCCACTAGCATTCTCAACAACATTCTTGGCCTCTTTCCCCAACATTCGCTCCTTCTCAGCATTCATCAACTCCACAAATCTCAAATCGGTCACCAACCCTCCTGTGCACTCACCATGCCTCAAATAAAACTCGGCCTCCTGCCCAACAACCAACAGCACCCTGCACTTCACACAGGCAACCCTACTCTGGATAACCATGTGGTCGGCCCCTGCCTTCTTGATGTGGTCCTTGAGACCGTCTCGGCGGTTAATTCGGCCGCATACACACATTTTAATGTGGAACTTTTTATTTTTGTCATTGTTGACCATGGCTGCGATTTTATCGTTAACTGTAAGATAATGAAATTTGTATAAGTTTGGAATCATGTAGTATACAGACTAAAGCATAACACTTTGTGAGGAATGATAGATTTGAGTGTAGTGAGTGGCACTCGATCCCGTCGACAGCCCGAAGGCCTTGTACTGATCACTAGGGAAGTGAGAGATCTTCCCCGATACCCGCTCTTTACAACTGAAGACATCATTGTCACTGCCCCGAAGTGGAAACAGGAACGCCGAGTCAAAGGTAGTGATCAGTAGCTGGGATCTAACCCCTCAAAGCTGCCTTAGACTGAGTTAAATTTCAAATCTGATAGCAGATTTCAATGTAGCATACGGCCTAAAACACAATGTTATCATTCAACACTTATTCAACATTCAACATTCAACTTAGTCAACATTCAACATAATATCAACACTTAGTGAGGAATGATAGATTTGAGTGTAGTGAGTGGCACTCGATCCCGTCGACAGCCCGAAGGCCTTGTACTGATCACTAGGGAAGTGAGAGATCTTCCCCGATACCCGCTCTTTACAGCTGAAGACATCATTGTCACTGCCCCGAAGTGGTAACAGGAACGCCGAGTCAAAGGTAGTGATCAGTAGCTGGGATCTAACCCCTCAAAGCTGCCTTAGACTGAGTTAAATTTCAAATCTGATAGCAGATTTGAACTCAGCATACTTGAAAACCTTAGTCTACATGTTAAAACTTTGAAAAAACTGAAAATTAAGAATTTTTAAAAATTCCGCATTTTACTACTCATACTACTTTTAAAAAATTTTATCAGTAGTAAAAACACTATCAAACTCTATCATACAAACTTTGAAGTAAGAAGATAGCTTACCTACTTCAAAAGATAGAGTCCTTTGAAACACCCGATATCGGGAGCTCAGAGCGACGACCGTCGCTTACCTCGTCTTTCGATGAAGTGATCAGACTTACGTTGTCGGGGGTTTATATATGCTCGGAAGGAAACTTAAAATGGCTCTATCTCCGAAAGTATTCATCGTAGCGACATGCGGTTTGTTGCAAACGATTTGTCTCATCATTCTCTATCATATGACACCTGAACCATTCTCATATGACCACGGGAAGTTGGTCCGTCAGCACATGTCCATGTAACATGCCACAAGTGAAAAAATTCCTAAGTGTGAGAGCTCCAGTGTGGTGAAAATTTTGAAAAATTTAAAACTTCCGAATTTCGACCTGGGACCTTTACCAAAACATTTTTCATCAAATTTCACGGACCCCCCCTCCCCCCTCGTTCAGAGAAATTTGATGAAAAATGTTTTGGTGACGGTCCCAGGTCGAAATTCCACACTTTGGAAAATTTTCAAAATTTTACCCATACAAAGCCACTCTGACACTTAGGATTTTTTCAGGTGAGCGAGCTCCGACCTAAAATCTTGTAACAGCTCTAACTTTTGAACGAAGACAGATATGAACAAGCCGTTTCTTTCACTGAATTTGTCTCACTCTTAGCTTTCAAACGAGCTATTGCACGACAAAATCCGTCCACTAGAAGCCAAGATCGAAGCTAGCTGTCCAGAGGGGGGGGAGGTCAGTGAAATTTGATGAAAAATGTTTTGGTGACGGTCCAAGGTCGAAATTCCACACTTTGGAAAATTTTCAAAATTTTACCCATACAAAGCCACTCTGACACTTAGGATTTTTTCAGGTGAGCGAGCTCCGACCTAAAATCTTGTAACAGCTCTAACTTTTGAACGGCTGGTCCGATTGACTCGCGGCAAAAAATGTCGTCGAGCAGTTTTTTCTCCTCTTTCAAACGAGTAGCTGTAAGACAAAATCCGTTGACTAGAACCAAAGTTAGAAGATTGCTGTCGGGGGGGAGGGGAGGTCAATGAAATTTGATGAAAAATGTTTTGGTGACGGTCCCAGGTCGAAATTCCACACTTCGGAAAATTTTCAAAATTTTACCCATACAAAGCCACTCTGACACTTAGGATTTTTTCAGGTGAGCTACGACAGACCACCCTCCCAACCTGGCCGGCACACCACGCCAACCTAGACACCACATCACCGCGCGCTATACGACGGTCGGCCAGAGGGGGGGACGTCAGTGAACCTGACGGACGCACGTGGCCGGCACACCACGACACTCTGCCGTTCCAGAGGGGGGGAGGACGTCAGACTCAAAGCACCACGGCGGCCGACCACGACACTCTGCCGTTCCAGAGGGGGGGGACGTCAGCGATGGCGGCCATCTTGCGCTATCCAGAAGTGGAGTTTTACTTACTACTCACAAATCTTTTGAAGAGTGTCGAATTTCTTAATATAACACTGTCATGTGTTGAACCAGGCCATTCACAAGATACATCCAAAAATCGTCCAATCTTGTCTGCAACAGCTTGAACATTAATGGAATGCCATCCTTTCCTATTTATGTATTCATTGGGTTGATAACGAACAGCAGGGCACTTGATCTCCACGTGGGTACAATCAATTGCACCACATATCTGAGGCAATTGGGATATTCTGTTGAACTCTGCTTGAATTTCTGATAAATCAGAAAAGCGAATACATTCCACGTGTTTCTGGATTACCGCATTCACGAAAGACCAGTAACATCGGGAAACTGACTCCTGACTGACTCCAATTACCTCGACGACGGTTGATTGGAAACTACCTGTTCCAAGGTAATGTAACCCAATACACACTTGTATTGATGAAGGAATCGATTTATTCCTTTGCGACTGGTGTTCTAAGACAGGAGAAAGAGAATCTATCAATTTGCACAAATTTGGTCTTTCAAATCGAAACAGCTGCTTGATCCGAAGATTGCTCATTTCTAATGGCTTTCTGCGGTCTTTAAAAAGTCTTTCACGTCGAATGGCACGATCTGCAGCGACAATAACTTGTAAGATATTCATGATGAAATACCTGTGTGAGACACCTTCACGGGTTTCTCAGTCAAATGAGACATGACTACCCTAGTCATGTCTTTTATAACTACGAAAATCAGTCAGCTGACATATGACTCAAGAGAATCTACACTTGTCTAATAATCTCTTAGACATGACTATGTTTATAACTACGAATCGGGAGACATGACTCAAAAGTAAGACATGTCTACGTAGCAAAGACGTTTATAACTACCGGCCTAAGATCAACCGCTGTTTTATGATAACCGAACCATATTTCAACCATGGTCATATGCACATTTGTGGTAAATTTTCAGAGGAATTGATTATTCGAAGGAATATCTAACAACAGAAACCGCCAGCTCTTGGATTCTAAACTACAGGCACTAGTGAGTTTCACATTCATCAAAATATAGTTATCATTGAAGTCGTGAATGAGTTCATCTTTAGGCCTATCATTTTTAGTTAGCATAATGCTGGCATGTATAGTTTATCATTTATAATGCATCACTTTATATTATTTTGATTTTCCTATTGAAAATTAAGTCTAAAATTCGTGCTTGATGTCACACATGAGAATTTATTGCCATTCGGGCTATTTATTCTATCTTTTCAAATTTGGGCTTTATGTAGAAAATTAAGAATAAGTATTGATGTACCACTGGTAGGCCCACTTTTTACCACTTGTGCTTTGTGCCTTTGTAGTACCACTTTGGGTAGGCCTACTCTCATATGTTTTTTGTTTCACTTAATTTGAGTGGTGTGGAAATTGAATTTGAGGATCACGATGCACCAAAATTGAATGCATATCAATTATATTCTATATCAAAATACTACGCTAAGTAAAAACGGACAATTGTTACTCAAGAAAATAATTTAACAAGAAAACCTTATTGATGAGTGATTGATTACATAGTGAAGTATTTTTCATTTGATCTTGACGTCGAGTCTGGATCAAATTTTCATGTTGAAAGCGAATATGCCACAGGTATTTTTTATACAATCAGACTACTCATTTCTTTGTTAGTGCCGTGTTGTCACTGCATCTTTCAATTACCATGTAAACTCCATAATTGTTAGGTCATTTTGGCGGACCTCTAGTCTTATTGGATGACAAAATAAGCTAAGTAGGCCTATGTAGGTTTTCTATGATTTGATTTGACTCTAAACTTGCCAATTCACTGATCCTAAAAATGCACAAACATGACTACATATCTGAGTAATATTTGCATAACATTTGAACTTCAGCCCCTATTTCCATAGTATAATAGATTATCAGGATATAATTTAATGTTCATATTGACAATCAATGGACTTCGCTGAAAGTTACCGCACCATGTGTTTGTAAAGGTAAAATTCAGACCACCAAAAAAACAGGCCTTTATTTTTGTGGATACATCACATACAAAAACTTGTCATAAATTTGTCATCCAACGATTTTAGGGAAGAAGCTTAAAAATACGCGAAAACTGAAAGTCACAAAAGTTAGGGTCGCGCAGCTTCGTTTTTCATAGGGGCACAGTGGAAATGAGACGTTGGGAAAGAATCGTTTATGCTCACTCACACATAATTGTAGGACGACAGATAGCTGCATTTTTCAAAGCACTCTTCACTTGAAATTACTTGAGACACACATCAGACAGTCAAAGTCTATTTCGAATGAAATTTCATCGAGTTATGTACAACTTCAACATCTGAAACGTGTGAGAGTCGGAAATCGACACACTCAAGACGACAGATAGCTGCATTTTTCAAAGAACTCTACCCCAGCAAAGCATTCAGCTCAGAGATTATCTAGACATCATTTGACGAATGAGATTTCATCGAGTTATGTACAACTTCAACATCTGAAACGAGATAGCTGCATTTTTCAAATCACTCTACCCCAGCAAAGCATTCAGCTCAGAGATTATCTAGACATCATTTGAAATTGCTTGAGACACACATCAGACAGTCAAAGTCTATTTCGAATGAAATTTCATCGAGTTATGTACAACTTCAGAGAGCCGGAAATCAACACACTCAAGACGACAGATAGCTGCATTTTTCAAGACATCATTTGAAATTACTAGAGACTTACATCAGACAGTCAAAGTCTATTTCGAATGAGATTTCATCGAGTTAAGTACAACTTCAACATCTGAAACGTGTGAGAGTCGGAAATCAACACACTCAAGACGACAGATAGCTGCATTTTTCAAAGCACTCTACCCCAGCAAAGCATTCAGCTCAGAGATTATCTAGACATCATTTGTCAAATCAACAGTCAAAGTCTATTTCGAATGAGATTTCATCGAGCTATGTACAACTTCAATATCTGAAACGTGTGAGAGTCGGAAATCAACACACTCGAGACGACAGATAGCTGCATTTTTCAAAGCACTCTACCCCAGCAAAGCATTCAGCTCAGAGATTATCTAGACATCATTTGAAATTACTTGAGACACACATCAGACAGTCAAAGTCTATTTCGATTATGTACAACTTCAACATCTGAAAGTGATAGCCGGAAATCAACACACTCAAGACGACAGATAGCTGCATTTTTCAAAGCACTCTACCCCAGCAAAGCTTTCAGCTCAGAGATTATCTAGACATCATTTGAAATTGCTTGAGACACACATACTATCATTGCTGAACATTTACTGTCAAACAGAATGCTGCATCAATTTACCTATTGCAGAAGCAATTGTGATCGCAATGCATTCCATTACATTAACTAGATTATTTTACAGCTATGTCAGTGATAACGCATCTGTCAAGTTTCATTGAATTACCTGAAGGGGAGAATCGAACTCCTCATGCGAAATAGCTGACATTTTAAGCAAGCATCCTGAGAAAAATGCAAGAATAATTGATTGAAACATAGCGGCAATAGTAAAGTCAACATTCAGCAACAGATGATATGTAGGAAGCTGCAAGGACGAAGACAAGTGGGCCGAATCAAACACGATATCAAAACAACAATGGCGCAGTACATGTATAATAGGCATTCATAACCATTAATAGAACTGACGATTTAATTTAGATTAAAGAAGTGATAGAAGTTACAGTCTAAATAAGATAACGTGCCCGAGCAGGTTATTAGGAACACATGTGAGGTGATCAGTTAACCCGACAAGTGTTCAGGTCTGCCTATAAACAGACATCGTGCATCAACCCATCAATACCAGGCAAAATTGCGTCGTGATGACTATAGAGATTTTCAATGACGCAAGTCGGACAATTTGACGCAGAAAACCATTTTTACCAACTGAAT
This sequence comes from Prostheceraeus crozeri, assembly GCA_907163375.1. Classification (NCBI taxonomy): domain Eukaryota; kingdom Metazoa; phylum Platyhelminthes; order Polycladida; family Euryleptidae; genus Prostheceraeus; species Prostheceraeus crozeri. The sequence goes on along the minus strand of CAJQUW010011776.1, from coordinate 250,840 downwards.
TCGTCACTTCAGATACGTGACGTGACATAAATCGGTCTTTATGACGCAAATGGTATATTAGACGCAAGAAGTATATTTGACTCAAGCTGAAGTAAATGAAAATTGAAGTCAGACTTTTTGACGCAGTTCGTATATTTGACTCAAAATCATGAAATAAATTCTGAAAACTTCCTGACGCGTCCGAACAATTTGACGCATTTGGTATATTTGACTCAAAAACGATCGATAATGCAATGCGGTATATTAATATCTAAATATACGGTCAGAAGTTCTCTCAACAATTTTATGTATCGAATAAAGCGCTTATCTCAAAAGAACAAGTTAACATGGAATCAAATATGCCTATATCAAATGATGCCCAAGATTTACAATCTTAGTTCAGACAGCGGTTCATGGTAAATTTTGCACAACAGAAATAAGGCGATCAGATGACCTGATCAGATGATCAGCTTTCCTTCAATTCAATGTTATCCACTGTTAGAATTATTTGTCAGGATAATTTGCTTTAAGTTCCAATGATCATCACACTATAAATGAGCTAATCGCAGGAGTAATTTTCTGTCATCTGGAGCATTCATCGTAATCGAAATATAATTTGCAGGATGGAATTGAAACCAAGAAATTGTTTAGGTCTAATTTTTGGAACGCGAATTTAGCAAGGAAGTGGAGGGGAGCACAGTATGGAAGTTACAATATCCGAAAGCAATGGACCTATTGTCATTAAGATCTTTGTAAAGGGATAAAACATGGTTAACATGGTTTTCAATGATTTTTGTTATTTTCTTGATATTGTTATTTATGAATTGAAGCCAAAATAGGCTACCAAAATTCACTCTAAGCATTCGATAGGGCTCTGAGGTTCTTAGAGATATTTTTATAATGCTGGGATTATAAAATGAGAAAATCTAAAAAACAAGAAATCGCAGTGGGCAGCAATGGTATGAATACACCTGTAGATATACGATAATTAGACTTCCGAAATATCTTTCACATGCATATGCATATGCAGATATCATCATTACGAGAAAACATTGCTGCCTACTTTCGTCTACATTGTGCCATAGCTAAGTTGCACACAATGATGATGCTGAAGCGCTACAGCATCATCATTGTCGCCTCCTTTAAATCGCACCCCTCCGAGCAAACGGATCGGATCAGCATCTGATAGCTTCTCCGGATATCAACGAATCTTCATCATTGAACGGATGCACACCATTATTTCTACGTCAGGAGCCGTTTGGATATCCAGTCTATCTCCGCGGATAACAAATTTTTATCCCAAGGAGATCCGCATCTTATAAGCGGATATGCTTGATATCCAACCGATACCTGGTTCGTTACTTTTTGACGGATATCCGTGCTATCGACTGTGCATTCTGGTTATCCACAAGGTTGACACAAGGATCCACTGGTTGACACAAGACTATTAAATCCTTGGTGCTATTAAGAAACGTCAAGTCCTGTGATAGCCTAATTTATGCTAGTCCTTTATCAAGTCTCACATATCGGAGTTACATTCATCTCATCAAAAATGTCATGCGGTTACTTTGGAACGTACACGTAGTAATACTCATCTACACGCTCATGATCTTCAATGACCATGAAGGCATCAGAATTTTAAATAGGCCGGCCTCCGACCAGCCAGTTTTAGATACGCCGGCCTCGGACCGGTCGATTTTGAATGAACCGGCCGCCGGCCCGGCCCCGACCGCTAAAAACCCGGCCGGTGTAGCAGTTTATTTTTACTCCCTGACAAAATTTACTCCCCAGTAAATTTTGCCTAGGAAATATTTACTCCCCCTGACAAAATTTACTCCCCCAGTAAATTTGGCCTAGAATATTCTACTCCCTAGTAAATTTAGCCTATCCGATGCAGTTTGACTCGCTGATTTCAAATCTGTCATTGTTATCCCACAAAAACCCAGTTTTTGCTCAGTAAATGCGATTTTACTTTTTTGGAAGTCAGTTTGTGAAGATAGCGGAACCATTTTTTGTTACTGACTACTGCTTTCTTCAATTCATGCTAGTCCCATCAATTTGAGGTTCCTAAGAACGAATCTGTAATCAGAATTGTGAAATTCTATCTCATATCAGAGATATCTAACTAAAAATTTCCTAGGCAAAATTTGCTGGGGGAGTAAATTTTGTCAGGGGGGGAGTAAAAATATCCTAGGAAAAATTTACTGGGGAGTAAATTTTGGCGGGAGTAAAAATTGACTGGCACACCGGTTCCAACCCTGGCCCTCACCGATATGCCCCCAAGCACAGTCTATTAATCAGGACTTTCGACTTTGATGCTCAGAAAAATTGATGAGTCAGTCGCTGCAGTGTCGATTTTGTCCTTCTAGATGAATTTTGATAACTATGAAGCAATGGGAAAAATTCTTCCAACAAATTATGCTTTGGTGTAATAACGAATCTTTTCTAGGAGATGAAAGAAGGAATAGAGACGGACTGATGATACCGTAGTACATGAAAAAGTACATGCATGGGCTATACCCTCATTCAGGCTAAAATTCAAACCGCAAGCCATATCCATTATTATAACAATGATATGAGACAAGTCATTACTCAAAATGATGCATCTTTCAATAAAGCACGAAGACCGAAAGTCTCAGTGCTTTATTGTCTTAGAGTATGATAATAAAGTATTCCATCTGATTTAAATCATGTTTACCAATTGAAAGCAGTGCTATATTTTCTCTTAGAAAATATAACACCGGTGAGGAAAATAAAGTTCAGTTATCCTAGATCCACATTTGTCTCAAGTTAGGTAAATGATGTACATCTGTGATTTACGGCAACTCTAATTTCACAGTCCTAGATATATTTCAAGCATTGCACCATTTCCGTTATGAATTAAATAGTTTTGGTCGGAAATAAAGCAATATTTTGAAAAATGAAGTCTGATAATGGGAATGAAGCATTCTTTGACTCATATTATTTGTATAGGCCTACCGGTATATTATTTCAACTTGGAATTACGCAGTTGTGAAACACATCTTCTCTTTCCTTTTTGGCACAATGCTGATCAATTTAGAAATTTTTCTGTCTAGACATGTGTCGGAATCCCATGATTTGGAAAGTCATGGGGATTGCATCACATTTTCCTTATATACAAAAGCCTGTCATGTCATGCCTCATGCAAAATTCTCTTGTCATTTTATTATATCAGTTTTTTGTGGCATAAATGAGCTTATTAGTAGCTTAAAAATTCTTGAGGTTGAAAAAAATCTGATCAAAATGTAGCTAGACTTGTAAATGTGTGCTTGACGACTTAAATCGTCACACACCATTGTAACTTAGTGATTACCATCATGACAAATTATAAACCCATCTTATTAATAAGAAATAGCTCGAACTTGGATTCCCTAAATTGTACTTACATGAACTTTCAAAACACGTATGAGATTGCCGAATGATTAAGAGTGCAAGCAAAGGTAATTGAGTTTTACTTTATAAAGTACAAATAAATCACTTTTATAAGCCTAAAATCGACGATGACGCTGCAGCGAGTTGTAATGATGCATAGACTACACAGTAAAGAAAGGCGAGCGATTTTCAAACAGTATCTGATCTAGGTCGACAATTACACGGCGTGTGACAGAAGAAGATAATTGACTAACAGATGATGAGCTGACTAATCGGTCGCTTATGAATCCCGAACTTAAGGTTTATCTCCAACCCGTGATCACAATTGTTACCATCCATCCACTCAGCTTAAAGAAGCGTAGAAATGCTATCTCTTATTGAATAGCTCAATCATTCTTGGTGTTGAGAATCTAAAATGTGCATGTGTTAATGACTACAAATTAGGAATTCCAAAGTCATGGAAAATTTCAGTCCCGGATCAATACGGAATCCCAGGATTGAACGAGTCCCGGTTGAGATTGAGTATTGAGTAAGGACTGCAGCCCTGGGTACTTTTCCAAATCCTGGGATAGGAATTAATATAGAGATTTTGGAAACCCAATCCTGGGATTTCGGGACCCCGAAAAATTACAATCTTGAGATTACGAAACAGGTCGATTCATAATGTCTTAGAGGATGAATGTTACTTTCTAATTGTGAATTAGTATGGGTAGGCCTAATATGAGTAGCAGCATATTTGATGTTTGTTACTTGTTGTATATACAGGGTGGGCGGAAAATTGATACCTATTTTGAAAGGTCTCTAGTTCGTTAAGTACTGTTCAGGTTTGCATTGCATTCAAGCTTGATGTGTATCACGCCTTGCCATTTGTCTCTGCAAAGTTTCATAGTTAGATTCTTAGTACTTTCAGATTTCTATGACTGAAAAGTAAACAAACTTTTATCAGATCTTGAAAAGTAAACAAACTTTTATCAGATCTTGAAAAACTCAATTGATATTGTGGCACAGATTTCCAAAGATAAAGCTGCATATTTTGTCTTAACTCGATTTACATAAATTTTGATTACTTGTTCATTTTCAAGCAAATGCTTGGTTTCAATCGAATGAAATGGCAGACCAGTTGACATTGAAAGAACGTGACCAAGTGGCTTCTCGATATGAAGTCTTCCAGTCAGTTGTTGCCGTACAACGATGGTGGAAATCCATCCATGGTCGCCATGCTTATCTGAATCCGCGGACCATTAAGAACTGCCACTTTAAGCTGATGACGGGCGGTTCCGTATCCGATGCTCCCAGGAGTGGACGCCCTTCAACTGTCAGTGGATCAGAGACAGTAGGCCTTGTTCGAGACATGTTCACCCGAAGTCACGGCAAGTCAACTCGACAGGCTGGGCGCGAGTCCGGTCTCTCTCGATACGCGGTGAGAACAGCGCTGAAAAAGGATCTGAGGTGGCGAGCATGGAAACCCCATTATTGTCAATCATTATCGCCGGCGGACCATGACACTCGTCTTGAATATGGAACACGAATGCTCCATTGGTTTGAAAGAAATCCAAAATTCTTTCACAACATCTTGTGGAGCGATGAATCCGTGTTTCATGTTGGTGGATTCGTCAATTGCCACAACTGCCACTATTGGGCAGAAAACGATCCTAGGATTCGTGGAAAGAAATTGCAATCAAGACCGAGTGTGACTGTCTGGTGTGGCATGACGGTAAATACCATCGTGGGTCCTTTCCTCCAACGTGAGACGATGAATTCGCAGCGTTACCTTGCCATGCTACAGGAGAAAGTGTGGCCAGTCATCAGCACTTGGGGAAATATATATTTCCCCAAGTGCTGATGACTGGCCAGAAGACGGTGCAAGACGGTACTCCTCATTACTCTCATGTGGTAAGGGAGTGGCTTGATGAGCAGTTCCCAGGGCGGTGGTTAGGTCGCCGAGGTCCTCATCAATGGCCGGCCAGAAGTCCTGATTTGACCCTTTGCGACTTCTTCCTTTGGGGATGGGCAAAGGAGAAAGTTTATCGCTCAAAGCCAAGGACACTTCCTGAGCTTGAGAGCAAAATTCAGACTATTTTATCTTCTGTGCCTCTAGATTTTCTCAGGCACTCAGTGGATATCATGCCTGATCGACTTCGCAAATTAGTGGAGCGATCAGGTGCTCATATCGAGTTTTAGTATCCTGTAATTTGTTCCAATAAATGCTTTAATTAGGAAATTGACTTTTTACTCAAATTAAGGGAACGTTAAAAAAATTGATTAGTGCTTTTACATGCAACAAACATCTTGCGTCTTTGCAAGTTTCAATTTGCTTAAGACAAATTTACAGCTTTATCTTTGGAAATCTGTGCCACAATATCAATTGAGTTTTTCAAGATCTGATAAAAGATTGCTTACTTTTCAGTCATAGAAATCTGAAAGTATTAAGAATCTAACTATGGAACTTTGCAGAGACAAATGGCAAGGCGTGATACACATCAAGCTTGAATACAATGCAAACCTGAACAGTACTTAACGAACTAGAGACCTTTCAAAATAGGTACTAACTTTCCGTCCACCCTGTATTATGCCTACAAAATAGAAGATGCCACTTAATATTCACAATTACATGTACGATACTACTATATTTTTTGTTATCGGTGAAATATAATTGTCATCTTCCCTGCATCACAGACATCCACAATAGGGAGGCATGAGATGGGAGAAGAGAAAGCAACAAAATTATAAATTATGTTCCCCGTGTGTGGTATTTAGCATATGCGCAGACGTACCAGCACTTGTGAGCACTTGAGCAGACTTCGTCACTTTCATTGCATTAAGCCGATTCAAAATTCCTAGATGAAATCAAACTCAATTGAATACCGGATCCGTCGAAACAAATTTTGTTGCTCAACACAAGTCTATATTATCAAAATTCGTATTATTATTGTATGTTAAGACGCTCATAAATGTGGCGCATGTGAAGAAACGTATAGGCCTACGTGTGTAATAATGTGTAAATGTAGCCTACGTGTAAGTCATGGATTTGTAGCTTTCATTGTGTAATGTAATGTACCTTAAATGTCAAGACAAAAGCTATGAAGTTGCCGATAAATGATAAGCATAAAGTGTATTATTAAAAAATAGCAAACTTTTTTGATATCAAACTCAAACCCGAGCAGAAGTTGAAAAAATTAAATGCACTTTAGTTTAATAAGGTGATCAATTAACTCGTTGCAATTATGTGAAACACTAGCAAGCAAACAATTGCAAGAAATTATTTCTTGCTACAGTCAAACCTGTCATATTGCCAATTTAAGGGACCGGCATAAAAATTTGCATCAACACAGGTTTTGCAATATTAGAGGTTACAGACGAAAATTATTATTGCGATTTTTTTATTACATCCATGCGTTATATCAAGGAAAAACTTTCATGAACAATTAATTGATTAGAAAATAAATCAGTAATCTTGGTCAGTGAAAATCTGCGACCTGAGTCACGTATGACAGCTGCCTCAAGTTCAAAAATAGATTGTAGTATATATGTGAGCCTACACTGCTTGCAGTACATGCATATGATGTTAATGGATAGAACTGTGTGCAGAACTCATGCATGCCTGCAATTTAAGCTCACATGTACAAAGCATTGCCGGTCCACTTTGTACAGTACCGGTGTGGTATAGTCTTGGTGCTATTAATCATAGGTGAAATCATGATCTCTGCAATGACGTCATTATTGAGGTTAATTGAGGTTGATTTAAGGTTTAATTTCAAGTACATGTAGAAAGACGTAATCAAGCACAAGTACTATGACATAGGATACTTTCAAAATGTGTGTTTGTAAGAATACTTATCTTACTCATGCTGATGCGACATGCAAAATCTGCACGTTTATGCGTAGGCTGCTTTTAATTAGGCTTCGGAATTATGGCCTATGCAAAGAAGGCCTACATAATACATGGATCTCATTTCCTACATTATCTGACAAGATTCAATTGTTATTTTATCTTTTTAACGCCTATCGCAGATTGAGTGTTTTGGCAATACGAAAGGTAAAGTCTTTCAAGGGACCGCGAAATTTCCTTGAAATAAGACAGGTTTTGCAATAAGAGAAGCTGCAATAACAGAAGCTGCTGGCTATGGTAAAGATAGGAAAAAATTTGGGACCGAAACATTTTGTCGCAATATAACAGGTTACAATAAGAGAGGTTGCATTAAGACAGGTTCGACTGTATATAAGCGATATCTTCTGATCATTCTAAGACGAGCGCCGTCGAGTTAATCAAGCAGGAATGCTGAACTGTGTAATCGTTTTTTCTCATTCTTTTAAGAGCAGCTCTTATTACATGTACATTGTCAGTCATAGCCCTAAGGGCCTATATTGTCAGTCTGATGAGTTTACTGCAACTATGCCTTTTGTGTAACAAAATTATGCCTGCGTGTCCTTATAATCGCAATTACACAGCTTTTGAAAATAAAAAATTGATTGATTGAAAAAAAAAATTGATCTTTCTGATATAGCAATCAACGAATCGCAATAAGGAGTCTCAATCAATTAATAAGCTCATGCACTAATCATTTGTATTTCTTGTCAATCTCTGATCCCTGATGCACATCTCTATACGGGAATTTGCATAATTGTTATCTTAGATAAGTTCCAAAGAGCCTACCGAAAAGAGTGAACGGTCAGTGGAACATTCAGACATCAAAAAATGCACGTATAAATGCTATGCTTATAGCCGCAGCACAACGTTAAGATACACGACATTGCAGCATACACGGTACGTGCAATAATGGGAAATAGCACGAGTTTTGTAGAAAGATAATTTATGGACCTGTGTAAGAGCAACCTATGTCATTTTCATAAGACTTAATTAGGCTTTTAATAAAACAGAAGCCTGATTGATGATATGCCGATCGATTTCAAAAAAGAGACGCTACTAAAATTGACATCCCGATAAAATCAATGTGTTCACTGTTCATACAATATTAACTAGGCCTACCCATAATTAAATTTTGCGATAGTCTATTCTATATTATTCTCCTGGTGCCTGCTTTTGGATTTGTTATCAAATTATGTGCTACTCTGAGAGATAGGCGTATACACTAATTTGCGCTATGCTTTCGACAGCAACATGCAACTTCAAAATCTGTTTCACGGCAGGCCTATGTGAAATGGAGAAGATCCTTTTCAAGAACTCCTATACCTAAAGTGCTGCCTCGTTCCTATGCCGCTATCTAGTTAACTGCTTCTTGACAAGCATCCTTCCTTTCGGTCCATATTTCTCTACAACCAAGTTTGTGTACATGCGCATTGGGCTAATTATGTTACTTAACTCGAGTAATTAATTTATAGATTATTTACTGATGTTAACGATGACCTAGGATTACCAAGGTGTGATAAATTTATCACACCTTGAACAAATATCCTCATGGAAAGTTAATAATCGATTTTCACCCGCTCTTCTTTTGTTAATTTTATCCTATCTATGTAACATGAATGCTAAAAGGAACTGAAGTTAGTTATTCACCTCAGTTTTCAGTTGGCAGCTGCTACTGTATCATGCACCATGCCATTGTATTAAGCATCATGAAAGAAATTTTCAAGAAGAACAAAAGAAAAAGAGCGATATGTTTGTTTACAATAAAATGAAGAGTGGAGTAGATGTGTGTGACAAAATGTGCAAGCAGTACTCAGTGCGATCGATGGTAAGGCGACGGCCTTAAGTTCATTTCCAAAACATACTCGATGTCGTTGGTGTGAACACTTTCTCTCTGGTGTGCCTGAATGCTGCGGACATGGGTGACAATTCACGTCGACACGGTAGAAGAAATTTTCTTTACTCCCTATCCAAAGAACTTGTACTCCCATTCATCCACCTTCGAATTCAGAGGCCGATTGGACTGTCAAACAGTATCATGCGAGCTATGGTGCGCCTGGCGAATAGGCCGCATCAGGTGCCGAGCACAACGACTTCCCCTCAAAGACAGCGCTGCACGAAGTGCCGCGCAGAAGGGAAAATGAGCCGGAATATCACCCTCACTTCGAAGCAATGTATTCGGTGCCAACAATTCCTATGCAAAGTGCACACAATTGAGATCTGTTTGTCATGTGTTGAGGAAGACTTCAGCTAGATTTCAACATGTAAATTTGTTTTTGGACTTTGCAAAATGTTGTTCTCCGTGTACAATAATATGAACATTTCATTTGCAATTAGCGTTTTCATTTTTATATTTCACAAGTCATTTGGATGCAATTAGAGGACCGATGAGGTTTATATTAAAGCAAGACATAACTTATGCCTATACATGACTTAATACATATAGTATTTGCAAGATTAGAGCTTAAAATCTAGGTGTGATAAATTTATCACACCTTGGTCATTCTGGGTTGGCTATTACCTTGGTAGTCCTAGGGTTAATGTGTACTTTGTAAGCTCACTGCTATGACCGCTTTTCATTTGAAGCAAAATATAAAATTATGGTAGAACTTTATATGAAATTCTTTTCTTGTCCATTCCTGCAAATGCGACTACCTATTTAACACTATGCATAAGGCCTATATTCATAGCAGTAATAGGATGTTGCTAATTTTATGTTGCATGTAAATTCCAATAAACAAACAGGCGAAGCATGCCCATACACGCTTTCCAAAAGTTAGATGTAATTGAAGCAGCTGCAAAAACGTGAAATGTGGTGAACGCCTAGCACGCAGCTACTTTGCTTTAGGGGCTGGAAATGGACTTTCAATTTAGATATTGTTGAAATTTTGTTTCATAGGCATTAGAATGATAAGGTGAACCGGGGAAAGCTGTTAACAAAGTGAACTTGTAGAGAAGAATGTCGAATGAAAGCACCTTAATTGACAAAGATGTCCCCTAGCTTTGTTAAAGTATGGGCCTTAATATTCAATTCATAGCACTAATTGTAAACTGCAGATAGAATATGTTTTTCGTAGTGAGTAGTTCGGCATTTTTTTACTTTTTTTGCCCACGTTATTACTTTTTGCGTATCAATTCATCATCTCATACTAAAGGGTCATTTTCACTGTTTTCTGCTTGAGATTCGTGTGTGCTCTAAAGATTGCAGGCTTGTCAATATTTCTTGATTTTAGCTGTAGAGAATTTTGCTATGGGAATGCAAACATTGTGAAAAATTCGCAAGCGTGACGCGGCAAAAAGTCTTTCCCTGAGGAAGCGTTTTTTTTTCAAGGTGATTGGTACGTGGTAAGTACGTGGTGATTGGATTCGCGCACGATCGAGACACTGAGAATGTCACGCTTGTGATTACAGAACATTTAAGAAATCATATGAGACTTGGCAGTTTTACTACCCGTTTGTTTATTTTCTGTACCCAGAAACTATACCAACATTTTTATATTTTGTAGACCATTGAATATTGATATTTTGCGAACTTCTGGCAAATTATGGTTATATTATTGTGTAAATGGTTATCATTTGATCAAGATGAATAATTCTAGGATTTGTATGGCAACTTGCCCTGAGCATGTCGACAGTTCTCATTTTCTGTTTTTACTGCATTTGTGCAAAATTTCTGCATGCCGCAAGTGACGACTAAAAATTGCTGAGAGTTATTTGCCAAATCTGCATGTCTAGTGCTTTATCATAAGTGTCTAACATACTGGAAAAAATAAGTTTCTCGATTTAATGTGATGCATTTATGCAAGACAGGCGGTCACCCTAGTCATGGAATCCGGCACCTTGAAATTTCCCCACTTCAATTAGATTATGGTAGCATATTTATTGACTATCTTGAATAATAAATTCTGAGGGGACCTGGTCAACCAGTCTCTCTGATTCTACCAGGCCATATTTGTATGCAAGCCTAGGCTATGAAGAGGTAGACATTTTGTAACTTACTCTGTGATGGTTGATCGCGATTATGAATGCATGATTCTCCACTCCAACTTATTATGCAATCGTGAGTCAAATATTCAATATGCGTCAAAACGTCTGACTTGAGTCAAATAGTTTACACTTTTGGAGAAATTACCACGGATTTGACATGGGCATGATAACAACACAGAAGGAATAATAGTATTTTGCAAATCCTCCATCTCATGACAACCTTTGACAGGCAATGTTTGCCAATTTAGCAATTCGATGGGTGACTATGTGTTACTTGCTCAGCCTAAGTATCAAATCACAAACAACTTGCCACTGAAAGAGCAAAATATCTTGATCAAAGACAACTATCACAATTAACTTGAAGGATGTAAATGGGTTTATTATTCAGATTCAAGAAATGAAGCATAAATTTAGTGAATCATTAAATTGTACCTATGAAAAAATGAATGAAAAGCTTGAAATTAAAGCCAAGAGGCACAATAAGATCTCACGTTTTTCATGAAGACTTGCATTATAATGCGCTTCGTGAAATTTCCTTGATAATCAGCTTAATTTCCGCTTAATTATGATGCCTGTTAGTAGATATTCATTCCTTTTTATAGCTGATACTTTAAGTTTCATATACTACATATATAGTGAGTCCCCGTGTCTAGCACCGGAGTTTTCCACGTAATAAACCTGGGTATATTAAGTGGAAATTAGTGCCAGTTAATACACCCGGGTATATTAACTCGCGCCAAACTTCACTTATGTCTTTGTAACATTCAACAATTTTCTTGTAAAAAACACTTCTGCTGATTTTTGAGAATCAAGCACTCATCTTGGCATCCTGTGTGATCACACCGGACGAAGATTAGGAGAAGGAACAAGTCTAATTACCGGTATACTAGGGTTTTCGAATTCCCGACTTTTTTTATCCCGGAATTAGGAAGCTTAATTCATTTACCGATAGCATGCCTAGGTTAGCGTAGGCTAAACAATACTAGGCGTTGTTTTAAATTCTTTGACGAGTATTTTGAACGATACACTGTGCACTACAACTAATGACATCAGATAGACATGTGCCTTATTGTCCATGAATTAATAATAAGTCATCTTTTCACATGCAGACATAAGCTATAACAATAAATAGATCTGGTTATCGCACACAGTATGCGTTGTCGCATTGAAACCTGGCATTCAATTCGATTTTCAAATCGAAATGCAAATCCCGCGATTTTCTGACGTCAGGTCAAAGCCCGATATTGTACAATAATCCCTTTAAAAATTCTTGAGATATTAGTACGCCTGACGTGATTGTTATTGTTATGGTCTGATGCGATTGCTGTTGTTATAGTCTGACATCATCGTTATTGTTATGCTCTGCGGCTCTGCGCTATTGGTTAATTAAGTAACCATTCATCTTTGTCTGATCGCTTCAGCATGGTGCTCGTTGACGATCAGGGGCGTAGGTGGGGACGGGCGGCCGCCCCCCCCCCCGAACACCGAGCGGAGCTCCAACATAGAGGAATTGGCATTCTGTAGTTCCTGACTCACTACATCGCCACCGGGCAGAGGGATCAGACACAACAACATCTGGTTATTGCATTATGTACATGTTCATCGTGTTAGGAGCAGAGAGGTTAGGAGCCATTCGCAGCAGCACAGAAGAATCGCTGCTAAATTAGCCTAACTTCTTGATTGAAAATGACAGCATGAAGCGCGTATCTGAAAGCCGGTGCAGTAGGCCTACAATTAGTTTGTGAATGTTTGTGTGTCCTCCGATGTTTCAACGGCACATTTTTTGAAAAATATGCCTTATTGTGCCTAAAACCATTTATATGCGTATAAAGCCTAAAAACTGAAAAACATCGCCGCCCCCCCCGAAACGAAATCCTGGCTACGCTACTGTTGACGATAACTATTCGCTTGTCTGATTGTGTTTCATTCGTACGGTCTAATTCATGCTATGTGAATTTCTTGTTCAATAAAGCCTTATGACAGGTAACCTGACTTTTACTGCAACAATTTATTGAACAAGACAAACGTCTTCAACATGGATAAATTCTTACGTCCTCGTGCACTGGAAATTAATCCTGAGTCTCCGAACGCCGCTGATGAGTGGGAGATGTGGTTGAGCAATTTCAACGAATTCTTCAAATCAATCGATGTCGCCTTATCTCCTGATAAATTGGTTCTGCTGAAAGCTCATGTGTCTTGCCCTATCTACAAACTCATCAAACACACATCGACTTTTTCTGATGCGTTAGCCATTCTCAACGTTCGATTTATTACACCAAAAAGTGAAGTTTTTGCCCGATATCGTCTTGCTACATGTCGGCAACAACCAGGAGAAAATCTTGATCAATTTTTGGATAATTTGAAGGGGCTCCCGCTTGACTGCAATTCCTCGACCTCGTCTGCTGAAATCATATGTGAACAAGCCATACGTGATGCGTTTATTGCTGGTATATCTTCTAATTCTATTCGTCAGCGCTTGCTGGAAAATTTGATATTGAATCTAACTGATGCAGTCTCACAAGCTCGTGCTCTTGAAATGGCACAACTTCACAGTGAAGCTTATCAATATCCATCGTCGTCTCGAGTAACTTCGGCTGCTGCTCTGACAGATATTTTTACAACGCAAGCTTCAGTGCATGGCAAGAATGATGAACATGTAGACTCTAACTCCAACAGTCGTAATGATAGAACTGCTACAACTGCATCTGTTCTGCGTCGTTGTTATTTCTGTGGCGGCTCTTTACATCCTCGCAATATCTGTAAAGCCCGCAATGCCATATGTGGTAAGTGTGGAAAAACCGGTCATTTTGCTAAAGTCTGTCGATCCACCGCTTTATCACGGAATATGGAATCAACTTCTGCGTCTTTGCTCGCTACATTGAATTCATCCCCTTTAAGCGGGGTCACCTGTGCAGTTACTACAGGATATGTGAATGGGAAAAGTATGGAAATTTTGATTGACACAGGCAATTCATGTAGTTATGTCAGCACTGATATTGCGAAAACCTGTGGTTTGAAAATAACTCCAGTGACGGGATGTGTTTCAATGGCCTCAACTATCTATAAATCAACGACCAGTGGGCGGTGCTCTATTTCGCTTGAACTCGAAGGGAGACTTTACCCTGACGTGCTACTCTCTGTGATGGAGAATCTCTGTGCGCCTATACTGTTAGGCCACGACTTCCTTGGTCAACACGAATCAGTGTCTGTGAAATTCGGTGGTAAACTTCCGCCTATTGAACTTTGTGGCCTTATCGCTGCTCGTATAGAGGCTCCTGCTTTGTTTAATGACCTTTCAGAGGACTGTCGTCCTATTAAAACCAAATCTCGACGACATAGTCCCAAAGATGAGAATTACATCAAACAAGAAATTGACCAATTGCTCGAGAAAGGTGTTATAGTGCCTAGTTGCAGCCCCTGGAGAGCTCAAGTTCTAATCATTCCTCAAGGGAAAAAACGTCGTCTTGTCGTCGACTATTCAATGACAATAAACCGCTTCACAAACTTGAACGCTTACCCTTTGCCTGGAATTAACGAGATGATAGAGAAAATATCAAGATATGAGATCTTTAGTTCTATTGAACTGAAGTCTGCTTACCATCAAATTCCCTTGCGTTTGGAAGAACGAAAATATACCGCTTTCGAAGCTTCAGGTCGTCTGTTTGAATTCACTAGAATTCCATTCGGGGTAACCAACGGCGTTGCCTGCTTCCAGAAGATAATAAATGACATCATTGACATTGAAAAATTACAAGACACATTTGCTTATGTTGATGACATCACTGTGTGTGGAAATACCACGGAAGACCACTATCGAAATCTTGTCAGGTTTCAAGAAGCTGCTGAAAAATATGGGCTCACTATCAACACTGAGAAAATCAGATATTGCACAAACCGCATTGCTATCCTAGGACACGTCATTGAGAACAAAAGTATACGACCAGATCCTGAGAGAATGAGATCATTACTGGAAATGCCCCTTCCTACTGATGCTAAATCTCTAAGACGAGCATTAGGGTTATTGTCGCACTACTCAAAATGGATTCCTGCTTTCTCCTACAAGGCTCGGCCTCTTATCAACAGTGACGAGTTTCCTTTAAAAGAAAGGGCAGTAGAAAGTTTCAATCAGCTAATCCGTGAGATATCACATGCCACTATGCAATACAAGATAATGCCGTTTGTGGTGGAAACAGACGCTTCCAACGAAGCGATTGCAGCCTCGCTTTCTCAAGATGGACGACCTGTGGCCTTCTTCACGCGGTCAAGTCAGCGAGCAGAGTAGACGCCTTATAGCCCATCGTTGCAAGCAGGTAGGTCTTTTCGTCAATTGTCTTCCCAGTTGACGCTTCGACAAGTGCGTGTGCTGCTTCTAATCTCGTGAACCAGTCTTGAGGATTCTCAAAAAGAAAGGATTCAAATAGCGGCGACGCCATGTTGTGTCTTGTGTCGTTATCTAGTGAGCGTTAGGTAACCGTAACAAATTTCCTATGATCCCGCTACGTGACGCAAAACCAGACGCATTGAGACAAGAGCTTGTGTGTTTATTAAATTGCAACAATGGCTTTTATATGACAAACACAATGCTGAGAGCTAGTCACTTCAGCTAACTGTGCTGTCATGTGAAAGGTTGTCTGACCTTACAACAAAACTCTCACTTTGGTGTCAGTCAATAAGAGGCATGCATGCATAGATATCGTTGTCATTCATGTCATCAACAATAACAAAACCTGTTGAGTCAATGAGCATTGTCTAGTCAACAATAGAAAATTTCTCTCTCTGCAAGGTTCATAGATATCTTGCATAGCGGCACACAACAAAAAATAAACCAAAGAAAAGGAAAAATACCCATCATAAGTAAAATAGTTATAAGTCGATAAAAAAATTGATAAATCTAATTGATTTAGAAGGCGTGTGACTACAAAATGTAGTCACGAGTTCCGATGAAGGTTAATCGAAAACTGAAGTCTAACGCCTCGGTTGGCCTATAGTTGAAATTTCAGAGAAATTTCATTCAGCGACTGATTACAGATAAAGTGAAGGGTTTGTAGAGCTTCCAATCGACTTGGATGTACTTCAGGCAGGGGTACGCTCGGGGGGGTGCCCGGGGAGGCCGAGCCTACCCACTTTCTTCATGGCCCAGTTCCGGGGGGGCTCGGGTAGGCTCTCCAATTTTGAATGATTTATTGATAAAGATGGTGAAATCTGTAGTGAATATTTCACTAAAATATGAAGGTGCTACACGCTTGTCATCCGTATTTCTTCGCTCTTCAAATTTTGGATGTCCAACAGAAAATTGGTGAGTACCTTTACATATTACTTACAAAAGTAAAAGGTAATGACGACATGACCCTGAACATATTAATTTGCTGAATCTCAGCAGCGAATAGCGTGTCGATGCTTGTGTTATCTTGTGCTAAAAATATTTGTAGTCGATAAACATTCGCACCAATCATAATAAATAAGCAATTATTTCATCTATGTATTATCATTTGTTCTTGATAGTTAACAACCACCTCAAATGAAAAATGATCGGATTTTTTGTGTTTGGATCTATATTAATCAATTCAAAAAAAGTTTCTGTTCAATCATATGATATTTCACGTGGTTTTTGTTGTTGATGTTGAGTTTTTAACGTTATTGATGTATGATTGTCCGTGTCGGTGTTGATAATCAGTTTCTTATACATCTTCGTCATTGCTGGGCCTTTGTCGTGTCAATAGAAGTAGTTAATAAAAGACGAAGTCCATTATTAAAGAGTATTAGATGATGTTCCCTCGTAAATAATAATAATAAAAGAGCTCTATTTCGAAATGACATGCGCATAACGATTAACAGTAAGGAACAGTGAAGTTACAAGTCACAATTGGAAGGAAGGAGGTAGATCACGAGCGGGAGAAGAAGAAAAACGATATGGTGTCAATGTCACGGGAGGAAGTCAGCGTGCAGCATTCGAGTTATGAAATTCCGGCCGGTATTGGTGTTGAATGCACTGCGTTGGAAGCTATGACCCTTTTGTCTAAGGTTTCGGTTATGGTTGGTGGTCGAAGGCAAAAACTTTTGTGGTTTTCTTAAACAGCCGTTTGTCTCATATTTCGACTGAACCTCGCACATCAATTTGCTGGCAGCCTGGCAGTATTTGAAGCGAGCTTCCCACATAATTGGCAATTCACGAACCCCCACCAGCTGTGTGCCGCATACAGAAGGCGATTCAATATGAGAGCAGTGTAGACTTGATGTGGAGTTCCGGGGCTTGCTCCTCGGCTTTTAATAATTTTGATAACGCATAGACTGCCATTCGATTTCTTAAGCTGATTTCGTATATTTTGGTCCATTTTCAGCCGATCAGTGAAGGTAACCCCGAGCACTTCAAGGTAGTGGCATCGTGTGATGTTTGGAATTTCTTCTGATAAATGCAATTTTTGCTTTATTTGACACATCAATCACGATTTTGAAATGCTTAATGACCGGTAAAAGTCACAGCAGCTTGCGGCAATTAAGCTCTCCTCCGTCAAATTTGTTTTAATGTGCGATAACTGCAATAGGCCTATTCCTTCCCGTTAGATCGCCCGCCTCCGGTACGTGTTCGTTACACGAACTCGGCCCGGTAAACGGGACGTTCCTACCGTCACGTAACCGGTACGAGCTCGTGTACCCGAAGGAGGTTCCAAAAAAAAATCCGCCCTGCTGCTTGATTTACGGGCTTTCATTCAATCTCCAGTGCTCTGTATTTTAGCTGGAGATTAAATGAAAGCCCGTTTTTACAAGCAACAGGGCGGATCCTACTTAAAGAGAAAAGTCAAACGTCAAATAATATGTTTATTCTTCATGAAATTATAGCCACGTACCACAGTAACACTGCCTGGGATAAAAAATAACAGTACCTGGAAAGTTTGACAGCAGTTCGGTAACACTTAACCATTCCTTGTGCAGTAATTGCCTTCACACTTGCAAACAGTTCCACGCAGAATCCATGTATAGGCCTACTTGGTTTGATATCCCAATCTTATCCGGAAATGAGAGAATCATTGTCTCTGAAAAAAGAAATATTCTTCATAGACATTTTACGCTGGATTCATGCTATCGTAAAAAGCAAGGATATGTATAGGATGCATCCATGCAAGAATTACATGATGTATTATATATAAAAGCACAAATGATTAAGCAGTATTTACTATGACAGCATCAATTATAAATAGCATGCAAAATTATAATGAGATTAACATTTAAGTCAATGTATGGATTAATCAGAGCTTCTGTAGACCTAAAATAACAAGCAATGCGTCAATCATGTCGCAAAGCATCTGCACGCATACTTTAGGCCTAGATAGATTTTATCACGTTTGTTTAAATTTTGGCATCTAACATTATAGGAGAGATTATTACTTATGTCTTTATATGCGCCTCTTACCTCAATTCATTAGTTGTTACATAAGACAGTTTCGAAATGAAGTTTTAACCTAAATCACACTTGTCTACAGTTTGCTTTCCAATGAACTTGGTTTCTGTTTTCTGAACGAACTGTAGACAAGTGTGATTTAGGTCAAAACTTCATTTTGAAACTGTCTTATGTAAGAACTAATGAATTGAGGTAAGAGACGCATATAAAGACTGATCTCTCCTATTATGTTAGATGCCAAAATTTGCACAAACGTAACAAAATCTATCTAGGCCGAAAGTATGCGTGCAGATGCTTTGTAATCCAACGCTTGATCATGGATGATGTCGCTGATGAAGTATATAAACTAACCAGTTAGCAGTAGAAGAAGCAGCATCCCCGCGACGCCTGCATAATACCTTTTACATTAAGCTTGTTTCAATCGGATCATTAACACATTTCAAGAACTTAATACAAGCCATGATAAAAGCGAACTTAATATGAAAAGCACTACAATCCCTATCAAATCATCTTTTATGAGGAAAAAATAATAATGTGATGAATTATTTGTATCTACTAAATACGGGAGGTGTGCACCGTACAGCTTTACTGATGTAGGTCTCACTGTAAACTGCACACCACTAAAACAGCAGTTACAATAATATATATAAACTTATAATAGTAATAATTTTAATATATAAACTTAACAGAAAACATTCATAAAGAACTTGAAAATGATGAGTCACAATTTGATGATTGATGACATCAATTAAAATCCGCTAGTATCAGATAGAGCGTCTCTACGGATATTTTCTGTCCGGAGTGTAAAAACAGCCGTAAAAGTAATTTTAGCTGTCAATTTTAACGGATATTTGTTGTTTACAGCGCACTTGCATTAGTCACTCGCTGTGACAAAGATAGTTTTTTTAACTACAATACATCATCTCACTTGGCTCTTCTCCGAACTTCTATAAGGAATAGGAATGAACTGACGTCACGAGGATGCTGCTGCCTTCCCTGCAGACTAGACAAATTGATTTTGTCTACATCTGCATCAGCACCTTACAATATTTCCCCAAAATCGCCGGTTAATCAGGGTTTGTACACCTAACGTCAGCCAGATAGCTAGATTCAATAGCTAAAATTTTAAGCATGAAGCATTTCAGGAGAATGCAGTTTACTTTCCCTTCATAGAATAATATCCATATCAATGAAGAAATTTGAATATTGAAAGTAAATCAGCCTCAAGATGACTGCAGACTTATGATTCTTGTTTTTTTCCATGATTGATCATCATAATCCATTGCAAACGATACTGAGCAGAGTGATATTCCAACATGCCTATGAACGATTCTACAGGTGATTTTGTGATTTCATCTTTATGGTTGGACATGTCATTGATCTTCATAAATTGATAATGGGCAATTCCGTAAAGAACGCACGTACGTTCTGACACACAATCTTCATTTCTCATCATGAAGCAATGCGATTCTATCCATGAAAATTGCACCATACCATGCCAAAATAGTATGAAATATTAATCACTTTTCAAATATTCAAACAGTAGTCCCTCTAGCGTCGAAAGAGGACTGCCATCAAATTAATTATTTAAATTGCTTTTACTTATTATATAGAAGGGACTACTATAATGTTCCAGAACGTTCGTGCGTTATTTATGAAATTATTCTAATCGTTGTGAATGAATTATCTTTCAGGTTCAGACAAGACACTAAGGCTCATGTAATAAAAGACCAGTTGCTCACCAGCCTATCAAGAATTTTCTGTACAGCTCGTTGGGCATTTCATGACTAATCGTCCACAATTCAATTACAATTCACTGCTACGATGATGTAGCGTTAATGAGAGATGCTGTTTCATGTCGGTACAGCGCACGTCCAATGTAATTAAATATTGAATAGGCCTATTGAAAGCTTTCCTTCTGACGAGTCCATACAGATAGATTTGCATACTGCATAACAACACTGTGTGACACATCACAGATGACTGCTTTGAATTTGTATCCGTTATGAATACATGCTGGAAATGTCTCATGTCAGCTCAAGATGACACAGATATCTATTAATCCGAACTCTGTGCCCGGCTGCAATCGAAAGATAGGCTCTAATTAGTGTATCTGACATGCGTGTGGAAGTGACAACAAGCCACAAGACCGATAGTCCTCACAAAATCTGAGAGATGAGACCACAGTATGCCCATAGAGTTCTACATGACTATACCTTATTGATGTCACAAAGCAAAGCACTTCGATGGAATGCTGCATAAAATCGATATGTTGCAAAATCGATAAGTGTTGAAAAATTAAGCATGTTAATCAAAATAGCGAATGAAGATAGAACAAATGCATTGCTGAATTAGTGAACAGCGAATGACTACATGAATGTTGTTCAGGTGTTCTAAAGCATGAATCATTGCACCAGAGAAATCAGTCAAGCCACTGAAGTCAGCTGAAGACATTGTATGAGACTGCAGTACATGGCTCGATAGAAAATGTGCCCCTCCATCTCAGAATAATATGCGCATGTTATGCTCCACTGCAGGTAAGATTCTGACTAACATTTGTTGCTTCGAAATTGCATGCATTATGCTATGAAATACTCAAGATGGCTAATAAAAACTTGTTCGGGACATATTAATAATTAGGATTTACGAAGTAGTTGGGAGGTATTTTGGGATACCGCACATAAATTAACACTTAGATATTCACGCAGTTTGAAACTGCACGGTCAATGTCCATTTATTGAATGATAATTGTGCTTTTTACTGTATCTTTCCTATGTCAAAATACCGCTCATGTTGTCATTAAAAGATAATCCTCTCTTACTAGTACAGGGATTACTTTTGGAAATTGGTGTTCTACGTGACAGTGCAGGCTAGGTGCTTGGTTAACGATCTTTCGGTCCAGAAATCGAGCACCAAAAGTGTCATAGGAAGTCGTCAGAAAGGGCATCCGGACCAAACGGTCGCAGCAAGATTAAAGTCTGACTCTGTGTCAACACAGTCAAGCCCCAAGCAAGGTAGAGTAGACGTTGACCTTAGAGTCCACAATTTACTTCAACTAATTAAAAAACATAATATTGCATGAATTATCAGACTGAAATGAAGTTACATCTCGTCATCATTTTTACGTAATGCGTAGGCTATACTTAACCTTAGTCGTGCATACATAAGCCTCAACGATCAAGGAGCAATCAGAACACTAGAACCTTCAGAGATGAAACATAGGCCTACATATAATCCGACATAACAGTTTAACTGATCATCAGTCTGCAGCTGCGACACCTATCCTGTTTTTTTGAAATTATCTTAATATGATATCTTAATAAACAATGCAAAAAGTAGTCCACTGCAGGCAAAAGAAATTAATTTATTGAAATTAATTGCAATTAGTTGATTGATAAACCATCTTCAATTCAATTAATTGATTGGATCAGCTGCCAATTATTCCAATTAATTGCAATTATTCACAAGCAAAAAAGCGATTTATTGAACGATTACTGCAAGTTATAATGTATAATTAATAGCTCTACACAGTCGATGATGTGATATTCTGTAGATATACTCGTTTTTGAAACGAAGAAATGTTTGATGTTAGCCTAATGCGAAGCTTGCTGTTAATAATCTACACAATTCATTTAAACTTTAATTTAAAAGTCTCTAACTAGTAAATATAAATACTTCGCATTTTCTCTTAGATAAAAGTCAAATTAAGGTCACGATGGTCAGAGTGACAGTGTTTGAACCAAAAAATATTGCGCTTATATATTATTATAAAAATATAAATGTTAATTATCAGTCATTGCTTGATAGTGCTATCAGAACATTTTCATGTTTTGTCATGCAAATTAGTTCAACGAGATGGTGTGCAGAAAATACATACTTGTGATTGCAAATTCTATTCTATAGTGTTTTAATGCACTTTCGTAGACCTGTGTGCTGTGGAACTAACGTTCTAAGTGTTAATCAATCAAGTGTCCGTCAACAGCGGAAAGATATACCTTGATTTGGCAATGATAAAAAATTATTGCATTATTGTCAACTAATTGATTGCTCATGTGATCCAATTGAGTCAATTGATTCTCAGCAAAAAAATGAGACCAATTAAATTGCTAATAATTTTTTTCCTACCCCAGGCTGTGTTCCAGTACCATATGAACTCCATCTCAATTATCCTTCGTCTTGCGACATGTGATATCGATTGCGACGTGGCGCTATCTTGCATCGCAATGTAGCCACATAATTATGGGCTTCATAACCGTGCACTGTATTACAAGCATTTTATCAATTGATTCAAATAAATTCACAAATATATACTTCAAGGATCATCTGAACATCTTCATGCTTAGTGCAACTATCAATTACAACTATGCTATGAATCTGTTCGGTTTTGGCGTCAGTGTCCTATCTAATCATAAAAAATTGAAGTACAGCCTGGAAACCAAAAAATAATTGCATCGCAATTTATTGGTCACAATGATCGCTGTAACCCAAAGATTCCAGTTAATTAATTGTTGTTACAGAAAAAATTGCAATTGATTGATTGCAGTCTGTCAATAATTGCTATCAATTGATTGATCTGTAATGAAGTTATTTAGTTGAATGCCAACTTGCAAAACCGCCTACACTCACCATCATAGGAAAAGCATAACACATTCAGTGATTGAGATTATTAGTCTACCTATCTTATATTATATGTCATTAAATCTTTAATTTAAGTCAATCTAGGTACACGACTTCTTGTTCTCTAGTTTGAATAGTCACTCCGACTAAGATGTAGCAACATGTATTTCATGCAGAAAGTCACCGCCCAAATTGGCAGTATGCAAGTTTACGACTTGCACAATCTGCCAATTTATGCAGCCTAAATAGGTGTAGCACATGTTTTTATCTAAGTCGAAAATTAAAATCAAGAATTAATCTAATCAAATTGTGATGTAAAAAAATCCAATTAGTTGATTGCTGACATCACATGATTCCAGTTAATTGATTGCTGTCGTCCAACTATTTCAATTAGTTTTGGTGAATCCTGAACCTAGGTATAGAATATTTAGTAGAAAATAGGCCAGAATCTTCGAGCTCAGCTAGCAGTGGCCCAAAGAATTAATAAAAGGCGACTGCGAAATAATCCTAATATTATTAAATTATCTGATTTGATGGCATCCTTTAAGTATCTAGGAATCCCTAAATTGAAAATGTAATCCAATAACACAGAACCTACGCAGGCCTACATCATTCTTTCAATTTATGAATTTCTTAGCCAACAAAACCTACATCGCTATAGACACTGAGAAAGTTAAGCTACTAGATTATTAATGTGCTGCAAAAGATGAGCCATTGACAGAAAACACATTTTAAACATTAAGCAACCAGAACAAAGTATTTTGTCATCTATGATAATTGTGATCTATTATACTAAATTTACTGAAATTGCATGCACAAAGTCAAACGAAAAATATCACTGTCCTGTCAGTTCTTATTTATTATTCAAATTTTTGTGTGAGCCATGATCCTAAAATTCAAAACGTGCGAGATTTTCGTCAAAAAAAGTCAACCTGTCGAATCTTGCAGCGCTGGACTTCCAAATTTGCTATGAAATTAAGGAAACACCCTTACACGGATGACTTATGTCAGCGACTTTTCATTTTCAGATATTTCGAAGAAACAGATAGCTTTATGATGAACTTCTACAATTGGATCGTCCAGGTGTTTTCCGACGCTAAATGAAGTATGAATAGCCAATTACCAATAGTGAGGGAATTTGCACGCTACGTTGGAATAACGATCGTTTTCTTTAACAAAGCACTCAATTTATACTAGGCCTACACTGTAGATGAATTTAATAGAAAAGTCTGAAGTCCCATTATCAATGAATAGGTAATCACAAAAACATGAAAATATGCATAATTTACCATATCTCTTAATTATCAGTATTTAAAGGTCTTTCCAACCAATTTGGCGTCGGAACAAACGCGCCTACAACTTATTTCCACGCAAAGTTGCGTGCGGATAACTGTCTATTTGCATGTAATTTTTTTGGTTGGAATTACTACACCGGTCAGATCCCAAAAAATTCTCGATAACCGGCTTCTAAGTTCCATCCTTTTTACTATCTCGGTTGCACGCTATCATTTTATAAAATGGAAATTGCAATCATGTACATGCCAGATGAGTAACGAGTGATAAACCTATAGACTTCGATTAGGCCAAATAAAAGATAGGCCTTAATAGTTGCAGATTCTATGCTAATTTGCATTAGGCGTGGGTACCACAAGTTACTTGTGTCCACTTACAATTTTTTATTTACAAAGATATTACATGATGGGACTACTAATGCTGTTGGCCTACTCAATCACACTTGCAACTATTCTGAATGTCATCGTGACAGTTCAAAGCGTGATCACAATCAAATAGTCAAGAGTTATGCAGAGCTACAGCTAGTAAGGCCTATATTATCCACTCAAGCAGCTGCTTGAGAGAAGAGCATGAAAACTCAGCAATTATGAATATTCACCTTGTGTGAAAATATTTAAGTATCACCACTGAAGGATCACACAATGACTATTAAATTAAAATTGTAGAGCGAGTTTGGACTAGACTGATGAAATTCTCCTTTCATTCTTCTGATGAAAATATTCTCTCGGAAGACAATCATTTTCAGGCGGTTCCTATTAGTCTCAGTTCCATGCAATAAGTGGGAAGTTTAGAACGAAATGGAGAACATTTATTCATCTAGAACCGGCTATCAACAATTTGCACAGACAAAGCTCACTTGATTAAATGCTATAGCTACCTCAAGCACAAACCATACTGAGTGCTACTTTGTACACTTGACATACATGTAACTTACTGATGCTGTCACACATTTATCAAGAGTAAGTGACAGCAGATAGTTTTATGACAATATAGGAATCAAACTCACCGAATTGAAAAAATCTGCTTTCTACTTATGACTTGCATTCATTCACATTCGCCAAGGAGTAAGTGACAGCGGACAATTGATGAAAATACAGCAATAAATCTCAGTCGAATAATACTTGCTCTCCAGCTAGTGCTTGCTCTCGACAAAACGGTGACCTGCCTAAATTCGTATCTCCGAGGAACCGAATATGTTTAAACAAAATTATTTTAAATAACCAGATAGAGTTTTATTCTGCTTTTTATCATGTAGGCTTTTCCTCGATAGCCCACTCATGAATGAATTAGCATTTAGGCAATGCTTCAGCAGTGTTGAGATGCAACGATGCAAGTATATTCACCTACATCACTAGAACATTATATTTTTGTAGAAGGGTAATTCTATCTTTGGGTATTACTTGGTTGAACTGAGGGTTAGAGAGAAAAGCAAGATTATAGAGTAAGTACCTTTTCTGTGAGCAAG
Organism: Prostheceraeus crozeri; assembly: GCA_907163375.1. Taxonomy (NCBI): domain Eukaryota; kingdom Metazoa; phylum Platyhelminthes; order Polycladida; family Euryleptidae; genus Prostheceraeus; species Prostheceraeus crozeri. Next base: position 224,845 of record CAJQUW010011776.1, on the reverse strand, counting down.
ACTATTGAGAAGAGGTTCATCAATATTCATGATCAAATTCTACCTCGCCACGGGAATTCAACCTCGGCGGCTAAAGAATTAGAAGATTCCAGGAAACGAACAAGTGTACTTGAGCAGATGCCGCAGAGAAAAGTTGTGTAACAAACTATGCTACAATTTTGAATAATTTTTGATGAATGAGAGCAAAACAGATCTACGAAGTTTTCAATTATTTAGATGTTTTGCGTTGTATCAAAAAACATCCATAAAAAAAACATAAAAAATTGCCACTTTTATCAATTATATTATTTATCTGCTTTTCTTTTAATGACCAAAGTAATTGAATTCGAACTGTCACAGCTGATTTAATTGTATTACACGAAAGAAATCTATTTTGACAATTTTCACACGACTTTAGAGCTTGGAATTGATCGGGGAAACATTTGCCGGCACTAAAGAATAAATTATGACGGCATCATATCTCAGATTTTGATTACTCAAGCACGACAAAAATCATTTGTAGCTGAAGGCATTGATTTCCACAATGTGGAAGGTTGATGTTCCCATAGATGATTATGCAATTCCAGCTCGAGACAATGCAACTCCTTGATAAGATTGAGTGTCCTAGCCAAGAAGTACTTCGGTCAGCGGTTATATTGCCTAAATTGGCAATGATTCAGAATTGCGGAAAATTTTAGGTTCGGCTACAAATTATGCGAAGAATTAACACCAAACATTCATATGAACCGCAGCCTTTTGCAGCTCTACAAAGCGTCTGTCATGAGACCACAATGTGAGATGCCATTTATCTGTGACATGATGTAAAAGGACTGAAATTTTGTAATAGTAATTCTTGATTTAATTGCAGCATTTCAATCATTTAGCAGCGACAATGGGTACAAGCCACGGCTAATCAAATTACCGCTTGCAGCATATTCCTGAAAATGTACAAATTGTAGAGAGAAATGCATATTTTCTCAAAATTTTCAGTTGGTATTCAAATAATAACAGAAAATTTTACGTGGACGGGAATGCTTCGTGTGTACAGCAATAGCCGGGTGCCCGAACTCAATACATATATCTTCCGGCGACCACCGTTATCCCATTAAAATTCCGACCTCTGCCCGACCAATTTTTTTTGTTCTAAAATGGTCTAAAACCACTTCAGTGTCAACCTGCTTTCGAAGGAAGTAGCCCTAGTGAGCACAGAATGCGTCTCAAGTCATTTCATGCTTCACGAATTTTTCCCGCTACCCAGCTTCGTTACGAATTCGTTACGCGGGTGGGCGATCTAACGGGTTCATTCCATACGCCGAGGCCTATGAAAATAAAAGTGCTTTAGTGAAGTTGAAAAGGCATAGCCTTAATGATCAACCTGATAAGATTTGCTTTGAGGCATGAATCTTGGAATAATAAGGCCATTTCCTTCATGGCTTCATTTTGTATAAAATGTGAAAGCCTAGCCCGACCCTTGCCCTCCTCTGGTCTTTTTTGTGAGATAGGCGAGTATGAAAACCTTCTTCGTTTACTTCAAGTAAAACCACTTTTGTAAGTTAGGAACGCCTAAAACTAGAGGCTTCCTTTTCAATTGTTTGGGTACATTATAACACGGGATAGGCCTACTTCCTTCACTCCATTTAAACATTTTTGCAGTGGTAGGGTCTAATACCGGTATAGTATTTATAAAATGGGAAGGCTTAGCCACAATGCTTCTAAAAATATAAAAGTGTTGTTGCGTGCTTCTTGAAAAGTGGGAAAGCCTTAACCCTCCCTATGGCGCACCTGGTCAGTTGGGGTGAATTAGGTCACCTAACCTGGAATAAGCACCAGGGACTGCAATCTGAGGAATTATCACTATTTGATGAACTTATTTGTTTCAGTTGAATGAAAAAACGATGCGTCCGTATCATCTTAGAAGTAAAAAAATCTGACATTTTCATTTTGCAAGAAACAATGCTTTTTAGACCCCCTTGAAACCATTGTTGTTGCAAAATGTGCAACGCATCTTCTTCATTTGATAAGATTGTGTTGAGATCAAGAGAAGATCAGAGAAGCTATATCTGAGTTAACAAGATGATAGTATTCATAGTTGATTATTGATTCGTTTAATGGTTTCATTTTATTTTTTTTCATCCGGTGGGATGAATGTGGTCAGTCATTTTCCCAATCGCATTCTGTTAATAAGCTTTTATACGATATTCCATTTTGATAATTCATTGATGTTATAAAAGCTGCATGCATATGTACAAGTAGATCAAATTACTTGCAAGAAACAAATTCTGCAGCACATGCGGCATTTTTCAGATGTTTTGTAGATAGCCGGTACCGGTGGGTAGGCTTGCCAAAGCGCAGATAGGCCTACAAATTTCCCAGATTCCTGATGCATATTGGTGGTCAGATTTCTTCCACCTTCTTACTCTCACACTTGTTACATCAAGGAATGAAGCACACGTCATTAAAGCTCATATGAGTCTGATTTTTATATGGATAGAGGATGATTTTTGAATATTGCAGTTTATAGAATTTATAGCCGGACCGAGTTGAAAGGACACCTATAGGCATTTCATAGTTGGTGCTTTTGTTTGCATGGGTTGCTGTGATCGCTGGCTGCCCACCACTACTATTTTAATTGTAGATTTACTTGATTAAGTCGATCTTTGGCTCTATGAAATACTACCTATGTATACACGTGTATAAAAACTACAGTTTAATGCATTTGTGATAATAGCATATTTTTTTTTTCATTGCAGGCACAATTACATGGATGGTAAGCCAGCTAAACGTCAAAGAAGTTTGTTGGACTTCTTTGGAAAGCAAGCTGCAGGTGATGATTTATCATCCTCGCCAACGTCGACTCTACCTGCAGATACGGAGCCATCATTGCCATCAATGGCCTCGTCTCAAGAGACAAAGAACACAAGAAAATGACGAGAAAGGAGATGTCGATGAAACCTAGTCAGCCAAACAGAAACTCATCTTTATGCAAGCTAACGAATGGCTTATTATCAAGAATGGAAAGCTTGGGTGCAGTTTCTGTAGAGACTTTAAGACAATGAACTTGGGACCACACAGTAAGCAAGGTGTCCATGTGTCGAGAGAATGGGCAGCATGCGAAATATCTGCTGTCGACAGCACAAATGACAAAGCGGACAAAGCCAGTCGCCAGAAGCATATAAGAAACAAAGTGTATAGGCACAGGGACTCGAACGCTCACTGCGCTGTGCAGAAAATTATGCAGGAAGGGAAATTGGACCAGATCGGAACTCTGTCGGCACAAATGGAAAATCGAAGCAAAGCGACCACTAAAAAATGCCTCAGAACGGCATACTACATTGCCAAAAATAATCGGCCCTATACAGACTATGAAACATTGATAGATCTTCAAGAGACCAATGGCGTAGATTTGGGTCGAAATTTGCATTCTCATGACACATGTACAAGAATGATTGAAATGATCTCGAGCACAATGCGTCGCCAACTCTGTGAGAAGATCAGAGGGAGCAAAAAATGGAATCTCATTGATCATCGACGAATCAACCTCGCTATCGAAGCGATCATGTCTGATCATTTACATGCGTTCAAAGATAACCCCGGAGGATCCTCCACTGAATGTGTTTCTAGACCTTGTTGAACTTCCTGCCCAGAATGCATCCACTGTGTTGAACTGACATCCACTGACATCGCTAAAAGCCAATGGTTTTGATGACGCCTACCCAGAGTTGGAAAAGTCGGAATTGGAATTAATTCCGGGTCGGAATTAATTCCATTTTTCGTCGGAATTGGAATTGACGATATTTGAATCTACTGGAATTGGAATTGGAATTGACCTTGATAAACCTCAATTCCACTTTTTCGATAGACCTGTGATAAATCTATTTGTACAAAAATTGAAATCACAGTTCTCGGCCGTTGTGTTAGCTGCACGCACAGATAAGAGAGAGAGAGAGATAGATAGATCGACAGAGGTAGATTCATTCTATTGTTGAATAATGGGTGCTAATTGTGACTTCGATGGGCCTACAGCCCTGGACAATGTTAATTCAGCGATTAAGCAAACAATGAAAAGACAATCATCTTCGTTCAGTCTGTTATGTTATTTAGTTATTTATCATGTAAGATAATGAATCAAAATAAAACAATTGTGGAATTTAGTTATTGATTGGATAAGCACAAAAATTGGAGATTAACTTTATTGTTGTACACACGAAAAACAATCGGTTTGGAAAGAGGAAAATTAACCCTGCATTAAAGGGCATTAAAGGACAGTTCAAATAACAATATAGACAGTGTCAACAAATTATTCTAATAAATGTTATTGCTTTCAATAATCTACGTGTTTGCGTGTAGAAGCAATCCATAGAAATGGATATCGCTCGCGTTTTGCTGAGCACTTGAACATTGAATATTTTTACTTCAGAGTTTATGAGTATAGTACTTTAATATTTTGCCACTGAAGATTTCATTATCAGAATCTGCTCCTAGGAGATCCCATATTTCAGAGATGTTTTATCGTTCACATGTGCAAAACTTGTAAGTCTTGTTGTTAGTTATTGTTTAAATCTTGTTTTCTGACATTGACTATGTATATCTCGTCCTCTGAGTCTGATTGCGACAGCCTGTACATACGAGCAGGTGCAACATTAGTCACGTTTTCAACTTTGAATTGTTTTTGTTTTGTTTGCTGTTGAGAAAGTTTACTAATTAGTTTGTTATCAAAGGATTGTCTGCTGCTCAGGAGAGTTTTTAGAATTAATTTGAAAAGGTTTGTTATGTAGATTTTGTTTCAATCTACTATTGTGCTCTCGGAAAAGATTTTGCAGAATTTGATTGTTAAAGTTGCACTGATATTATTACACAGATTTGATGAAAACGATTTTTTATTCGCTGCATATTTCTGGAGATACATACCATACCAATAATTCTTAAGTTAAAGTGAAGGCTCCTAATCCCATAAACCTTTGAGGGACAATGAAATTTCAGCTAACTTAGGTTTTCATATTAATTAGGCCCTGTCTTTCAATTGAATCGTTTGTGAGCTATGCTTAAGAATGGCTGAGTCTGAGTTTCACTTCTATTCTAGACATACCAACGTCAAATATTCAAGAATTTGAAGCTTTTCTGATATTTTCAGAAAGTCGAAATTTTGAAAATTCCAAAAATGACTTTATTTTCATAACCTAAAGGGGGTAGGGGTCAAAGTTGCAAATAGGGCCTACCCACCTTTTTTCAGTCGAGCGTACCATCTAGTGAGCGTTAGGTCTTTTCGTCAATCAGGTAGGTCTTTTCGTCAATTGTCTTCCCAGTTGACGCTTCGACAAGTGCGTGTGCTGCTTCTAATCTCGTGAACCAGTCTTGAGGATTCTCAAAAAGAAAGGGTTCAAATAGCGGCGACGCCATGTTGTGTCTTGTGTCGTTATCTAGTGAGCGTTAGGTAACCGTAACAAATTTCCTATGATCCCGCTACGTGACGCAAAACCAGACGCATTGAGACAAGAGCTTGTGTGTTTATTAAATTGCAACAATGGCTTTTATATGACAAACACAATGCTGAGAGCTAGTCACTTCAGCTAACTGTGCTGTCATGTGAAAGGTTGTCTGACCTTACAACAAAACTCTCACTTTGGTGTCAGTCAATAAGAGGCATGCATGCATAGATATCGTTGTCATTCATGTCATCAACAATAACAAAACCTGTTGAGTCAATGAGCATTGTCTAGTCAACAATAGAAAATTTCTCTCTCTGCAAGGTTCATAGATATCTTGCATAGCGGCACACAACAAAAATAAACCAAAGAAAAGGAAAAATACCCATCATAAGTAAAATAGTTATAAGTCGATAAAAAAATTGATAAATCTAATTGATTTAGAAGGCGTGTGACTACAAAATGTAGTCACGAGTTCCGATGAAGGTTAATCGAAAACTGAAGTCTAACGCCTCGGTTGGCCTATAGTTGAAATTTCAGAGAAATTTCATTCAGCGACTGATTACAGATAAAGTGAAGGGTTTGTAGAGCTTCCAATCGACTTGGATGTACTTCAGGGTATGTTTAAGTGAAAAATGTAGGAGTGCCAGAATTAATGCCATGCTGTTGATCTCTGCAAAGTTTGGTAGCGCTGGATAAAGAAGCATTGAAAAGTTCATGCATTTAATTGATTAATAATTCAAAGCATCTTTTTAATAACACGCTTGGGTTTCTTCTGTGCCTGTAGTTTTGTTATTTAATTTGTATTTTTTAAAAATTAAATTTTGCAACTTTGTTAATAGCCTACTCCATTCGGAAGCACGCAATTTTGCATCCAATTACAAAATTTCTTGTTTATTCCGAAATCTTCCAGATAGTAAAGAAATCTACTAGATAGTAGAGAGAAGTTATAAAATCTTGTTATATATTTAATCGCACTTTGGAATAGTTTTTGAATTCCATTCAGCCACCCATGCATTAAGACGATCGAGATTGTATCACATTATCACATACCGCGTTTGCAGCTATTCTACGTCGTATATTTCAAGAAATCTACTAGATGGCAAATTCCAGTTTACCAGTCTATTTTTGCCGAAATACTAATTTAACGCAAATTTACAGTTAAAGTATGCTGATATTTTTTAACCACCTCATTCTAGGACCAATGATTTCTTTCTTTCCGTTCAACGTATTCTAAGCACCTATCTTGACCAACTAGACCATGGATTGGAGTCAAGTTATCATATGGTAAATGAGACAGAAAGGTGATACAACATGGAGTATAATCCCTATCAACCAGAGCGGTCGCCGCGACCGCCATGGTCAGTCGCCTTCGGAGTCGCCTAAAGGTCGCCCTCAGCGTCGCCGGGGATTCCTATTTGTCCACCGCCCTGACTGCCTGGGGCGGTCGCCTTAAGAGCCTGAGCGCAGTCGCCCGGAGGTCTAACAGCGGTCGCCTAGCAGATGAGGTGCGGTCGCCTGTAGGTAGCTGCGGTCGCCGATTCTACCGATTTGCCCCTACCCTTCAGCTGAAATTTCCATTGCGCTATTAATTAGTAAAACACTAGCTATCTCCCTAAGATGCAGGTGCTTCAGTATTGCTCCACTGAAAACCAATAAACTTCCTAGCTATGAGGAGTAGTAGAAATAAAACGAAATTACACAGAATACGATATTTTGCAATACACCTGCACCGATTCAATGAAAATTTAATGTGCACACATGAAAATTGTATTTATAAGCACTGAAGATACAAAAGTACAACTTAACGATCGAAAAATACAATTGTTCTATGGAGGTTACAAAATGTTCTATGAAAGGCATCGAAAGACATATGTAGTACAATCTAAATAACAGGAACTTTCTTAATAACATTGAAATTTGATGACTCCAAATTGTCAGAAAAAAGCATCGATTTTCCAGTTAAAATTTCAACAGAAACATGCGGGTTTGATGTTGCTAATAAAGTTCCTGCTATTTAGATTATATGCACAATAACAGCTACACAGATAACCAGGATATAACACCAAATACAAGAGATGAAAAATTGAGTCACCTATTGAGAAAAGGGGCATCAGGCACAATTACTCAGCTGCAGGGGAGCGTTGGTGGCTCCTTCCATCAGATCTATCTTTTGCGTGCTTTAGTACGCTCTGCAAAGAGGCCTCTATTTCCTTCTCAGTCACATGAGATCTAGAAAGTTTGATACCGCACGATAAATTCGGGAATTCTTGAATGGAAATTTGTTGTTCCTGCCGTGAAATGAATACTTCTTCGAAATATCCGCAGCCAAAATCCTTCAAAATATTCGACGGCATAAATTGTTTAGTCCGCTACCGCCGATCAGTGAGAACTGCTTTGCCTGAAAAATAAAGCTGCTTTTAAAATGGTGAAGCTTCTCCACGTACGTCAGTGTACCTAAATCAAACAGAGCAAATAATTTCAAAACGATGTGAGTGGCTTTGTGATTCCAGTAAATCATTTGTGTCTGCAAAAGTCATTTAAAGGATTCAGTTAATAATCAGGTCGTGGGTAGCACCGCTCTTTTAATGCCGACAATCATTGAGTGATGCAAATGACAGTGACAGCTTCTGCCTTCATTTTGAATTGAAAATCTCACGTGTGCCTAATATTGAAAGTAGTCAACTAGTCATCCAGGTCAATATAAACCTTAATTACGCATTAAAGCAAGTCTACATAAAGTTCGACGTAGAAACACTGTTTAGACCCCAGGTCAATATAAACCTTAATTATGCATAAAAGCAAGTCTGCATCAAGTTCGATGTAGAAACACTGTTTAGACCGGCTCTATCTGCTGAGCCACAGGAATTACGACCAATTTCAATAACCAGACAGAAAGCAGTCACTGCCAAATTCTGAACGTTATAGCGAGCTAGTGAGTGAGCGAAATGCCATTTCGGTGCTCTGACTCAGATTTGCGCGACTCATCTTTCTCTCTATTCATGCAACGAAACCGTTGAATGACAGTCGTAAGTCAAGGAATAAGTGGACCGGTCTCTTAAAAGAATTAGTCAATATCATGCGCTCCTGCAGGATAGGAATAAAAAACATCACTATAGGCTGTGAAGTTTATCAGTTTATCAGATAGAATTGGAGGTCTGAAACAACTCATCCAATATTTTCGAAAATCACCCGGTAATTTCTTCAATTTCCTGGTGATAGAATATGTTATGAAGATTGATACGCAACCGGAAATACATTCATTCTCTGGACTGTGATCAATTGCAGCGCTCGCATCTTGAAACAACTATCAGATTATTTGTTAGAAAATGTTAACATGCAAAAAGTTTAATACAGCTCTTCTATTTCTTCTGAGATCTATCTAATAGAATTGATGACATGACCACAGAAGAAATTGTGACTAGACATGGCCAAAGGCGAGCAAACGGTTTACGGCTAGACGAGGCTTCAGATAGAAAATATCAGCTCAGCAAAAATTCTGGCCGTTGTAGCCGATAAGATGTGAAACAAGAATTTTTAAGATTTCTGCCACGATTGAAAAATCCAATTAACTGTGCATAGCTCTCATTATTTATCTGTTTAAATTTGCATTCTGAAGGCTACACATTCGCACATAAAACTTGAACAGATTCAAAACGATTAAACCTAATAGTGTGGCACTCTGTGTTAGTATATGGCCCTTTTATATTCGCAGTTCAAGGAATGGGATATTCACGAGCCTGGATGAAGTACTTCCGAAGATTAGACACTTTTTATAAACCGGCATAGACGCTTTAATTCCAATCGACTTAAGACAGGCTTTCTCGATCTGACGAAATCATTTGCTTCAAGCAACAATATCAATTAATCTATATTGACAAGCTATCGACTCATCAATTACACAGATATCCCTGAAAATTGCAAAATATTTTTTGTAAAACATTAAAATCTTCTTTCAAAGAGAAAGAAGTTCGAATGAGACTCATTAAGCTTACTAAAAATAATTAAGACTAATTTGCCGATGAAGTTGAGCACGTAAAGCACGCGAATTTAAGAAAATTCAGCTATAGCTTCGTCTATGTTCAGCTATACAGAGGTACGCCTATCGCGATGATGCATAAATGTAGTGGTAACATGTAAAAATGAGATAACTTAGTGAAATCTCTGTGGGAATGAGGTTGGTTAAATGAAATATTTTAAACGTTGCAGCTTACTCGAAAATGTTTACCCCTCATGTCTAATGTCCGTCTAATTCACGCCCGTCTAATGTCACGTACCAGAATTGACTTTATCTCATTGCAGCGAACCATCAATTAGAGCCAACGCTGTGCAAAGTATCTTGCAGTCAAAGCTCGATAATTAAGAGTATAAATACCAGGTTTACTATCTCTTAATTATTGAAAGTCTGAATTCAAAAGCAACTTATATAAGCCGCCAAATATACAAAAAATGCCGCGGCCGTATGATCTTAATTGACCGAAGTCTTAATTGTCCGTGTCCGAATTAACGAGCTTCGACTGGATTTACTGTATTCATGCGAAGCGATTCGTTAACGATGTCATTCTGTCCGCACGATTCTATTTGAATGGTCGTGAAAAATTGGCTTGCTGTACCTATAGTCAAATATTTATAACCAGAGGAACACTTTTTACATCACATCTAATTCAAAAGTTATCTGTTGAAATATTTCAGTCAATTCAGTGCTTGGTATAATGTGTAGTGCGCAGGTAAACCGCTATTAATTACTTAATTTATCTATCATCACTTCATTCGACTTACCTGATACGAATTTCGTTTGATAAGTAATCCGTTCTATCAATATTTTCGGCTCAAGATATTCCTCGCATTTTCTATATTGTAATTTGGTTGATAATCCATTAATAAGATCAATCAATTTACATACGATTTCCACAGGTGTCAGTCAGGCAACTCCAAAAGTATACTTGTACATTGTAATGCAGCACAGTATGGTTACACATGGTTCACTCAACTTTTTAAGTAGCCACTGCTTTGAATTGTCTTAAATTGAAAAACGTAATTTACTTAAATTACAGGTGCTCTATATACAAGGTTGCAAGAGGTATCCAAGGACACATTATAAAAGCTAAGGGTTATTAATAGGTTAATTAATTTAATAGGTCTGATTTACTTCACACTTCAATTACCAATACAATTGTCATAAAACGAGGAAGTATACTTACCCGATCAGCATCACGGCTTATGGAATAATCTTTGAATCTGGGGCAATAACTGGTCGATAGACTTTCCACGTCGCTCTCTTTATCAGTGTCCGTTTCCATTGATTCAGTTTCAGGAAGATCTGTGGTTGATGACATGCTGGATAACAGAAATAGGACACCGTTTATCATTGTATACTGTAAACAATAAATAGGCGGCTTACCACTTATTAACGTTGACTTGCACTGCGTTATGGAACTCATCTATACTTGCTTTCCGTTTCCTTCCAAATTTTTGTCGCATAAATAACAATTTCTCATTTGGGGCCAAAGACGCCCCAAATTCTTTCAGGCGCCGTATGAGTCAGATTCTCCAAAACTTCTGTAATTCATAATTTGCATTCATGAGTGATCGATGCACGTATGAGAATTATCCATTTTTCCCAATGTGGGATCAGGACAATTTTTTAATTTTTCGTCAAGATAATCTAAGTTATGAATCCACCATACAAATTTAAGTCTGCAAGTATGACATAAGCACAGATTCATAATCCCCGTATTGACGTATCTAATTTTAGCATTGCACTTGAAACGTAGATCACTTGGTTATTAAAACTCAAAATGTAGGCGTGGACAGCAACTGATTGATCTGCATTTAGACATGAAGTCAGATATTTCTTTGTTTCAAGGGCCATTAATTCGAAAATTAAGTATACTTAAATGACTACGGATCAATCTTGTAAGCTTATTGTAATGCTTGTAAGCATTAGGCGAAAATTCTCATAGATGGATGGATGTCTGAAATGAAGCTTACCTTTGCATCTTCATTATTATTGTCTGTTAAGACGGGATGTTCATCAGAGATTGCTTCGCAAATGAAGGATAACTGCGTTGAATCCAAATACCTATCGGGAATAAAAAGAAAAATTCGTTTATTTATATGAACTTTATATGAACCACTATCACAATTTAGCTCATCTTGAATATTCTGACTAAGCACAGCTTCCTTTTACGCAAATGCTGACAATTACTTTATTAACCTTATTCAAACTTTTTGCACATATGGCTTTTATCAAGTTAATTTCCGAAATACACAGTACACAGATTTTTTCCGATCGCGAGGTTTCGGCTAACAGCTTGATCATATAGAATGAAAGCAATGAAAAACACACGGGTCAGACAGGAGTCGTAATTTCAACGCGAAATTAACTTACTTCTTTCTAATTACTTTATTATATAACCGGATATGAGGAGACCTGCTGTCCTTAAAATAGCTAGGTCAATTTTTGGGGTACCAGCACATTAATTAACATAAGGAAAATGGTAAGATGTTGAACGTGAGCTATTTGACTCACTTTTTGTTCGATGGATGAAGTCCGAAATGATTAAATAAATTAGTTTCCTTTACGGTTCTATATCTGCAACCGTTTATGCCACATTCGAAGACCATTCAATTCAACAAATAAATTGGGAAATTATTTCAGGGGGGACTACACTCGAAATGTACTAGTAAATAGTTTGATCATAACCATCATCGATTATCAAAAAAAATCTGTGGATGACATTGATACTGTACTAACGGATCGCAAATTTCAAAATTTTCATATATTATGCCTACTGCACACGCACACATTTTCTCTCATTTATTCTTCTTTGCCTACAGCAGGAGCGATAATTTTCAATGCTACTGACATCGTATTTACTCAATTATAACGTCAACAGGCTCTCGTCTAAGCATTTGCAAGCATGTTTGCGTCATGCATTCAATGTCTGTAAAGTCTGGACATCTCATCACGTCTTTTACACATTTACAAACATGTGTTAGCATATAATTATTGGTCAACATGACACATTCTTATGATAATCTGGTCTTCGACATCGTGGACCACGTGCAGAGTAACTCATTTGACATCCGAATCATGTTAAGCAAGTCTGGGGAGGTCCTCCAAGAAAGTGCTTTTTCTTGAATTAGTGACCAGAACGGAATTTGCCATAAAAACGTGTCGCTTTCACTTAGCGAAATTATGAAATGATAGAAATAGTGCACAATTCTTGTGATAATCTGGTCTTCGACATCGTGGACAACGTGCAGAGTAATTCATTTGACATCCGAATCATGTTAAGCAAGTCTGGGGAGGTCCTCCAAGAAAGTGCTTTTGCCTGAATTGGTGACCAGAACGGAATTTGCCATAAAAACGTGTCTCTTTCACTTAGCGAAATTGTGAAATGATAGAAATAGTGCACAATTCTTGTGATAATCTTGTCTTCGACATCGTGGACAACGTGAAGAGTAACTCATTTGACATCCGAATCATGTTAAGCAAGTCTGCGGAGGTCCTCCAAGAAAGTGCTTTTGCCTGAATTAGTGACCAGAACGGAATTTGCCATAAAAACGTGTCTCTTTCACTTAGCGAAATTGTGAAATGATAGAAATAGTGCACACTTCTTGTGATAATCTGGTCTTCGACATCGTGGACAACGTGCAGAGTAACTCATTTGTATCCTCCTATTTTTGTATCATGTCATTTAAGTTCTAACTCTTATTTCATAATACCGGGTAGCCCAAGTAGCTACAAGGGATCGAATTGTAAGATAGCCTAATAGCCCTACTATAAGCACAGTAGAAAAATGTGTGGGAGACACGATAATTGCGAATGGTTTAGGGTTATTTGAGTAGTTTACATAATTCAAGTTAACCTGTATACGGGATGTAATGGACTAAGCTGAAAGCCTTAGGTATCTTATAATTTTTTCCTCTTGTCGTAGGCTTTTACATGTGATAGGCACAAATGCAGCATTTCAGTAGGCCTACATATTCAAAGTACGTTTTAATAACCTAAACAAGCTAGTAAATAATTTCTGTATAAATAGTAGCTCCAAGAACAAACCCGCTTTTTTACGAAGCATCTAGGCTTACATGTAGAGCGTATCAAGTTAGGTATACCTTCTAGAGAAAATACAGGTACTTAACTTCTTGTAGACTCGTTTACTGATTCGTCCAACTGATGTTGAGTGAGACATAAAGGTAGACATAATTACATATGTGATAGGCCCTGGGAAAGTTACATCCCTCGAGCATGGGTGGTACGCCGGTACGTAGTTGATTCGCTGAGATTGTCTATTCTTCCCTATGTGTAATAGGAAATGAATGCTAAGGAATACAGTTTTTAACTTCTTTTCGCCGTGCGTTAGTCGAATAAACCTTCAAGATAACTTTCTAATAACTCTCGTCTACCGAACTCGAGTTTTGATTTTGATGGACATGGCGAGCGACATGTCGAGGCCACTAGGTCTTCACTTTTCTCCTCCCTAAACATATTCTTACCTATCCAATGCAATTTATAATATGAATAATACAGGTTATCAAAATGCGACTCTTACTGTTTCGATTCTCAATTCAAAAATAATTATTAACCATAATTCTACATTCTAAAGGTACAACATAACATTCTCATAATTCAAGGGTATTCCGGGGTATTCAAAGAAATATGTTACATAAATAATTATCAATGGTTTAAATTTATGCGAACGTTGAATATTATTTATGTCTTATTCACATACTATTTCACGCAATGGCTAATCACATACAAAACGATGCGACAGACGTGTAGTTCATTTGAAAGAACAGGAGCGTAAGTTTTGCAGTTCTCACTCGTCGAAGACAGCAAATTCTAATTTCATTATCCATTGAAAGCAATCGGCGTATTCTCATTGGTCTATCATCAAATTTAAGCCAATTAAAAAGGAGCGCTGACTCTTTCGTATGATTAAGTTTGTCACTTGTGTTGAATGTTTCATTCCATTTCTGATTTGAAGATCATTTCAAATGTCCCTTAATCCACAAATGATATCTAGATCCTTGATTTACGCTTCAAGCATAACTTTTCATTGCTCTAGAACTCAAAACCAAATATATATATATTAATTTTCTGCTCAGTGAAATCAATCACATGTACAGAAATGTTAAAGTTTTACAAGTTAAAATCAACGAATGATGATTGAGATGGAGCACGTGATTCTCAAATCAACGCTCTGCTTTTCCATATGCTAATGTTAATGAATGTGAATGAGAAATGAAGACATTGATGGGGTGGGTGATAGGAGAATAATTGATGAATCTTAATTGCTGAAGAAGTGGATGGATGGAGCCCGCTGAATGTCACTCATTGTCAACTTGCTTACGTCATTAAGCTGACATTGAGATGTTACAACTGCATTGCAATGAATTCCAAAAGACGTTATGCGTCTTATAATACGGGCGTAAAATAATAAGTCACCGCACCGGGCGTAAAATAACAGGGAACCCTAGTTGTCTCCGCTTCGCTACGCCCAGGAAGTGACAACAAAATTTGATCCCTACAACATGAGGCTGAAATGCCTGTCTCTACATATTTCTTAAATAATTCAAAGAAATATATTATCTACCATGAATTAAGTTATTTTCCATTTTAATCATTGTAACAGCAACCCATAAAAGGGAAAAACGTATGGATTTCATACTTGTTCATTTATGTGTGACTGCAATATTAGAAATTAACTCACAATAATATCAAAACTATGAAAAATCTATTGACTGACTACAAATTTACGTCGTTTGTAAGAAGAAGAAGCGGAAAATCTGGAATCACTCATCTCTAGTGCATAATTTTTTACGAAAACGTTAAATGCATGAAACAATACGCGGGAAGAAAGCTGTTGAAGGTCACAATCACAACATGTTTTATCAAACATGAACTCTTTGTTAAACGCTTTTAGGGTTATATGACTTAGTACCATTATAACCGAACCAATATAGAATAAATCGATCTGAAACTCATTATCATCTCTGATATGTCCAAATACACAGTAAGCGTATGAAGTTAGGGAATAAACGAAGGATGAAGGACATTTCAAACCACATCTGCTTCGCAATTGGAGTAAGAAAGTATCGGACTCATCCAATATATTTGCGTCATATTCTATGTCCAAAAAGTCAGATTCTGTGAGGAAGTCGTTGCAGTTGGTGCACTTGGAACGCTTGCTCAATGTGTAAGCAACATAGCCACCGACATAAAGTATAATGTTCCTGTCTGTTGAGGATAACAAATTAAACATAGACGAGACGTTAGCAGTAATATTGTATGAATAAAGTTCTAGTAATCTTTCATCATCGTTGAAATATGCCAAGTCATTCAATTTAAACTGATGAAACTTTAAAAGAGATGACACACGGATTTTCTTTTCGGCTTGAAGTACTTGTCTCACAGAAACCAGAAAATTTCCTCCGTGGAACTGTCTGTAGCGTCCAAATCGACGCTCTATCCAGTCGTTCACCATCACTCCGGGGAACACAGTGGTGAAGTTACATTCATCAATCAAAAAAATTATCACTTCTGCCAAAGTTTTGCAACATTGTTTCACTGCAAAAAACGTTGGTTTCGACAAACCAGGTAATTTAGAATTTTCCCATTTATCAAAAAAATCGGCATACTGTTGCAAAAGACGTATTCGATAATCATTTTTTTGGATTGGATTGGCATCTGGAAGTCGCTTATGTTTGCCTTTCGACGGTGATTTTTATATTCCAAATTGTCCATAATCTATTGATCAGTTTACAGAAAATAATGAATCCATTCGATGAATTATAATGCTGGGCCGCAGCGATCGTCGATTCATCAAATAACGAAGCAGCCAATGATACATTCGTCTTTTCAAGACTTTGCGGATTTAAAACGCGTTTGTTCAATTTATAAGCAATTCTTGCAGGAAGTCCAGATTCTGTCTCAAATATATGTTTCGCATCAGAAATATCTGCAGTATGAATGTCATGGCAATTGTGAAAATCTGGAAACTTGAACACAGTTTTCGTTGTCCAATTATTGAATATGTTCTTAAAGTTATGAACTGGAAAGGAGAAAAAGAGGGTCTCCAGAAATCGGATTGCTGATCTTGAAGTTGCATTTATCCGGACAGAGAGTCAATATTAATTTGCGATTCACGCAGCTGTTATCAAAAACACAAACAACAGGAATCAATCCAGAATCGTTGATGAGTTTAAGGTTCCTCAAAAATAATGTATGCAAGTCAACCGCTGTCAAAATGGCTGTAGGAGCCAAACACACCACATCCTGAAAATCACAAGTAAGAGATTTCACAAGAAACGCACAGACAGTCCTTGCAAGAGCTGACGATGTATTTCCAACGCCATACAATTCTCCTCCACTGAATTCAATTTTATGTTTGACGTAAATCTCATCGATACACAAGATCACGAATTTTCCTGTCGATGTCATATTAGTAACTTTAGTTTGTAAATATTTCACTATGGTGGTATCATCCGGTGAATCAGACATAGGAGATGACAATCTCTGCAAATGACGTTTGCTTGGCATCGTTAAACAGGAAGTTCCACGTAAAAAATCATATGCGCTCGAACTGTGATTGTTTAAAAGATACATGATAGACAGCATTTCAGGAGAATACGTTGGTTTATTTTTTATCAAGAGCTGTAACTGTTCGGAAATAAATGACACTTTTGAATAACTTTCATCGTCGTTTTTGTATTCAAATTCTTTAATCAATTTTTCGCAAATAGAAATGATGCTGCTTAACATACTTTTTGAATCAACTTCATTGTTGGATAGATTTTTCAACGAAGTGAGCAGATTATCAATTTGTGAAAAAAGCGAAATCTTCCCCGCGCAAATATGACTGCCAAATGAACGCAGAAGTATAGGCTACCGTCGACCGAGGCACTAAAATTAAGATCACAAGTAATGGTCAATGATTTCACTATTCTTGGCACATCACAGTCAACACGAATAATGTAAAATGACAGACTAGAATTGTCAAACACTTGTACGAAATCTTTAAGATGATCGGGTGCTTTGTAATCCTTTAAATCTGAAAAGCAACCCACACTATCTTCGGAAAGAAAAGATGACAATTTCTCCATTTCGTCACATGCTTTTTGTTGACGATTTGCCATTAAAACAGTGGAGGATCTTTTTGGAGGAACATGGTGGGATAGATGTGGTGGAACTCCATCAAATATTGAGGGATACGCCGTTTCGTTTAGTCTTCTCTTACGTAAACGTCGAGGAGTCGTCGTTCGCCATTTGTTCTTATCCAAAGAATGACATATAAAACTATTTTCGTCGAAGTGCCGAGAGCAAACTCTAAAATTGTTACAAGAATTATTTCTAAGAGAATTAAGATGCCCTTCTTCCCATTTTCGAGGGATAGATCTTATCCATTTCTCCAGTAACTCAGTCGACGATGGAAATTTATGTAAGGTGATCTCTGTACATTTAGGCGTAGTGTCATAGTTAGTTGTGCATGCTGGCACACAGCATTTATAAGGCATGGAACAAAGTCACTCAGATCACAACACTATACGGCGACAACGATGTAGATGACAGAACGATGGCAATGCAAGTAATCGATACGTACACACATTCACACGCACGATATATAGCAGTCGAGTTAATGAGTCAGCCTCAAGTCGTAGGCGTGCGGTCTGAGATATCTCGAATGTCACTTCCTGGGCGTAGCGAAGCGGAGACAACTAGGGTTCCCTGGTAAAATAATAAGTCACCGCACCTACAGACAATCTGATTCATACATTCTAACCATATTCTAAGTCATTGATCTCTTTGAGCGCCCTCTACAATACTTTTCATAATTTGCATTTCATATGATTTTATTGCAATATATATATAACTTTCAGAAACTGCAATTTTTCAGTTTATATATAAATCGTAATAGTTTTATATCATCAAATTATAAATTGCACTATTTCTGTATTATCGGATATATATTGCAATTTTCCCGCAATTTTGTCAACCAGTGTGGCCTACGGACCCTATGAAATATTGCAGACCATATTTCGGACCTTCACATATATTGTGAATACGGACCCTCTAAAGATTTCATGCAATATTGGATAAAATCAACTTTGGTTTTATCTTTAAACTTTATTGTTAGCAATTTTTCAGGTATGCAAGCATTAATCAGTAATAAATAACACACGTGACAGAATTTTTCTCAAAATAATTTCGGACCATCGTAATACGGACCCTTTCCTACCTGTAATACGGACCATTTTGCCTAACAGTGTAGAGACACGAATGAAACTTCCAGATTATTCTGCGCTATTTCTTTTTGTGAAATGAAGCGATGACCTCTATTTCACCCCTCGAGTTGAAATGTGATCTTCCGATTGCGCTGCGCTATCGAAGGCGCACGAGAAAGTTATCTGCTATCGGGCTGGACTGGACAAAGCGCTCTTCTATTAATAGAATTCTCTCTCTCCATTCTCTCCCTCACTGTATCACAGGCTTGAAGCGACCGAGATATTATGCAACACTCATTGAGGATTCTTCCATTCATTCACAGTTTAATGAATGAACAATAATACAACTTGCAACCTTGATTGACCAAAAAATTGACAAGCGGTGAAATTCAGGCATAGTCAGAATCATGGTCAGAATGATATAAAGTTCACGGTCAAGTCAAGAATTTTGAGCAATTTTTTTCATTGTCATCGATGCGTCATGCAAATATATATGAAGCATTGCAACCAAAGATGTTTGACGCAACATTTCACGATTGAATGCATCATCATCATGTAGCGAAAATCACTGAGAGAAATGAGAGCTAAGGTTATTTATTCCAAGGAAAAACTTGCCTAGATGTGCCAGACAGCCGATCGATGACAGTTTCGGGCCAGTCCACTAACATTGGAGATACGTTTTTCTTAGAAATCACAACAAATTCGCTGCTCAATGTGTGTGACAACTCTGGGGTCGTTCTATTTCAAAATTAGCTCGTGTGAATTTAAGGGCTGACTCACGACCACTCCCTGTCAAAAAAATAAACGTGAAAATTGGGGGGGGCCCAAACCTCGACTTCAAGACATCACATTTCACGTCATTTTTCGATGAGAGCGGTCACAAATTGATATGATCATGCATTTTTACTTCCAAATAAGCCATTTTCGAAAAATTTGTTGGTGCCAATTTTTTCATGTGGCCCAAGACTTTTTGACGAGGGACCCACGACTCATTTTCTCGCGGGAAATGCATCGATCTAGTTTGATTAAATGCGTTCGAATTTCTGCATCAGAAGCATCTTTTTCCACAAGCATTCTACATTTGAGTCTTAATTAGAAACTCTGAAGCTGATTGCCGAAATTTTTGCAATTTATCAGTTTTGCGAAGCCGGAATATTGCCTTTCTGACATCATGGAGGCTATTTAAATGCTAAAACCAGACATATGATGAAGGTCGCCGTTGACACTCGAGGCAACTGCTGACAGCGGTCGCCGGGCAACGGTCGCCCACATACAGTCGAGGCGACCGCCACCAGGAGTCGCCGGGCGGCGGCGACTTCGGCGACGCCGAGGGCTGTCGCGGCGACCGCTGGGCGACTTTTGTGGTTGATAGGGATGTGAAAATTGCACAAAATCATGCGAATTCATTGTTGTTGATGAGAAAATCGCATTTTAAAATCCAACAATTATTTTCCTGACACTACTCTATGCTATAAGGGACGCTGTCTTTTGATTTTTGTTTGCAAAGTAAAAATTATCTACCTTTCTCAACGTGACTGCTACGATCGAATGGTAGCACAGTGATGATGATATCAAGTAGCGATCATCGATTGTCGCCAAATAGTTCATTTTTCGATTTTTATTCAAGCTGTGTCTTCTTGTCTACGGAATTTGCTGCCGAACCGGGTACCTAGTGTTGCGTCAATGGCATAAAATGGATTTAATCACTCAACCAGTCGTATCACGCGCTCATTAATGGCAACTAGTGATGCAAATGGAAAATTTTCCCGAAAATTTTCCAGTGGAAAATTTTGAAATTTATTTTTTGGTGATTGACATTTTTTCCTTTGTTTTGGAGACCTGTTGTAGTCGTTTGAGAAGACTATGCAATATGCAAAGACCGAAAACTTCTCTATCATTCCTGCATGTTACCTTTTGGAACCATGCACCCTTTCCATGTCTATTTCAGATCATCCCAATGAATTTCAGATATTAGATGGATTTCAGATTTCTCTAATTGAATTTCAGATATCTATCAGAAACCCAACTTTGAAAGGATCTTAAATTCAACTGGAGAATCTGCAATTCATCTGGAAATGTCTGAAATTCATTTGGGTAGATCTGAAATCGATTTGGAACTATCTGAACCATGAGGTAGAAATGGAAGATGTGCATGCAGTTTGTCCTCAACGAAGATGTCGGACAATAGGCCAGAACTTAGAAACTGTCATAGATATTCTTCTACTCATCACAGATATCTTTAGTTTCCAAATATCTCACGAGTTTACAGTCTTCCAACATGGTCGCTCATGTATTGCGTGGACTGTGTGCTTATTCTTCACATATTCATCAACATATGGAGAATTTGTATCACTATGATCAAGGCTGCACAATAAAGCTTAACTTTCAAGCTAACAAGCAAACTTCAAAATTATTTTTGCTCCAGATCTTTCATTTCACATTGCATGAAATTATACCTCTATTGTAAAGCAAGATTCACGTTATCCCAAACGGTGTCTGTGTGATAATCAAAAATGCTAACAAATTAGCACAAGCCACTGGTGGCAAAGAAATGTTCAAAAATCCGCGGACGGAACTCGTAGTGCTACGATCGCTTTAATCGAAATAATGATGAAATCAAGAGTTTTAGACCCATTCTATTGGTATGTACCTGCCTCGGCTGCGGAAGCGCTCAGATTATAGGGCGTATCACAAAAATCAAAACTTTCAAAATTTTCCAAAATTTTCCATAATTTTCCAATTTTTTCCGAAATTTTCCAATTTTTTCCATAATTTTCCATCTGGCATTTGACAGCCGATGATCTATCTTTCGTAGAATTAGCGATTTATTATAAGTATGTGTATACGTTTGATACCCCTTCCATGTTTCTACACAATTTTTTTATCTTCCAGGTTTCGGGTAACATCAAAAAGAAATTGTCATAGAGAGTAGTTAAAAAGCATATCAGAAAGCATTTGTGTTTAGACCAAACTCCCTCATACAATTTCACATTTGATGAAAAATGTGTAACTTTTGATATAACTTGGCAATTAGAATTATTACTGTGTCGCTATTTGGATACAATCAGAAACTATCGACGTGATTTGGAACATGACAACAGTGATATTCTTGGAGGATGCGGTATTGGTGATACAGATATTATTGTCCTGCATCTACATCTCTCTACTGATGGTGGACAATTGTATAGGTATAAGAAATCAACAGTCTGGCCTGTCCATTGTATGCTTTTGGATTTGCCGTTACACGAACCAAACGAGAAAATGTTATCATCCTTGGACTTTGGGAAAGTAGGGTTAAACCTGATTGGTGTCACTTTTTAACAGATTATTTGAAAACGTCTGGTATTGGTAGCCCAATGGACTTGAATCTGGGATGCTCATATATCAGAGTTCTACCGAAGTTGCATACTGCTGTGTTTGATCTACCGGCCGCCGCGAGTATCTTGAATCATCAACAATTCAATGGTAAATTTGGATGCTTGGTGCATCGGGCAGAGTGGTAAGAGCTTGCAGGGGTCACACTCGAAGGTAGACGTGGCAACCTAGTTTTCAAAATGTAGACACCATTTCATGCACTATTTTTGCCATTAGAAAGAGTTGAAGGAGTTCAGTCAAAGAGCAAGGTGTGGAGTGGGAGTATCCATGAATGGGAGTGAGATTCCAAAAATAATTTATGGAGAGGCCCAAAGAAGACCTATTATGAATTACTTGGTTGTTAACTGCTGCAGAACTGCATATATAGGCGATTGCGGAGTAAGTATTAAAAGATTAACTGATGATTTGAAAAGTCTATTGAAACTGTTATAATGGACACCATAGACATCGAACACTAGGGCACTAAGTTGTTGATGCTCGATGTCTATGATGGGCACAAATGAAAATAAACGGACTTTAAAGTACAAAGCAAGAAATTTATGTCTCTGACTTTGGTCTTAAAGCTTATTCAGCCGGTTTTCAACACTCAATAGTGTCACAATAGCATAAAAGTGGTGAACATCAGTATTTCATACATGTCCTAAGTAAGGTCTAAGGAATCATAAAGTCGTCGAGCGGCGTCTGTGACTGGAGTGATTTACTTGTTTATCTATCTTGTACTAATTGTCATCAACACTTTTAGTAAATATAATTTTGTGTCACCTGTAGTTTCGATTATTATTGATCTACCAAACCACATCAGCTGCTGCATGTAAAGCCACGTTCTTCAGGTGGCAATAGCAAAATCCAAACTCTATTTTTTATGTCGTTCTTATTGCTAGATCATTTGTAAAGACTTTGCAGTTTTTTTTTGTTCTGAAGCTATTGTGAATGTGCAACATATACTAACAGTATACAATAACTTACCAAAAAAGCAATGGCTTCAAGTCTATGCACATTTGAAAGTGTGTGCTGCCTTTTAATAGTTTACAACTGCTGTCTTTTACATGGCAACTATCCACCTAGGCTCTATTCTCATTGGTTTTAAATGGATTTCTTACGAAAATGAGTTCCCTAAACGTATTTTATATAAATAAAGTCGAGTTAACTATTAATGATGAAAAATATTTCAGTAAGGCATTAAACAGCCTCTCTTCTTCGAACTCTAGAGAAGCTATTTCATCTTTTTCGCCACTTTATTGCGAAAAATGCCTTGATTTTAAAGAGGCGAATGTCAGATCTTTTGTCAGTTCTACACAAAGGGGGACATATTTCGACATCAGCAAAGCGGCAGTATTCAGATTACTCATCAAAGATGATTTCCTAAATAGGCTAACGGAATTCACTATGACATCTCGCGTAGATGTGTTTCAGTATAAATTAATGTTGAAGCAAAATATGATGCAAGAGCTGTGCACTGTTGCTCCGATAATTATGACTCTTTCTCATGGAGATGCACGAGTAGTCTGACTTCTCCATCAATAAATCTCTATTGTTGCCAAACCTGAAAGAAGGCACGATTGTTAATCTGCGAATAGTTTATGATGCCATTCACCCTACGGGTGGCTCTGAAAGCATCACTGTCTCGAACGAAATGATGCGTTGTGATCGTTATGCTAGACGAAAATATCAGGAAGCGCTCGACGATGCGAAGAAAAGGAGACCGATAGAGAAAAAAGCGGAAAGAGAGGAAACGTTTGTCTCTCGAAATCAGGAAATTGGAGCAATCAAAGAAGAAACTGCAAAAGACCCCAGCAATTCAATCTGCTATTTGAAAGAACAATTGAAATAGCTTGTTTTCATTTTAGGTTTTAGATTTTTTTGTAAGTATGCCTTATTTTCAGTTGCAATCTGGATGTAAATTTGCATCAAACGCTTTAAATGGCAATTCACATAATCGCACCAAATTACCTTGTTCTGCAACTGTTGGAGAAACACGCGGCGAAGAAGAAGCAACTCTTCCTAGCATTTGTCGATCTGGAGAAGGCATTCGACCGTGTTCCCCGTGAAGTCCTCCAATGGGCGCTTCGTCAAGCGGGGGTTAAAGAGTGGCTAGTGCGGTCAGTGATGACTATGTACAAGGGAGCGAAGACCTTTGTGCGCCCTAATACCGGGGACAGCAGCGAATTCGAAGTGAAGGTTGTTCACCAACGCTCGGTGCTCAGTCCATTGCTGTTTGCCGTGGTGATGGACTCCGTCTCCAAGAATGTACGGGAAGGTCTTCCTTTTGAAATGATGTATGCTGATGACCTCGTTCTCATGGCACAGTCTGTTTCTGAGCTCAAGGGAAAGTTGCTTCGGTGGAAAGCGAGCCTAGAAGCGAAGGGATTGGCCATCAATGCTGCGAAAACTAAAGTCATGGTGACCGACGACAGAGACGACTTGAAGGTGTCTTATTCCGTCAAGTGGCCGTGTGGTATCTGTGGTAAAGGCGTTGGTGCCAATGCAATCAGGTGTTGCTCATGCTGCAAATGGATACACTGGAAGTGCACGCACATCAGAGGACGGATAGCAAATGCGCCGCAAAACTACGTGTAGTAGGTGTGAAAACGCGAGCCAAGACCGAAGCCAACAACCCAAGACCACTTCACTGGATATGAATGGTGACTCAGTTGAGAAAGTCGAGAGAGAACTTCTGCTATCTTGGAGATGTGCTCGAGTCAAGAGGATGTGTTGACTTGGCGGTGACGACGAGAATCCGTGGCGGATGGAAGAAGTTCAAGGAGATGTCTGCCTTCCTAACATCAAAGGGCCCTTCGCTTATGACAAAGGGAAAGGTGTATGCTGCCTGTGTGAGGCAATGCATGACCTACGGGTGTGAGACGTGGGCAATGCGGTCAGACCACGAGCAGTTGTTGGAGAGAGCAGAGATGAGGATGGTGAGATGGATGTGCAGGGTGAAGCTGGCAGACAGGAGATCAAATGATGAACTAAGAAAAGCAATGGGGATTGAGAACATCTTGGCAGTCATCAGCAGGCAGAGTGAGGAGAAGTGAGGCCATGTGAGGAGAAGGGAAGAGAGCAGTTGGCTGAGAAGGGTGGACGAGATGGAGGTGGAAGGAAAGAGACCATCAGGCAGGCCGAAGAAAACGTGGAGACACACAGTCCGAGAAGACATGCGGAAATTTCGTTTGAAGGAGGAAGACGCTTTAGATCGTGAGTTGTGGAGAAGAGCCATCAGAAGAAACCCCGTCCAACCCAGCGAGTCTGGAAAACGGACGTAAAAGGATTGATTGATTGATACAGGGTGGCCCAGATATAGCGTACTATTTTCAAATTCATTTAACTCGAGTTGTGTTTCACCTATCGCATTATTGTGTCATTTTAAGGCCAAAGATGTCCCACTTCATTTAATGTGACTTGCTTTATATGACGTTGCATCATTTCGCCACAATTTTCCATAGAAAAAGTAAAGAATACAAGACAAAAACAAAGCATTAGAAAGAAAAATTTAATTTATTCAGCAGTAATGCAATCATTGAACATGATTAATGTTGACTATTATTCGAGATGTCCTCCGTCATTTCCATCTTTACGACTTATTGCGAAACGTCGCTACAGGTGAAATTCTGATGTCTTCAGAAATCTCCCTAACAGAGAAGGGTTCCGCTGTTTTGAAATTTGGGTTGTTGAAGCTCCAAAAGCGACAGTTGTCTGATCTCGCCACTGAGATGGAAGTTGGTCTTGTCCGTTTACAGAACTCAATCTAGTAGCTGAATGCCTGCATCTAAAGCCAGTTCAGAGAAAGTTGAAGCGTTTTTTGGAGCCTAATAACATAACGTATAGAAGCACAATCACAAGTCTAGCCAAAGTCTATCGTAATTTGTTTGCTTATCCACCGACGTCAGGTCATGCAGTCGCGTTTGAGTTTATAAGGGTACTGGTTGTTTTAATGGACAATCCTTTGTACAGTTCACCCTGAAATACCGAGATGCTCTTTTTGTTGATGCTGTTGGGTGGCTAGCAAAGTTCTTCGGAAGATTTTGAAGCGTTCCATATTTGGAGGCCCTCTGATGAATGGACTTAATCGTATCAGAAGATGGAACACTTGAGCTGCAGTCAAACCTTTATCGGAAATGTCTTTCTACAATTATTGGGGTACTTTACACCTCGCACCAGGCTGCGATTGGAAAACATTCTTGTGGTGAGAATCTTTCACTCATCATTGAACAGAAATGTCACTGACTCGCGCTTCAATCTTGCAATGAGTTTTTTGATCGATTATTCATTGAAATTTGAATGTGAATTGATTGCGCAGTTAATGGACAATACAACATACATAATTGAGTGGATCATTGCTACTTTTTACGTTTGCTACATTGTTACTTCTCTCGCTCTTTCAAACAGGTCTGGCATAAAAAAATGACTTTTATAGAAAATGGCAAAATGTTTTACAGCATACATGGAAAAAGGAATTTAAGATTAGTCAAGATGAATTTTTGGAGAACAAATGAGGTGTCTTCACCTTTAAAATGTCACAAGCTGCATTAGAGTATGTTTGTTCCACTTGAAGCTACACGCTTTTGAAACTAGCAAGCTGTATCTGGGCCACCCTGTACCTTAACCGAATCGTCTACAAAAAACTGAGGATTTTGTGTATTCCGCAATTTGGCCAATGAATTGTTTTAAAATGAACAAGATCAAAAGATAATGCAACGTTTTTTTTCAGCGTGCATTTTTTTATTGATAATTCTATTGATCTTCAAAAGCAGAGTTACTCCGACAAGTTTTGTCTTCTTCACTCAGAGATTGAACGATTTTTATTTTATGAGAACGAGGTCCCATGTCTTTCAAGCATCGCCTGAAGGATTCGTGGCCCACATCTAATTTTGAAGATGAGCCTCTTGAACTGTTAGGCTCGAATCCAAAAAGATTCCATACCTCATCACATTTCTGTGGAGATGTTGCATTTTTTATCTGTCTCTTGTTTGATCAAGGACACTGGCAGTCTCCATTAGGAGAGC
The DNA here is from genome assembly GCA_907163375.1 of Prostheceraeus crozeri. NCBI lineage: Eukaryota > Metazoa > Platyhelminthes > Polycladida > Euryleptidae > Prostheceraeus > Prostheceraeus crozeri. The sequence continues at coordinate 197,835 of CAJQUW010011776.1, read as the reverse complement.
ATGTCACCTCTTGATTGCACTAGATGAGGGAATGTCAACGTCTTTGCCATAAACCGCATTAAACTTTCGTTGCACAAGGGTAACACTACCCATACAGTCATAACAAGCCACGCATTTAGCTCGCTGTTAAATGGAAGCCATCAGAGACTGCCCTTTTCCCAAACAAATTCGATTTTTTATCAACGTCAGTCAACAACTGTGAATCACTTTTTAAACGTTTGAACACAGAAATCGTCAAAATTCAAAACGAAAATTTAAAATAATCATATATTCATAGCATTCAAGTCGTTTGCTTGACTTACAAGACAGGTGTAAATTTCTATGAAATTAAGAAATTGAAGGAAAAATTCATCAATTGATAGTTCCATAACTATCAAGCAAAATTATGGATATGGGGCACCAATGTTAATATAAGTTGTGATTTACAAAATGGTATATTCTAATGATCACAAAACAGGCAATAGAAACTTCATATTGCTCTTTTCCCATGAATAGGAGAGGAGTAAAAATCACATTAGGAGCAAAAATCACAAGTGGAGTTCCTCAGTCACATTAGAGATTGTAAAATCACCTTCATTCTGTTAATTTTCTAGCAGTATTTTTGTTGACTTTTTCAACACTATGTTCCAACTATCTTATGAAGCAATCTTGGAATCTACATTATTTGTCCAAAAAATTTAAGCAATCTAAATCGATTGCTGGTTATATGTCTGATCATTAATAGAGTACAAAAGCTAGTTTATGTATAAATATGGTCTGGTGCACTTGCGAATCGTTTAACAACAAGCAAGAACAATACCTCCTAGGAGGTACTCCGTCAAGTTATGTTTTGTACCAGCAAAACATATTCGTGATCTACACAGGTTCGTAGTATTCTTGTTGGTTTATAGTTTGATGGTCATTATAACATGTATGTCGTTATAACGCTATTATCATATTATGTCGTTATAGCGCTATTCTACATCGATTGATGTAAAAATGATGAGTTCGCTTTCCTAAGTTAAGGATTCGTTTTTTTAAAATTCGAATCGGCTGGGTGGTCTGAAAATGAGTTGTCCACCCTAGACAACAGTTAAACACTCGCCTGATGAGGCATTTGCATGAAATCAATTGTGTATCAAAGAAAGAGACGCATTATCATTAGTATATGGCGTAATAATAATGTCATTTTTAATGCATTTTGTGAACATTATTTTATGCATCTTGTGAACAAGTGGTGCACGTTTTCAAACTTAAAGGCAGGCGAGTTAGTTGGCAAGGGAGAATTAGTTCGCCAATGAAGTTTGATCACTACTTTAGTCGAACAAATTCTTCCTTGCCTACTAGCTCGTTTGCCTTCTGGTGATGAATATTTTTTCTCCTTTTGTTAATTGGTTTAGTGGTTGAGGTCCCAGATTGTAGGTAACAGTAGGTAAATTTCATCAGCATTTGCGATGGCATGAACCATGCTCAAGTAAAACGAGATGACGTCACAAGAATAGGGAGGAAACGGCTGGCTGCTCCCAAACCAGGCCGAAAGGAGAAGTGGTGCACTGCTCTTTGGTAGAAGTGAAGATATCGCTGTTGCATGAACCTAGTGGGTTAGTGAATCAAGAGTTGAATAAATTGACTTCTGGACGTTCTTTCCTTATGATGCTTTGAAGTTCTGCAGCAATGGAAATCAGTCTTTCTCTCGGATAATAAGTTCCATCTTGTTTTCGAACTTCGAGGATGATCTTGGATAGGTACTCATATATTTCGTAATTATTGAAATATTGTATTGATATTGGTGCAAATTACTGTCAATTTCACTCGATTTGATTTATTCCTCTCGCCATGTGTTAAAAGTGTTCTTAACCCAAGTATACCTTCTTCACGCATTTTGTTTCAGCACTATTAATCTATTTATCTACATTCACGGTGCCGGATCGTCTTGAAGTGTCCGTTAAATCTTGATTGTCGCTCCTCGTTTTTTTTACTACGAATTAATTGACTGATGATCTTGGAAATTTCTTCCACCAGTAAGTGGCCTTTCCTCCACCTCCTTTTCTACCAAACAATTTGGGTGAAAATGTCTAACAAACTCAACGGGAAAGCCAGTTAGCGGATTGAATATCACGTCTAAATTAATCGTCTCGGAATTGTCATAAGGAAATAGATGAATCAACAAATTTCGATGTCAATTGATCTAAAAATCAGATTTCTGAGTATATAATTAATAATATCATAGTAACTAAAGCAGCTTTCATTTTCCAAAGTAAAATTCTAGCCTTCCGACAGTTCGGAATTAAAGTACACATGTCTCCACGTTGTTTGATAATTAAAGAATATCTAATTGACAATAGTGCTGTTTTCCATACATCAAAATAAAAGTTTTTGACTTTCCTATTTTCTACTAATCGGACAACTTTGACTGACTTCTTTTAATCTAAATATCGACAACCTTATTCCTGCAAGAAATTAACATCATAGAAGTAGTAATTAATCTATGGTTAATTGGTTACCTGGATATTGTCTTTAAGTCCCGAGAGCCAAAGCAACCCAGAGTAGATTATTTCTAGTTAAACCATGATATATTTCCAGGAATTTTAAAGATATATCCTGCAAACATAGCAAGTCGACTTTTAGTATTCAACGGTCTATGATGCTTCATATACATAATGAAGATTGCCACAATGCGGTGGTAATTATTACATAGAACCTGAGCCAAGAGTCAAATTTCCTCACTTCTATTAAGAAACTTGGCAGATTGTGTCTGTTTTGTAGCATTTGCAAATGGTTGATGCCGGTGATTACGTCCTCATCACAAAAAATAAGGGCCCTACACCATTTCACAAGAAACCGGGCAGAGCACGGAAACCTCGGGATAATCTCTTTGAGGTTCCACTGCCTCATGTAGCTGTTACAATCTATGGAAGCCTATTCACACGTTATCGCCCTTCACCTCTCCACATGCGTCCGCATTTGAAATGTGACCTCGCACTGATGAGGCGTGAAAAAATTAAAAAGTCTATACTTGCTTTTGAAGACAAAACTCGCACGCAGGACTCCAGACAGATTCTGAATCACCTTCGTTCAGTGCAGTTTTGGAATTCGATTCGTATGGCATGAATTTGATTATCCCCCGATGTTTGCTAAGCCTACAGATGAGCTTATTTTGAACACTTGCAAACTTCGGAAATAAAATTTGTCAAAAAATTGACATTTTTGAAAATATACCGTGCAACAGGATAAAGAACCACATAACACCTTACAACGTGATGTATGAAACTCGCCATCTCTACAATTACTTTGAAGCTTATTTCGAGACTCGAGATTAATTCAATAGATAGACATAGTCCAATGAAATCTGATGATTCTTTTTGAAACACCGTGTCAATCGGATTTTCCTATGCGATAGTGCTCTGATATGGCGTTAACAATGAACTAAAATATTAAAACATTTCAAAATAATAAAAAACACAAAAAAACATAAAAAATAGTTTAAAACATAACATTATTCTTGCTTCAAGGAATCAACTTACGATACAGAAACACTCTAAAAAGCGACATACTTGTCCCATTTATTTTTATAGCACATTTATGGGGTTCTGGTACTTAGAAATTAATAATTGTGTTGTATGTAAGTGAGATCTTTTTGTTCTTATCCACCAACCCATTAAGACTAGACTTGTAGTAAGCTGATCTTTAATCTGTCCGTGTCAATGAGGATTGTTTGGCTGTAGCAGCATTTCTTCCTGGGAATTCGACTTGCATTGCTAATGTTGTCATTTTGCCCATTAGATTTTCCGATGATGCATCCCGATGAAAAAAGGCCACTTTCTCGATTTATATGTGCAGGCTCTCTATTGATCCTACGTTTCCTTTAATGCATCTTATGCTATTGATACGTGTCCACTTATTCTGTAATCATAGCAGTTCGCATTCTACCAATAAAATAAGTGTTATCTCCAGATCATTCGTTGATTTACAATTTCATTGAATTTGAATGAAATCTAATCATGCAATTATTATATTGAAATTGGCGTATTTTCATGGAATTCTTTTGCATTATCTTATAGGAATTCATGACGTGAAGAAAAAACAAATCTATTTCAGCGAATCTGTAAGTCGAGACAGGTCGCTCACTGATAGATCTAGGAACGTGCCTTTGGCATACAGTACATGTATATAACTCATTTGGTAAAGGTCTGAGTGTGTATGGTGAAGAAGCTGTATAGATTATTCAGGATATACACACCTGGTTTAAGCTATCAGCTGCACGTTTCGCAGACTTTCTCGATGTCCTTGACGTAATGGACCTTCCTCGACGTAAGCGAGTAAAATATGGGGAAACCAGGTGATTGTCACTGGGGACCTCCGCGGAGAGAACCGCGGAAAATTGAAAAGCATATCTGATATATTTCACTGATAGTGCAAAAACAGATAAGTCGGCTCTAAAAAACCCCGCGTTATAATCGTATTCGTCGTCCTTCTTTGACGATGAAACAGCATTTATCAAGTTGGGTTTTTTTAGTTCCATTTGTGATTTGTATTTACGTTTTATGACGATTTTCAGAGGAAGGATCGAAGTGATCGATAAGTTGCCGTTGGAAAAATCGAATTCAAAGATCTTGCCCTGTTCTTAGACATAGCAGCATTCGTAAAGCATCTTCCATTAAAGACATTCAAAGTCTTTGTACATCATTATGCTCCACCACCATCGATGGTATTTCAGACGATTGGCGATTACTCATGCAGAATCCTGTGTTAGACGTTGAATCATCTGACAGCGACCATCCATCGCGCATTGACCACCTTAGGGGTAAAATTTTCCAATTGAAGAATGTTCGATACGAAATTTCCTTACCTCACGAAAACAGTGAAAATTGCGCTTATTCTTGCACATAGCAATAGTGACGTGGAGCGTTCGTTTTCGGAATCAGGAAATACGATTACCAGTCAAGGAACTGCTTTCACGTGTGACTCAATAAATGCCATAAGAGCAACGTTGGATGTCTTAAAAACGTTCGGCGAGTCTCACTTGGTGCACATTGATGAACAATTTATGCGTCTTGCTAGAAATGCGCATCACTCCTAAATCAAAAAATTATAAGATGAAAGAGGAAAAAGGAAGAAAAGGATCAAATGAAGTGGAGAGCAGAGGAGAAAAAGAGGCCTGAGAACGAAAGATGAGAGAAAGAGAAAATGACAAAAGATGAAACAATTCAGTCAGGAACCCGTCCTATGCATAAGAATAGTATCCTGGAGAGTGAAGCTGCGCGATTGCAAGAAGATTGGCAAGCTGGTAGCGTTTTACTTCAAATCGGCAACGAAAAATTGAAGAAAGAATTCAGTGATTAGGATTTTTTGGATGTCAACGTGGCCTAATCATTGCTGGAAACGGCTCACGAAAAGTTAGCGTCTCTCAATCCAAAATTGAAAAAAAACAGAGTAAACAGAAAGTTGGACAAAGAGAAAGAGCTCTACTAGATATATTTTAAAGTCCAAATCATCTCAAAATCTTTCTTTTCTTAAAGAATGTTTATGATTTGAACTCTCTTGATTGTATATATCTCAATACCGAGTTTTTCTCCTTTAAATACGGTTAATGCTATGTTGTCTTGGAGGATGAAGCTATCGGATTCTCCTACGCGGGTTCTTCAATTGAGGACTTATGTCGTTCTGTCGCTCGTCGATAGCTCAGTTGGTAGAGCGTTGGCCTAGAATGCCAGAGGTCGGTGGTTCAAATCCACCAAGACGCGCAGCTATTTTCCGTCTGTTAAAATTATCATTGCAGCTTTCTTTGAATACTTGTGTGGACTAAGTCCCCGTTTCAAAGTATAATGCTGGCTTTGAATTACTGATAACTTGCTTCAGTAGTTTGGCTTGACGGTTAATGCTATGTTGTCTTGGAGGATGAAGCTATCGGATTCTCCTACGCGGGTTCTTCAATTGAGGACTTATGTCGTTCTGTCGCTCGTCGATAGCTCAGTTGGTAGAGCGTTGGCCTAGAATGCCAGAGGTCGGTGGTTCAAATCCACCAAGACGCGCAGCTATTTTCCGTCTGTTAAAATTAAATGATGAAAACTGAAGACTTGGTCATTATTTTGTGTGTAAATGAAATTGGATGATCGGACTGATGAAGTGCATACCGTTTACGTTAACATCAATAAAATCCAAACATTAGCCATCCTGAATGATACTTCTGGATATCGAAAGGACTTTTTAGTTTTTATTGATTTAAGCTATCGCTTTTCATAGTTTGCATGTCTGTCGATACAACATTTTGGAAATTTACTAAAGTCTTTATCATTTATGAGTTTATGCATTATACCTATGATATCTGCCTACATATACGGCCAATGTAGGGATTTTATTGAAGCAATAACCTAAACGTAATTTATGTTCCCACCAAGTTGTATCAATAGACGTTTTCCTTTTCCGGCGTTGCATAATATATTTGTTCTAGTATTTTTACCAATAATTATTTTGTAGATATTCCCTATTCTTTTTGTGTATCTGTTACCAATATTTTGCAAGTATTGTTGATTGCTCATTATTTTATGTTGCCAAATCGATTGTTGCTCATATTATGAAACCAACTTATTACTAACACAGACCGAAGATACAGAGCCTATCATGTCAGCATGCAGACAGAAGATGAATGCTTCTGCTTTGGTTTTTTGATATCGAATTTCTTATCTATGTTAACATTCGAGAATTAGTTTTATATACTAAACATCTATTGAACCACTCCTGTTTTTTCTTTTTCTCATACATGTACATATTCGAGATTTGGGCCTATAGATATCCTCAATAAGTTCTCCTATGTTTTGGTGATTGTTCAAAATCAGCATCGGCTTATTCAGAACAAATTTGAGCAAGCCATAAAGTTTAAATATTATCATCCGGAAAACAAATTTAACAAATTTTGTTGATCTTTGTAAGGATCAATAATTTTTCAATAAAACAAATTTTATTTTCATATTTTGCATGAGGTAAATTCTATACTTTCCGATAATTCGCAGGAAATTTTTTTCGAAAAATATCCTATATTTGTCGAAGTAATCCTATATTTCCTATATCTTTTAGGTCTAGGATTAGTAGAGACACAGAAAAACTCAAATGTGGACATGCACACACGAACAGAATAATCTTATATACACTTCTGTGGTGCACAGTTGACAAATCGATTAGAAATCAGACATTTCGATCTTTCTATTAAGCGTAGGTTTCAAAGAATTGATGGTACCTAAGCTTTATAGAAGGATCCAAATGAGTGATTTAGCAGTTACGCAGTAGTTAGTTCTCTTATCATTGCAAAGGAAGATTCTGGAATTGTTACTTTTATATTACACTTTATTCATAAGTTGCCTTCAATTACCGCATTATCCAAAAGAAAATGAAAAAGATTTCCAAAAATTTGCTTTAGCATTAAAGATCTAAAGAATTGCGATGTTTTGTTGAACGTTGTTCATGCTAGGTCTTACTAAATTTGTAAAGTGACACTGATTTTTCATCATTTCAGGCATTTAATTAACTGTGGAAAATATCAGTGAGCTCAGAAAATTTATGTGAGGCGTGTGACATTCAGCCGGAACATACTTTTAGATTTTATTATATGCGAAGTATAGAGACTCTTCATTTGTGAAACTTGAAGGAACTGTTTTGGAAGACGTTCGGGAAGTATTTTGACAGGTGAAGTGATGTGATGAGGCATCGATGGACACACACTGGTGAGAAGTCGCATGCGTGTTGGCGGTCCTTTGGCTACTCAAGTAATTTGAAAAATCATCAGCATATTCACACATTTGAGATGCCGCTTTCTTTTGAGTCATGTGGGAAGTCATTTCGTGATCTTAATAATGTGAGAGTTAATCGCCGAATGCACATTGGTAGAGAGCCATTTACTTGTGAAGTTTGCGGGAAGTCCTTTGTAGCTTTTGGAATTCTGAATTTCCATCGACGGATTCACATAGGTGAGAGGCCATTCTGTTATGAGATACTGTGCGGCACTTCTCTCCCCTCTGCAGCTCCTCAGTGTCTGTCTAGCATGAAGTCCTTCATTCGTCATTCCCTGTTCAACTCCTGGAGGACTTCCGTTCGTTCGTCTTTGATTTCTTCACAAGTCCCTAGCGTAGCAACTGAGGAGCTGTCCCTCCCTCGCGCTGTCCGTTGTGAGCTCTCACGTCTTCGTTGCAACGGCCACAGCCTTCTTCTTAACTCCTATCTTCACAGGATTGGCAGGTCCACTTCTCCTGACTGCCCTGTTTGTGGTGTAAACCACGATGTACCCCACTTACTGTGCTCTTGTCCCTCCCTCTCTTCTACCCGAGCGGCTATCTTCGGGTTCTCGGGCTATGTTTTTGATCTCTGGCATCGCCCGTGGGGGGTTGCCCGCCTTCTCGGTCTCCGTGGCGTTCCGCCTCGCCCCTATCCGCGGGACGGGGTCGGGTAAACCAATCAGCCTTTCATTTGTGAGACTTGCGGCAAGAGTTACGGCGCTTCAAGTAGCTTAAAGTATCATCGTCGAACACACTCTGGTAAAAGGCCTTTTGCCTATGAGACGTGCGGCAAGTGTTTTCGTGACACATGTACTTTGAAAACTCATCAATGCATACACACCGGTGAGAGGCCTTTTACTTGGGGTACCAATGTCCTTCCGCCTCCTTGTGGTGGTACCCGCCCCGTTCCTCGGATCGGGTCGAAATGAAGGACGTTTTCCCGAGTGGCCGTCTGTTGACGCGCTGCCTCCTTCGGGTTTTTGCCACGCTATTTCTCCGTTGGTCGTAGAGAATAAGTTGTCTTCTTCTGTATATATCTTTACGGCCACTTTCTTTCATCTCCTCTCCCTCGTCTACTCATTCTTCTCCTGCTCCTCATGGCAGGAATCCATCCCAATCCTGGTCCTTCACCTCGCCACCCTCCTAGGTACCCATGCGGAGTCTGTCAGAGAAGCGTTGGCTACACCGGCCGTTCTGCTCAGTGCTCGGCATGTAAACTTTAGATTCATCTTCGCTGTTCCTCTCTTACCTCTCGGGCCTTCAACGCCCTCCCCAGGCGTCACCAATGGGTCTGTCCCACCTGCTCTCCTACATACTTTCGTTTTCCTTTTCCATCCCCAGCTGTTTCTACCTCAGACCGCTCTTCCTCTCTCTCCCGCGCCCAATCCACCGTTTCCGTCCAATCCTCGGCCTCTTTGGCCTCTTCCCTGCAACCCCGCGTTGTCCTCTCTCGCCTCCCCTCTCCTCCTAACCGCTCGTCCTCAGTCGCCGCTGGCCGGCCTCCTCCCTCCCGTCGCCCCGCGCCCCCTCTGTCTGTCTCCACCCCCTCGGCTGCCTCTCTCTCATCCCTGCAGCCTCGAGTCGTCCTCTCCCGTCTCCACCTAGGAGCTCACTCACTTTCTATCTTCAAATCCTTACGACATCATTCTTATCCAGGAAACGAAACTTCTCTCATCCACTACTTTTCGTATTCCTGGATATAAGTGCTACCGCCAGGATCGGACGATTCAGTCCCGCCGCGGCAGTGGTGGAGGCGTGATGACTCTGGTCCGGGATGGTCTTGCACATTCTCCTTGGTCCATCCCCTCGCTCGCTTCGTCTAATTCTCTTTGTGTCTTCCTTGGCATTCACGTACACCTCCGCTCCAACACTATCTCTTTACTTAATGCCTACGTCCCCCCAGCTAGCTCCACCCCTACCGAGGCCCGCTCGCGCCGTACCTTCTCTCCTTCCTCATTCCCCTCTTCCCCGTCCACCTTCATCTTTGGGGATTTTAATGCACACCACCCCTCCTGAGATTCTCGGGGCCATCCTAACTCTCTCGGCTCCGAAATCTACTCCTGGCTTCTGGCCTCAGATCTTGAATCTCTCAATGACCCTGATACTCCCACTCTCTTGCAGAAGTCTTCTGGATGGCGTACCTCCCCAGACCTCAGTCTGGTACCTTCGTCTCTTGCTCCTAGATGTGGCTGGTCCGTCCTTCCTGATCTTGGATCTGACCACCTCCCCATCTCTATTAAGATTCCTCTATCCCCACACTATTCTCCCAACGAGCGCACACCCTCTTCCAACTTTAAAAAGGCTCGCTGGGATGACTACAGGACTCATGTAACTTCTCATTGTTCCGACTCTGACTCGTACTCTTCTCTTACTCTTACTAAAGCCGCTGCTTCTTTCTCCTCTATCATCCTCGAAGCGGCAAAATCTTCAATTCCTTTCGGTCGTACCCGCCAGTCCCCGAAAGCTTGTTGGTCCGCGGAACTAGATCAGCTCGTCCATGCTCGCCGCAAGGCATTCAGACGGGCCCATCGAAGTGAAGCGGATCGTCAGGCTTATGTTTCTGCATCCCGTTCCGCCTCCAAAGCCATTGCTAAAGCGGAAGCTGATGCTTGGCAACGGACAGCGTCCAATCTTCGCCTTTCCTCCAACCCCCGTAAGGTCTTCTCCCTCCTCTGCTCAGTAGCTGGTACTCCAAATCCTCCAGTTCTGATCCAACCTTTCCTGGGTGTAGGTAGCTCTGCTAAGGCTACAGCCACCCGTTACGCTTCTTTTCTCAAGAGCCACTTCTCTAGATCCCTTCCTTCTGATCGCCGCCCTGAAAACCGCCGCTTCCTTCGTGAGCTCCGCTCCTCTACCTGTACCTGCCCATCCTTTTGCTCTCCTTTTAGCCTGTCGGAGCTCACCACAGCTATTAGTTCTCTCTCCTCGTCGACTGCAGCCGGTCCTGACCACGTCTCGTACCCTCTCCTCCAAAATCTTCCTCCTTCTGCCCTTGCTTTTCTTTTGTTTATCTTCAACCTCTCTTGGTCCACCCACTCCTTTCCCTCCGCCTGGAAATCTTCCACCATCTACCCGGTGCACAAATCTGGCAAACCCACAGACGCTCCGTCTTCGTTTCGTCCTATCTGCCTTACATCTTGTATCTCGAAACTCTTTGAGCGTCTCGTGCTAGCCCGTCTGTCTTTTCTCCTCGAATCTAAGGATCTTCTGACCCCTCTTCAGGCCGGCTTTCGCCCAGGCCGTTCTACCACTGACCAGATAGTTCTTCTTACTCAGTCAATCTCCGATAGCTTTCACAACTCCAAGCCTTGTGCAAGGACTGTGTTAGCCACCGTTGATTTCTCTCGTGCCTTCGACTCGGTCTGGCATTCAGCTCTCTACCACAAGCTTCTGGCCTCTGGCCTACCTCCTTGCTTTGTTCGCTGGACCCAGTCTTTCTTATCGGACCGTCGGGCACAAGTGGCCTTTCGAAACTCTTCCAGTAACTCTTTCCGAGTTCGATGGGGAGTCCCTCAAGGGTCAGTGCTCGGCCCAGTCCTCTTCAACCTCTTCATTAACGACGTTTCTTCCGTGCTCCCTCCCTCAGTCCGCTTTTCACTTTATGCGGACGATCTTGCTATTTGGGCGTCTTCTCCTCATATTCACCTCGCTACTGCCGCCGTCCAAGAAGCTCTGTCTGTGCTCTAGGCTTGGTCTTTAAAGTGGCAGCTTCCTCTAAATCCCGCTAAATGCGAAGTCTCCTTCTTCAGTACCGCCACCCGTGAAGCTTCCGTTCAGCCCTCCCTGTCTCTTTTGGGCCGCCCTCTCTAGTTCAACGCTTCCCCCAAGTTCCTCGGAGTAACTTTAGACCGAACACTTTCCTTCTTCCCCCATAGCTCTGCCCTGAGATCCACTCTTTTCACTCGTTTAAGATCTCTCAGGGCTGTTTCATCCGCTTCTTGGGGCCCTTCCAAAGAGTCCCTTGCTTCTCTCTACAAGACCTTTCTTCTCCCCGTCCTCACTTATGCTTCCCCTGGTTGGTTCCCCTTCATTTACGCTAAACATCTTCAACACCTAGAATCTACCCACCGCTGCGCGTGCCGTGCGATCACTGGCTGCTGTTTGACCACTCCTATTCCTCTTCTTTTGTTGGAAGCTGGACTTCCTCCCCTCTCTGTGACCCTCACCGCTCAGTCGCTCTACTCTTATGAGCGCGCTCTTCGCCTCCCACCCTCGTTTCCCTTGGCTTCTCTAGCGACCCTTTTTGTCCCCAAGCGCGTCCGTTCCTCTTCGTGGCGCTTCTTTTGTACTTCTCATCCACTTTCTCCACCTGTTTCTTCTCCGCGTGAGCCCCTGCCCTCCCTTCCCCCCGTGATCACCTCTGTTCTCCGTGTCCCTAGCCCTGTCCTCCCCCTGATCCCGTTCCGACCCAGTCCCTCTTCGCACCGCTTTGGTCCGAGACCACCTTTCCTCCCTCCCCGTTGCTGACCCGACCATCTGGACTGACGGCTCCGTCATTGGACGACTCGGACCAGGTGGCTCGGGTGTTTTCATAAACTATTCTTCATGCTCTTCCACTTTCTCTCTTTCCTTTCATGCTGGAGCGCACTGTTCAAGCTTCACAGCTGAAATGGTTGCAATCCAGCATGCTCTCTCTTGGTCCGTTTGCCATCACTCCTCGTATCTCTTTTCCTCTCTTCTTCTCTTGTCCGACTCTCTCTCGGCTCTGACCGTGCTCTCTTCAACCCCCGTCGCCCCTCTTGTCCACGTCTGTCCACTCGGTCTGGTCCTTTTTGTCGTCCCTCGTTCTTAACTCCTTCCTATCTTCACAGGATTGGCAGGTCCACTTCTCCTGACTGCCGCGTTTGTGGTGCAAACCACGATGTACCGCATTTACTCTGCTCTTGTCCCTCTCTCTCTTCTACCCGAGCGGCTATCTTCCGGTCCGCGGGCTCTGTTTTTGATCTCTGGCATCGCCCGTGGGGGGTTGCCCGCCTTCTCGGTCTCTGTGGCGTTTCGCCACGCCCCTATCCGCGGGACGGGGTCGGGTAAACCAGCCAGCCAGCCTTTTACTTGTGAAACGTGCTGGAAGTCTATTGCTCGGTCAAGTAATGCGATAATTCATCGGCGGATACACAGGTGAGAAGCCATTCACATGTGAGACGTGCGGGAAGTCCTTTGGCGCTTCAAATGCTCTGAATAAGCACCGGCGAAAACATACAGGTGAGAGGCCATATACTTGTGAGACATAGGGAAAGTCTTTCGGTCGTTCAAGTAATTTGAAGACTCATCAGCGGAGACACGGGAACGAGAGATCGGTCGGTTCGGACGTGGTTACATAGCCTGTGGAAAGTGTGTCTCATGAGAACTTTCATGGTACACTACGGAAATCATTGCGACTGAATGTTTTTTTCGTGAGATTTTTGCTAATTCTTTTTGAAAGTTTTCTCGGATTTGCGTAGAAAGTGATCAGTCAGGCGATCGAAAGCATGAGTAACGAGCTTAAAACACGAGTTCCGCAAGTTTAATGTGAAGTCATTTACAGCCATGGATGCGATAAATATTAATTGAGATGTTCAGAGAATCCTGTCATACTGTGTGGAGACAAATCGTAATTCAACTGTGCCCTTTTGTACTTTTCTATTCTACTTATACTTTCATCTCCACTGTTGGAATAAAGGATTTATTTATAAAAAAGATGGTCATTTTCAATTTAGTTGTGCATGTAAATGTTATTTTTGTATATTGTTGTCCATCGACCTGTTTTCTTATCGCGACACCCTTCATTGATCTATTTTCGGAGACACTTGCGATAGTTGTTCATGGTTTCAATTGCTTATGACGTTTGTAGCAATGTGTCATCCCCATCCCATCCACAAGGCTTGTAACCAACGTCAGGAGTGGGCCGATGTGACAAAACGTGGCAGTATGTGACAATTTTTCATCTCAAAATAAGATGTGACAAAATGTGGTTTTGCTGTTTGTGTGACAAAATATGACAAATCACGGGAAAATGTGACAAAATATGAACAAAGTCACAGAGTAGCATTAACATCGTTTGAATGAAATAACGAATTCATGTTTCTAGGAGGTCTTTATTCTTATATTCCTATATTCTTTGATGATAATTTGCAATAGGGATATGCAAGATTGATATTTTCTCCCTTTCTTGCTCCAAATGGCGATTTGTACTTACGCCGCCAGCAAGTCGTACTGTTATTTGTCCGACTTTTCAAAGTTGACTTCGACGTGTTATGTGATGGCCTAATTATAACATTAATTGAATGTGGCCATATGTTTCTCGATTGTCATGTCCAGATCGTAGGTGTCACTGTGAATGTATACTTCCTATAATGTACACCCATGTATTTATATTTACCACTGATCTAAATACAGAACAAAAGTAATAGTAATCGCTATAAAACTGAGTGGCATTTATTCACTGAAAACGAAGTTTTCCTCTTTTCTGTGAAATGATGTGGTCTTTGAATTCACATTGTGAAACATCTTCCGAGTACGTGTTTATTATGCAATCATAGTTGCCATAAGTAATGAATCATAAATAAATTCGAGACTATAAAAATGATCAATTGTAATAAGACTGTGAGGTTTGAGTGCAATTTTTTCACTTAAAACGAAGTTAAATATGTCCCGGTTTTATCCATGCTCTGTTTCTTTGTTACCCCAAAAGTAGGGGTAAATGTTGTACACCTTCAATGGCAATTCTCCATGGGAATGAAATGATGGTTTAACGTTGCTACTCCCCCATACTGAAGGTTTGGACGGTGCTGACAGAAGTCGGACTTTAATCTGGAGACTTGTGATCTTATAGTCCGGATGCCCTTCCTCACTACTTCCAATGACATTTTCGGGCTCGACCTCTGGACCTAAAGATTGCTAGGCCAAGCACTTAGCCACTGTGCCACGGAGACCACCCACATGAAACTATATAAGTAATAATAATTAGCAATAATTAACAAATTAACGATTTTTCTCGATTTTGTCCGTTATAACCCCGTTTGATGTATAATAAGAATATTACGTCAAATGCTCTACTATAAAAAAATCAGTCTTTAAGGCAAAATTAATAACTGTCAAATTTTGGCTACGTGTTTTCATCAGCATGTGTCAAAATGTGACTTTTATGTCAATGAGCATGTGACGTAATGTGACATTAGCGCCCATCGGTATGTGACAAAATTTGAAAAATCTCGACATATCTTCGCGACAGTTAAAACATAGCAAAGAGGAATAAAATGAAAGGCAGCAGTAATCATGGAAAAGTTCAGACAATCTGAAATATTATAAGATGCCGTAAAAATGACTCATAGAAAGTTACTTCTTAAGAGGAAACTGTTCAGCTTCGAGATTCGATCAATTGGTGAATCGGAGCCGATTCCAGAATACTTCGAATCGTCTCGCTTCGGCTGGTCATAAATTGCTCCAATTGTTCCTGTTTTATTTATGGCCTCTTTTCGTTCTACACGACTTAAGCATTAAGTTTTGATAAACCTGTGATGTTGGAATCTCACTGAAAGCAGTTGAAGACGACGGTTGCTAAACATGAGTTTGTCTGAGCAACTACATACTACACAGTGCGTGCCACGTTGTTCAGATGACCTGTGGCTGCAAGCTTGGGTTCCTGAACACGACCTTCCATGATTTTCCATCTCCAGGCCCGTGCTAGTCCAAACTTTCACAAGAATTAGTCTACATTATAGCGCTCCAAGTCATCCTCTATGTTTGTGCAAGCATGACTTTGAGTGACGATGTTGAAAGTCGACATATTTTAGTCCATGCTACAGACGCATATTGCTGTGAATTCAGCCTGAATACGCTATTTAAGGATAGTAATTATAGACAGTGACAACATGGAAAGTTACAGGCATAATATTGTAAGAACTTGTTGAGAAAATTATCTCATTACTTTCTGAAAATTAAGATAGAAAGTATAGAATTTATTGATCTTTGGCTCATGATTTAGGTATTGTAGCGATAGATTGAGGTTGTGCTTCCAGTCACAGATTAGATTCAAAAGACTTCTGCAGGCCTGAAGCTACAAATCTAGCTTCCATCCACCATCAAACTACCTTTCTTGAGAAAAAAGGCCAATGTGAAGTCACTTCAAGTCAGCATCTATCATATAGATTCGAGCTCATGATCTAGCGGCAACATGTCATTCGAAATTGGTCGAGTAACCTGAGTTACATAATGCGGAATAGACTGCAATTATCACAGAAAAAATAATGACGCTTTAATCTGACTGCTTGTTGCATGAGTAGTATGACATCAACACATATTTCAATAACTGTCCACATTGACCAATTTGACTAGAATTTATTTTCAATTAAAAAATGGACAAAGTTAGCTCTGCTTTCAAAGGAAAACCTAGGCATAGTCTAATAAATGAAACACTTGGAAGGCTGAAAGCCTTGCTTTTGAAATGATGTAAACTATTGTATCAATCTTTCCAATGTTGTATACAAATTCAACTGCGTCTGTGTAAGCACGACCATTGCATAGCCGAATCGGAGAACATGTACCAAAATGGCTCCTCGAAAATGGCAGGACAAGAAGATCAGTATCTTCCATCACGGTGTTGTGAACAATGTCCGTTTTTCTGTCATAAAATTTTCTGGCAAGTTTGAGCTTGCAACTACTTAGGCGATTGTCATTCATTTTTACAGTACATCTCTTTGTTTACAGAAAGAATTTGTTGTTAACTTATCTCTACTTTAATTTTGCCTATTGTCTCTTAATTTCATACATGTCTTATTATCATTTTCTGCTAAGCCACTGTGGCGTGACGTCACCATTTGTCTGCAAGTCGCTGCTCAGCTTTACGCTGATGAATGTTTATCCATTAAGTGACAAGTGCTGCTTTGTTGTTATCAGTTCTGCGGTAGAATCTCTATGAGACGCATCATGGTCAAGGAATAAATTAGCTTCAGAGCATTCCAAGCTGCAATCACTGCCTAATATCATCAATAATCAGGTGCTCTCAAAGGTCAGTTCAAGTGCAATCGAAAAGTTAATGAAAAAAGGAGTAATAGAAATTAATTTCAATTATACAATGCAGAAGATAGCGTTCATTTATTTTTGACATCTGATAAAACGCATCTTTTTCAGCGCTTCTGTTTCAGTTTCGGATTTTTATGTCTATTTAACTTGAAAATGAAGCACCGTTTCGATTGACGACCTCAACTATTCACTAAGTAAAACACAAGTACGTGAAGTTTCATCTCGCAAAGACACCTTGATTTTCAAGGCATTATGCAAGTCTTACCTGCGAAACGATTATTTAAGAAACTCGAATAATTCTGAGTTGAGGAAGTCCCCTCAAATTTAAAGCTATTCCCTCCCCCATGAGTGATGCCAAAAATCAACCGAGAAGTAAGCGAGGACCCAAAGATAACGGCTCGGATAGAAGAAAGGGAGGGACACAAGCACAGCGAGTGGGGGACATCGCGGTTTGACAAACTGCAGTCATGAGAAATGGACCTGTCAATCCTATCACAAGGCTAGACAAGAATTGAAAACGAGGCTGTGGCCATAGCAACGAGTACGCGAGAGCTCACAATAGACGGCACGATTCAAGCAGAGGTCAGAGTCCAGACTAGTATTGTGCCGAATTTAATAACATAGATTTTTACCTCCAAGCTATCAGTAATTTGTCTTCATACTATGAATTTATGAAATATACATCATTCATCCGACTGATATTATTGAGGTAAATATCAAATCAACTATTTTCGACGGCTCTGACCTCGAAGAATACTTAATAGCGTTATGCTTATGATTCTAGAGTTAGACGCGTCATCGAATCTTCCTTTATCAAGGTCAATCAGTCTTGTGATAGGAATCACAGTATGGGCTTGTGAATAGAGTTCCCCATTAATTGCTTTTGCTGACATGTTCCTCTTTTCTGTATAACTTTACAAGTGGAGCACTCGACTGCCCAAACGTGTCTAAGGTTTTAACTCGGTCTCTTCCTAAATACTTAATGTGTTCCGATGTCCCCAGATTCTCCTAAAATCAGTCGGATGTATAGCAGTGCCTTCGCATCAGCGAAAGAGATTTTCTAGTGAACACCCTTGAACTATTTTCGCTCGAATTCTTATAAATTCAACCTGCGGTAGTTCAGTAAAACATTATTAGCGGTTTTCAATATTCTAATATTCAGGTATTCTAGTGCTGCAACCAAATGAAAAGAATGTTTTGTGAGAGTTAATTATTCGAAGCTGTTGCGCAAATTACTACCGCGATATAGGCTATCTAAATCTAATTTATTGAAAAAGCTTGTGATGAATTGCCGGTTTCGATAGATGGCATTTTGATAGAAATTTACTATTTCTTCCAACATAGTAGCAAGAGAAAACGAGAATTTAAAAAATTTCAGATTCTTTTTTAGTGATGAGACGAAAAAAAATCCTGAGACTTTGTCCTACACGTTGGCTCTCCTTGCAGGTTTGTTTGCGTAGGACAGTTGACCCATGGAAGCCTTTATCACATTATATGAATTCCGAACTGACGAGACTTGAGGAGAAAATCAAGAAAAACAAAAAATCGCGAAGCAAACAACAGGCCCAGAAGAGAAGTTCATCTACACTGTGTTTCCAACAATGCTTCTGAGGAAGCGAAAAAGGTTACAGGGTCTTCGTACAACCATTGACGACTGATTCGAATTACGGCTTTTCTGAAGTGCCAGCGTGTAGCAGTGTATTGTCGATTTCTCTTATGGTTTCTTCCGAGTGTTGAAAATCTTAATAAAAATTCTCAAAGTGACGAACCAATGATCCATCCAACAAAAAAACTTTTGATTTTTGAATAATTTTCTGCGATATATACTTTCGCCGTTCATACAGCCCTCTGTTTCTGATGATATTAAATATTTACGTTCCGTTGACTACAAGAACAAAACTATTCTTCTTACTGAAAGTAAATGGACAAAATGAGATTTTCACGAATGTGAAGGCTTTTTACGTAACGGCAGTGATGTATATTTTCAAAAAATCCCGATTGACAGTGATCTGTTCCGCAATGCCGAAGTTGCGGATGTACGAAATCGGACAGATTCAACTTGGAGTCAGTTACAGTTTTTCACGTATTCAGATTGCACCCTCTATTGATGATGTGCCGGCTTCCGTCGGTATCAGTCATATCTGTTGCCAATAGAGTTAACAAGTAGTGATGTGTTCTGGCATCATCTCAAGTCGGTGAGAGATGTTGATGGCACATGTCCATATCAGGACCTAGCTTGTGTCATGCTTCGAATTCTTTCAATATTTCACAGTAATGTCTATTCAGTGAGAATTTTCAGCAGGGTTAGAAAAATTAGGACTGAATCCCATGCTTCAATGTCCGTACCTACCCTTGAAGCGCTTCTGATAAATAAGATTGGAGCTGGTGTTCAGTTGACTGATTCTGTTACGACTTAAGTGTCAAAGGGCCACCATGGATATTTTGAGGACATGATTGCCTGAGACATGGAGTTCCGTCTTAGATTAACTTGTCTTCAGATCATTATGTAACTCAATATTTTTGTGATCTATTCTTACAGAAATTCACCACTAATCCTACATTCTGATTTAGAATAAGCAAATCATATTTTGTTGAAAAAGGTTTTCTTCTATTACACCTATAAATTCATTGCAGCTTGTGTTTTTATTGGGACTTTTTCAGAACATTAGCAACCAGAAGTTAACAAGTTAAATACTTCGAGGAAGTAGTTGGAGGCGTCATAGCGATAGCGGTAGATGTTTCATAAACTCGTGTCACATCGGCTCTATATTTAAGAATTTGTTTTTGGTCCATATTTACTCATTCTTATGGTATCTTAGATCAGGAGGTGATAATAGATACTGACATGTACATGTATAACTTGGCACATTAAATCACGTCTATTATTGCATTGCATGCAATTACTTGGCTGTTTTACTGAGAAAATGACAATTTCAGACATTATATTAGCTATTGTAATACCGAGTAGAAATCCTATTGATAGAATAATCTTTCAGCATATAAATTCAGATTACAAATCCCCTATTAAAAGGACTATCAGTCAGGTGTCACTTGTTCTATTAAATGTATTCGTTCTAAAAGTGCTTATTAGAAGATGAACTATTTAACATTGAAACATATTGAATGAAAATAGAATTAATGAATGCACTAATTCGTGTGCTGAGGAAGCTAAAATGTAATAAAGACTGAAATGATGGGATTACAACGACGGAAAATACTTGACGGCAGGTAGCGAAAGGTGTAATGTTTTAACTTTCTGTGTCTCAACAAAAGCTTACATGAGGGCACGTGCAAGAACATACCTAGCCTTCATTGTCAGCACATTATTAATGAGATTGTTAACAATATTAAGAATTTTGATGCATTAATCTATCGCATGTTAGATTCAACAGTTCAATCTATTTTGGCATATGTTATTTTTAAGCACGTTAACAGTTTATCAAATGAATAGCTTGAAGCATCATCGCATGTGTAGGGCCTACTTTAGTGTACATTTTGTTCAATGAATGTTCTTACTGTTTCATTATGTGAATATCTTCTTATTGACTTGGCAATATTTTTGCGACAAGTTTTCTTGAGAAGTTGCAAACCGTCATTTAGAAAACTGCATTTTTCCATTTATCCAATGCATAGTCTAATGTTGATCACCACTATCTCAGCTCCTACGCAAGAGTCATTGAATATAATCACATAGAGCTCATTATTAGCAGGAAATAGGGAGAAAATGCCTCACAATGAAAATGCGGATTGTGAACCTTTTGCGACTACGAGTATATAAATGAACGTCTAAATCGTTAAATTGAATTGCAGACAACAACGAACAGTCAATGTGTTGATGAATTTGATGATAACTCCAGAGTTTCGTTTCCAATTTGATGAGAAAGTAATTAACAAACTACATACTGAAAAATTTCGAGGTCATAAAATTAATGTAATCAATCAATGTAGAGTATCTCACTCACTCTCACTCATCCCGTTTTACGGCCGTTTTCCCCGCTTGTACGGGGGTTGGCCGGTCACTCCAGTCGACAGCTGCTTTCTCCAACGAACTCGATCTTTGGCATCCGCCCGCGTCAATCCAACTTCTCGCATGTCCTTCTCCACGACTTGGCTCCATGTTGTTCTTGGCCTTCCTCTCTCTCTTCTCCCAGGAACTTCGATCTCCATGCACTTCTTCACCCAATCAGCATCATCTTTCCGTAAAACATGTCCCATCCATCTTAGTCGACCTCTTCGTACCACTTCTCTCACCGAAACCAGACCCATTCGTCTCAACAGCTCATCACTCGGTGCTTGGTCTCTCAGGCTTGCTCCACACATCCATCGCACCATCTTCCGTTCAGTCCGCTCTAGTCTCACCATCTGCTCTTCTGTCATTCCCCACGTTTCACTTCCATAAACCATCACACTTCGAACACAGGTAGCATAGATCTTTCCTTTCACACGCAGCGGTATGTCCCTCTTTCCCAACAGACCCAACAGCTCTCTGAATTTGCGCCACGCACAGCGGGTCCTTGCAATCGATGCAGTGTTTGCACCTCCGTTTCCATCGATGACATCTCCGAGATAGCAAAACGATCTTACTCTGTCGATGCTGGCTCCATCTGACAACTTCAGTTCTGGTTGTTGGTTGGCGTTTCCTCCACCCTGTGCTTCGCATTTGCTACATCGGAATGTTGCAGCATGCTGGTAGCTCCGAAGGGGAACGTGCAACCCAGAGCATCGGCCGTGAATCCAGCCTTCACACTCAGTGCACTTGATCGAGTTCGTGCCTACGCCTTTTCCACAAATCGCACATGGCCATTTTCCTGATCTTTCTTCTGTGCCACAGCTTCTGCCTGATGCCATCATTTTGGTCTTTGCAATGTTAACTTTCAATCCCTTTGACTCTAAGCATTCTTTCCACCGGCATACTTTCTCTCTTAAACCATCAATGCTTTCAGCCACCAAAACCAAATCATCCGCGTATAGCATCTCCCATGGTAGACCTTCTCTGACTTCGCTTGTCAAGACTTCCATTACGGCTACAAACAAGAAAGGACTCAGCACAGAACCTTGATGCACAGAGTATCATGGATCGATAATGCATTGCTCACTTTCTTGGTTATTTGTTCAACATTTTTTATTGGCGCGAGGAATGTGGGGTATTGTTATTGACCGTCATCGTCATTTGATGAATTGCTGCATCATGAATGGTACTGTATACAGCTCGCATGTCTGATAACTATCTATTATTATAGCTGACAATATACAGCTATATAGGTACTGTATAACTGTTTCACATAGTCTGATAAAAATAGTGATCTTCTAAATGATTTTGATTTATCCTCTATTACTTTGTCGCAACATTCTCTAAATATAAAGACGAATTATTCTTCATATATTTAAATATTAAATATCAATTGTTAAATTAATTAGATATTAAATGTTTAAATATGAAACAAATTGTTTTGAAATTGAGAGAATGACAATGCACATGTATTGCTTACCTATAATCAATATTCAATTACAAATGACTGATGGCATGAAGAGATAGCCTCTTTACATGTTCGATAAGTGTAATTTCGACATGTGAGCAACCATAAACATGAATTGCTTAAGTGCTTTAGTGAACTGAACGGCTCAGCGCAAAATTAACATTAGCTGAGTGAACAAAGAAATCTTCTCATAAACAGGGAACTGAATGGTCTCGTTCGAATGCACTGATGCCGGAACACTCATCATTTCTACAATGTTTTCATTGCTTTCTGTCATCATTCTCTCATATTTTCAGCTCTTGACACTCGGGAAAGTTGTATCATCTTGCCTGAAAGGACAGCAGATCCGCATGGCGTGCAGTCAATTCGAATACGTCAAGAAATTTGAGTTGGACGATTCTTGTCTTCTCGGCTGTTGGATTGTTATTCGACTAGATGGACGTGGTTTCAGCCGCTTCACTACTCTCCACAACTTTACGAAGCCGAATGATGAGCGCGCATTATCATTGATGAACTGTGCGGCTCGCAAGGTGATGGAGCAATACTCAGATATCTCCATTGCATATGGACAGTCGGATGAATACAGCTTCATTTTTCGACGTGAGACCAAACTGTTTGGACGTCGGTCGAGTAAGCTCATCTCAACTGTAGTCAGCCTCTTCTCCTCGGCGTATGTGATGAACTGGGCCAATTTCATGAGCAATACCGATCTACAGGAACCTCCAAGCTTCGATGCACGTGTGATACTCTATCCGGACTTGAAGAATGTTCGCGACTATCTGAACTGGCGACAAGCGGATTGTCACATCAATAACCTTTACAATACCTGTTTTTGGACATTGATTCAAAAAGGTGATTTGAATGCTAAATCTGCTCAAGAACGTTTGAAAGGAACTTTGTCTGCTGAGAAGAATGAAATCCTTTTCTCTCAATTTGGCATCAATTACAATAATGAGCCTCAGATGTTCCGGAAAGGTAGTGTTCTGATTCGAACTGCAGTTGAGTCAGAAGGTGACACGAAATCTCAGAAGAAAGAAGTGACTGTTCATCATTGTGACATTATCAAGAATGAATTTTGGTTATCCAATCCAGGATTATTGGATGGAAAGAGCTGATAAATATACAACTTGGTGGAAATATGTGTTTTACTTGACCTGGTCATGTATTCGGTGGGTGCTGGGCAGAGTTCTTCGCATGTGAGTCTACTTACTTATTCCTCGTTTAATTACGGTTGTTTCATTTAGCGTTCAAATTTTCTCTTGTATGGGGTCGGACTATTGATAGCTCTCCTTCAGATTCTTCAAAGGTGATTCATCTTTTTCAGTTAGTTGATTAAAATCTTCATCGACACATTATCCCCACGTCCTCTTTGGTCTACCTGCCGGCCTTTGATCCTCCTCTTTCATCCACAGCCTTCAGAATTCCTTCGCACTTTCAGGACCGAACAATTGGAGCGTTTTCCTTCGCAACCAAACAGGTGCAACATATCTTTGACAAGTCCCAATATTCGTGTTTATGGTGATGAACTGAAGACCTTAAAATTCAAGTCAATCCGGTGAATGAGCGTCTGCTGTCATGCTAATTTTCGTTTCGGTTATATCAACAACCATTATTTACTTCTAGTTAAATTATTAGTTAGAAGATCTATTATTTTACCTTTAGGCATTGAAAATAGTACATCACTTTTTCATTGAGCAACCCCTAGCTTTGCTCTTGGCTAGTAGCTGTGCTAGGTTGAAAATTCTTCATAAAAAACTACTTATTTTTTTGAAAGAAGCTATCGTATAAAATATAAATCAATACTCATTCGACGGCTGTAACATGATGGTGACTGCTTCATGTAGTTGCTTTTGCAGTGCATATACCTAATTTGTAGTTATATTATATTCTTTAAATCTTATATTAAATTTCGCACCAATTTTGTGTATAACATGCAGTCCTAAAGATAAGAAACCTCTTGGAAACTCTTGGAATTTGATTTCCTGAAAAGCGCGGCAACCGTGTATGTAAGTATCAAATGTGTTGCAATCATTTTTCATTTCTATAGGCCATAGGCTATTTAACTAGAGTTCAGTGCAGTCCAAACAAAAATGTAGAGTTCTTTTAAGATGATGTTCAAGTCCTTCACATCAAAATAATGATGATAACTAAATGAATCGTGTGAATATGAGATACAAAATGTTTGAAGGCTTACGCATATAATGGTTGCGATTTAGATTGAAGTTAATTCCTTTTCACATTTATTGAGAGCTACTCGCGGTAGTATTCAACAACTTGATAATCATTTTCATTTTGAAATTGGCTCTATTTTTCTTTACTACTTTTTAATGTGCAGCACAGTATTTTTTGCGATGCATAAATCTTCATGACTCTCAAAAATCTTCACGTACAATGTTCTGATCATCAAACACTATTCTTTATTTTACCATGCTGTGCCCACCCAAGCCACGAAGCCGTAGGAATGGGGTAGCCTTCATACACTGATGTATTTAAGACGAATTTAGCAACCTCTAGTGAAATCAACGGTACCTCTCGAGGCGGAACAGAATCGGACCTACTTTAACTGAATAACTGCTTTTAGCACGACCAGGCAAACACGTGTTCCACTCAAACCAACAATTGAAATATATTCCGTTGAGGCATTTTAGCATGACGTCCCTTTTTCTATGTCTCACCCCGAAAAACCTCTCTGCCTAATCATTCTGACTCCGGGCTTGACGATGAACAGATGTTAAGAAAGAAAAGGACACATTTTCATTCTAGATGATGAAATAATTTGATTCCCTCTAACTGTTGCAAAAAAGTCATGCTTATTCTACAGTTGCCATGGTATAGTAGTAAAACCTCAGTCTTGTACCTGTCGTAATTATGAAGAGTCGGTAAAAGAATTTTCTTAAGGATTGCATATCTTGCCTTAAGAGATGGCCGAAGGCGGGAGGACCATAATGAATCAATAATGCGAAAAATATCAGTTTTCTCTCTCGAGTAATTATAATGCCACTAAATAATTGCGAATAAAAAATACGTACACAGCCGACGTTTCGGGTCTAGGGGCCGTATTAATAGAGATAGCACTAGCCTAGCACTACCCTAGTGCTAGCCTAGCAGCAACTTCCGTATTAATAGAGCTAGCATCTGCTATAGCATTTCCTAGGGGTAGCGCTAGGCAAGTTGCTACTAGGGGCAGTAGCAACTTGAGTTCCGTATTAATAGAGAAAGCCTAGCGTCAACTCCGGCGCCAGTTAATGCTAGATCAAGTTTCATTGACGTGCCGATTCAGCGCGCAGCTGCATTCACCACCTGCTCTCACGCCCGGCAATCGAGTCATAGAAATCTGGCAATTCGACGCACATTCCGAGTGAAAATATGTTGAAGCGCGCGCGTTCAGTGTTAACAATACAAGTGTGAATGTCGGAGATCAAAGCAGTTTCCTTCATTCACGCCTGTTGACTCTTATCATTCAGAGAAGATAAAACATCGAAATGATAACTGTCTTGCTAGTGAACGATTGTCAAATAGTTTAATGGGGCTCATTTTAATTGACATCATCTCCCGATCTTCAATATGACATCAGAATGAACAAATTTTGCAAGTTATGAAAAAATGATACATTCTTCACAGCAAATGAATATGATGACGTCCTTAGCTTGCAGTGTTTAACGTCCTAAACAATAGAATGAAATGTAACGTGAGTATCGCAGTGAACTACAGTCCGTTTCATAAAAAGTAGATCATCCTAAAATTTGACTAAATAAAACATAAGTATGATACAGAGAGCATTTTTCATGTTATTTCATGTCCCTAATATATATAAATGTCCTTATATAATCTGATAAGCTATGATACAGTAACGGTTCTTAAGAAGCTAGTATTTTGTGGCCCTACCTTATTGTCAATGACATTACCAATTCGTCTAGGCATTGATTCGATGATATCGTTGATTTTTGACTGATCTAACTTTCTCCACTCTCTTTTTAACAGTGACGTAGGTTGTGATACGCCACCTGTAGGTAGCAGTGAACGACGAACGTTGCGTTTTAGAATACTCCATACATTTTCTATGGGATTCAGATCAGGAGAACGAGCTGGCCAAGATAATGTCCTAAGCCCTAATTGAGACTTGCATAAGTTGACTCTACTACTCCTGTGACACGTAGCATTATTATCCATAAATAACCAAGTCGATGGATCACCAAGTTGATCTGTCATTTGGCCAATGTTCATTCGTAAAACATTCACATAGCGTTCAGAATTCATGTTTCCTTGCTGTATGTGAAGTACTTCTAGCAAGGCTGACACTTTGCCTTTTGTGAATGCGATCTCGTTATTGTTCATTTGTGCTTTGTATTGTTTTCAACCGGTAAGAAATAGATTTCTAGCTGAAAGCAATCAGGAGTGCAGCCAACACCACCGCAACGAAGTCAGGAAGCTATGGAACATGAAGTCCAGTTAATCACATGTAGCAGTTACATTATTGTTGATTAATAATGGTGCTATACTGGCTCTGATTGACCGATTTTCTTTATTTTTGTTTTGCTTGATAGCTTTTGGCTTGTAGAACAACATATTACATAACAAAGGAAACAAATGTAATTTTATAAGAGTGAGGTATGATTTTGTGTAACATTGCTAAATGAAGATCAAATTATCTACTACTTTTTTTATCTATAACAGGAAAACAACTCAATATTCATGCTTGAAATTTCCAACAATGATATTAGTAAGCACAACTGACATATCTTCCAAATTTCAGAGAAATTCGTTCAAGTTTGGCGGAGTTAGACAAAGTTGAAGTTAAGGCGATGTTTAAGGGTGATCCATTTTTTATGAAACAATCTGTATTTGCGGTTGAAAGGATGAATTTAAGAATTTTAGCCACTTGACATCTCCACACGTACATTGAACTCCCAATTATGATTACTGTAATAGTGAACTTGAATTAACTCAACGAAATTGTAAAACAATCCCTATAATTTTGCTGGAACAGTAGCAAAAATGTGGAGTATAGAAATCTGCCAATTAGACGCTCAACTTCGAAATAAAATTTGTACATGCGCGCGCGTTCGGCTTTAACAATCAATACAAGGCTGTTTGCTGGAGATTAAAGTTCCGTCTTTCCTGCCCGGCTGTTGACACTTATCATTCAGAGAAGATAAAACATCAAATATTATGAAACCTTGCTTATGAATAATGGCTGAATAATTCGATGCATGAAATGGGGCTCATTCCAATAGGTATGTTCTTCCGATCTACAGTACGTTTCATAAAAAGTGGATCATCCTAAAATTTGACTAAATAAAACATAAGTATGATACAGAAAGCATTTTTCATGTTATTTCATGTCCCTAATATATTTAAATGTCCTTATATAATCTGATAAGCTATGATACAGTAACGGTTCTTAAGAAGCTAATATTTTGTGGCCCTACCCTTATTGTCAATGACATTACCAATTCGTCTAGGCATTGATTCGATGATATCGTTGATTTTTTAGTGATCTAACTTTCTCCACTCTCTTTTTAACAGTGACGTAAGTTGTGATGCGCCATCTGTAGGTAGCAGTGAGCGACGAACGTTACGTTTTAGAATACTCCATACATTTTCTATGGGATTCAGATCAGGAGAACGAGCTGGCCAAGATAATGTCCTAAGCCCTAATTGAGACTTGCATAAGTTGACTCTACTACTCCTGTGACACGTAGCATTATCATCCATAAATAACCAAGTCGATGGATCACCAAGTTGATCTGTCATTTGGCCAATGTTCATTCGTAAAACATTCACATAGCGTTCAGAATTCATGGTTCCTTGCTGTATGTGAAGTCTTCTACGAATAGTGGACTTAGAAATAAACGAGTATAGTGCAGCCATCTCAGTTAACGAGAGACTTGGATCAACTTTAACAAATCTCAAAATTAGGCGGTCTCTACGTTTGGATGTTTTGCGTGGACGGCCAGAGCCCTCTTTACGACAGAGTCGAAAATCATCATTATGCCATCGATGCACATTTGTGTAAGGGACATTTAGTCGCTTGCTTGTAGGTCGCAAAGATAACCCTAGTTCTAGCAAGGCTGACACTTTGCCTTTTGTGAATGCGATCTCGTTATTGTTCATTTGTGCTTTGTATTGTTTTCAACCGGTAAGAGATAGATTTCTAGCTGAAAGCAATCACGAGTGCTGCCAACACCACCGCAACGAAGTCAGGAAGCTATGGAACATGAAGTCCAGTTAATCACATGTAGCAGTTACATTATTGTTGATGAATAATGGTGCTATACTGGCTCTGATTGACCGATTTTCTTTATTTTTGTTTTGCTTGATAGCTTTTGGCTTGTAGAACAACATATTACATAACAAAGGAAACAAATGTAATTTTATAAGAGTGAGGTATGATTTTGTGTAACATTGCTAAATGAAGATCAAATTATCTACTATTTTTTTATCTATAACAGGAAAACAACTCAATATTCATGCTTGAAATTTCTAACAATGATATTAGTAAGCACAACTGACATATCTTCCAAATTTCAGAGAAATTCGTTCAAGTTTGGCGGAGTTAGACAAAGTTGAAGTTAAGGCGATGTTTAAGGGTGATCCATTTTTTATGAAACAATCTGTATAATGTAACATAATAATTAGCTAAATTTCTAAGTGTAAAAACAGTGTAGAATACATTTCTTATAATATGTTGCCAAGCAAGTGACACAACATTTGACACCCCCTACCGCACACGATGGAGCAATGGCAATCCAACTCAATGGATTGTCTCAGTCTCATTATTTTGGTAGGTATTAGAAAGTAATTCTTAACAATTAACATCTATGCGTAGTGAGATCCTCCCATGCCATGATCGCTCTAATTATGAATTTAAAGTACACGCTAAAATCTGAGAATGAAATATCAGAAAATATATTTTTCTTTGAAAAATCCGAAAATAAATCCCTCGAATCGTCTGACTTATTACATTGTGAACAAGTCACTACATATAAATATAATTTGATGTATTATTGTAATTCCTATCTTGAACGTTTTTTATCAAATCATTAGCAGTGTCAGATATATTGATTTGGAGTTTTCTTCTTACTCTCTGAATTTCTTCTGTTATCTGAATTATTTCCGAATTACTTTCTAAAGCCTTTTGGAGAGAAAAATGTTTGTCAATTTATCGCCAATACATCTTGATTCTTATCAGGCTACTGAGATAAAAAATTACAATTCGATTACTTATCAATTTTAAGCACACAATTTCATTATCATACAAATTTATCAATGATAGTGAATGTCAAGCAATTTGAAACGCGCTTGTAGGGATATGCAAAAATGCGCTTGAGATTCTAAAATAGCAAACCCACGATTCAGTAAACTCAGTAGCTATGAAAATCACGGAATTTTTGCACCGTTGTATTACTCCATGCGCAAGCAATTAGTATCAATGATAATCTATTTTGACGTCATTAAGTGAAATTTATAAATAGGAATATTGGTTATCTAAATCTTGAAAATAACTATCCATTTATCAGGACGTCTAGTGCAAAAGTATAATGCACAAATAGACTGTGTCGCTTAAATTCCATTTTAGCGCAAAATTTATTCAGTTTTGGAGTAACTTTTATAATTGCAGTTTATGATTCGATATGTTTGTTCAAATTAGAAAAATCACACACCATCTTGAAGCCAATGCGCTCAACATTACCATACTGTAAACATCACATTAGATATCCTTCAATATTGCCCTTAAATATTCAATCTAGCATCATCCCTAGCAAGGTCGAGACCTTGCTAGGGAATTTGCCAGATTTTGGACATAGCCCTAGGGTAGTGCTAGGCTAGTACTAGGATAGTTACTATCTTTATTAATACGACAGCCTAGCGCTAGGTCTCAGACATAGTGCTAGCCTAGCGCTACCATTATTAATACGGAAGTTGCTGCTAGGCTAGCACTAGGGTAGTGCTAGGCTAGTGCTATCTCTATTAATACGGCCCCAGACCCTTTCTCAAGGCAAGGTAGAAATAAAATTACACTGTCAAAACTGGCTCGTTTGATACGCAGTATAGCTCCGGTTGTCTCATGACGTCTGATCATTTTAGGATAGCACTTACTGATTTATCGCGATTCCACCACGCTTGTTTCAACAGGATCATTTAAGCAGCGAAGAAATTCAACATCAAAATCATCAATCGCACCGTTAACAAGACAGGTCTCACTGTGTTCAGACAAAGCACTTAGATCATTTTTATTACGGATACTGAGACTGTGTTCGTTGTATCTAATGTAGAATGGTCTAGCAGTTTTACCTGTATATTTATCATCACACTTTTTACAAGAGAATTGATAAACAACACACGATGTCTCACAGTTATGATTTTGGGATAGCTTGTTGCATATTCTGCAATCATTGTGTTTACTTTTTTTGCATTTTTTCTTCAAAACATAACGCAGTTTTTTGTTGCCCTTACTGACGAGACGGACATTCAACCTATGTTAACTTATTTGGTAATTAATTTTCCGATCAAGACTGTCGCTTACAAACGGTAACTTCAAAATGCTTTTTTTATTATCGTTGATTTTACTAGTTTTATTTCTTTCGGTATTTCTATCAGACGCACTCAAATCCTTATTTGTGTATCCATTAAATTTTAAATTTTCTTTACATTTTTTCTCCGATTCCATTTTAATGTTATTAGAGAGCAATTATGTAATTAATGTAAATTATGCGTAGTAATGAAAGCGACAGATTGCTCGGCGCTTCGTCCGTTCTCTATTGAAGCGCAATCACAAGGTGGACAGTTGCAAAGACCATCATGACAAATGCTCCAAGACAGAAAAAATGAAAAACATCTTGGAAAGCTTGACTTGCCTACAAAAAGTTACCAGAATCGAAATGCTGCGAACGCACGGATGTGAAATGGTACGTTCGTAACGCCGGATGTTGCGAACGTACGAAAACATAGTTGGCTGTATCTCAAAGTATGAAAGCTCAAATTTAAAACTTGACATGGCATGACTAAGTAGTTGAAATGCTTTCTTATAACTGATCAAATTGAGCAGAAGGTTGAATTACTTGGATGAATTTAAAGTCAATTATGAACCAGTAGAAGCTAATCAGACCATGACACTTGAATATCACTTGGAATTTTCAACGGAATGTTTTATAGTTATTTCAGCCATAAAGATAGAAACCTGTGGTGAATTTGCCCGAACAACGATTTTTTGCGTTTAAGATAAATTAATAATCTATGAACGAATGATAATTCACTATAGAAATTGCTTAATTAAACATTACATTCGTATTTTCACAAAAGTAAGGGCATGAAGTCATGGGAAACAGGTGGTTTTGGTTTCATACTGTATTTTTTTGCCTTTCTTGTCCGCTTTCACGTGGAACTGCCCATACACGCATCGACATGCGTGTCTTTCGCGTTCATCTTGTTACTGATTTTGTTGAAAGAATTTCGCTTAAAATTATGACAAACTTTCTTGTTGAATATCATTTTTTACATTACCTGATTTTCATTGAAATACATTAGTTTGTGGAAGTTACTCACTGATTACATCTTCGAAGAGAATAGGTCGTTCAAAGGAACATTCTAGATACTGTACTTGAAACCATTGGTTTTTGCAAAATATCCGCAAAAAAGCCTGGAAACTGAGTCTAGACTGACCGGAAAATTTTTCAATATAGTTTTGTAGACATCCTGAGCAGTGTTTTCATAGAAAAAGTGCCTCCACAGACGACTTGACATCTGTGAAAAAGTGTTGCTATAATTACGAGCGCCAACTTTTTGTAGCCGAAGGTGTTGCCATAAAGTTGTTGAAACCGAGTTTATGTGTCCAGAAAGATTGTATTTTCGTGTCTACTACTCTGTGATGTATTTTATTTTACCTCCTTTTCTTATAATTTGATTTTTTTCATTTACCAATTTCTTTTTTACTCTTTTTGTTATTTTTCATTTCATCTTTGTTTCGTTTTTCCTTGCACATTCTAGCATTATAATATCACTCACTTTTTTATTTCAGTTTTTCAGTATTTTGTTCAATTTTTGAATTGTACTTGGGTTACCAGTATTATTTCATTGTATTAACAGTATTGTTATCATTTTTTGTCATGGTGTTGAATATGATTTATTCACTTAACTTAACTTTGACTTGATTTTAATCACTTAGCATCTTATGCTTCCGTTGCTATCAGTGTTTGACTTTAACTTCACTATCTGATCCGTGATACTGTTACGTAGCCACTATCCTCTGTATCTGGCGTGTAATGTCAACCATACTGAGCATTTGTCATGATGGTCTTTGCAATTGTCCACCTTGTGATTTCATTCAGTTTCGTGAACGCTTCGATAGAGAACGGACGAAACGCCGAGAAATTTTATGAGCTCCGCTATAGACTTAGAGCGGAAGCGGTTTTGTAGAGATAGCGATCATTCATGTGATAGCGGAATATATATTTCATGAGGTTCATTTGTCCTGAAGATGTTTCAGTTTGAGACTCATGCAGTTGGAAGTTGTCATGAAAACCTAGAGGGAGCTCATCATCCTCATACTGTGATACGAATCTCCAAGTGATGGTTTCAAACGTTATTGGTCCCTGGGTGAAATGTCCTTCGTTCCTAATATCGTCTTTTACATGTAAAAGCACACATGCCTAGACATGTAAAAAGCGAATTGTGTGTACGTTTTTGTCGCCATCGATGTGATTAAAAATTGAGACGTAGTGAGTGTACGAAGACGAAACTTTATCAATTCAGCTCAGCTTCAAAAGAATTTTTTTGCATGTCAAACCTTAGGAGCTTTGTGCTGTCTGATAATATTTGAATAGAACACATATTCATAGAAAATTATTGCTATCCCCTTTAGCATGCATGTATCGGATATACTTATTGATGGTTAAGATATTTTTGTATCTTCACTTCTCTGACAAATCGATAGGTCATTATTCATCCCTGCTCGCTTTCTTATTGAGTCGTGTGTTGCGGGTAGCCCATTCAGCTATTTGGATGCAGTGATAAGCAAATGCCTTGAAATTAGAAGTAGAGTATTCGGTAATATGATTTTCTCAATTTTCATTCAAGACAAGAGATCCTTTCCGCTATTGGAAAATCCAAAACCGTCTGTGAACCGAAAGTTTCAGAGCCACGCTGAAGCACTTAATAAGTTCAGTGCATAAGTAATCACGTATTTTATCACGTGTATAACTATTGATGCTTCGATTCAAAGTCAAATAAAGCCTTAAAAGAATGCCAAGAAAACTGGAGTGCGAATGCGACTGAAAGTGACCTCTAGGTGACCGACATGCCTTGATACATGGCGAAACCATGCAATTATCATGCAATATCTATGGGTGTCTAATATATCGTACTTGGGGAATACAATTCCGATCCAGTGGTATAAATTTACTATGAGATTCCGAATTTCTGTGGTCGCGGGAATTAACATCACGTGATACTGAAGTATAAAGTGATATTATCACGAACTTCTCTAATTTTTCTCATTAAAAGATACATAAAAATATCGAGACGCACATTTCTCAAGCAGAGAATACGGTGTTGATGCTATGAGAATTGTGACAATCATGAATATACAAATTAATGAAAGTATTGACAATAAATGATGTGGTGATATGATGGTGTTGCACATTTAGAAAGAATTACAAATGATAGGACATTGGAAGGAGAGGACACTGTATTTAACATGAATCATTGTGTGAATCACTTGGAATGCAATTAGAGATTATTTTGCATTATTTAATTATTTATCAAGATAAGCGACCTGATATCATACTGAGTTTTTTTATTTGTGTCAGCTGAAAACTCAATTCACTGCTAGTTAATAAATCCTAATTATTGAGAGGTTCGGAGCATTATGCATTCAGCACAGTTGATTTCTGATCTCAGCACGTATATTTCCAATAGTCCCAAGTTTCATTTATGTGAAAGTTATTGAATATTGTTGAAATTATTGAATATTAATTTTTTTCAGTTTTTCTACGCACGTAATTAATGTAATTTGTCAAAATACATTTCGCCGATTTGGCCTTGTCAATCAAAATTTTTGGAAATCAAATGCTACATCAGTTGAAATCTCTGCATCCAAATTACAAACTATCACTGACATTATCGATATCTAGCAAATATGCACATATACCACAGTTCATATGCATATTTGTTATGTGTATATTTGTTAGATATCGATAATGTCAGTGATGGCTTGTAATTTGGTGTAGAGATTTCAAATGATGTAGCATTTGATTTCCAAAAATTTTGCTAATGATTTTCTTTCTATCTCAATTGACAAGTCGAAATATATTTTAACAAATTACATAAATTTTGGTGCGTGGAAAGACAGAAGAAATTAAAATTCGATAATTTCAACTTATAAACAAAAAAATGATATCATAGTTTTTCTTTACCAGATCAATAGAAATAACGAAAAAAAGTCCCAAGTTTCCATTTATTATAAACCATTTTTGTCTTTAAGCCGAATTGACGCGTCCGTGTTGGACGAAACGCATCGTCAACGGCTGCCAATCAATTTCGCGCATGAATTTTCCAAGTCTTAGGACATTTTTCTATTCATCATTTGATAAAGACAAGTGAAGGCCTCTTCATGCAATCATGCAGCATGCTCGGAATTCACTTGAAAAATGTTCCAGTATATTCCACGCATACTGCATGGCTGATGTTGAGTCACGAGAACTTAGATTCACTGTGTGTCAAGGATTCCATAAAATTTTTGGATGGTGCGTTATCTGTGGAAATTTCGAGAGATCAGCGCATTGCAACAAGAAATTCTCATAAAGAATAATCGTCATAATTGAAGCTCTAAGCATCCGTCGAGTAAAAGAAGACGAGACGAATGCAGGGAAATCAATGACGTTTTTGAGGACTGAATTGCTGTAAGTTGGAAGAAATCGATGAGGAACTAAATGAGTCAGATTAAACGACAACCACTTTTGTGCGTGATGAAGAATAAATACTGAAAGGGTGAAAATTGACGCGAAAGGCCGTCTAATTTCAATAATTTGCTTGCTCACAAAAATGGAGGTATCAGAATGGGGCTGGTATCTGTCAGGAAGCAATGTGAAGCACAATTGAAGCGAAGATCAGACTTGTGGATTCGATGAAAAGGCTCTGTTCATCAGTTGCAGCCAGCATGTACAACTCAGTTGAATATGTCGTCAGATGTTTCATTTTACGTTTATATTCTGAAATTCTTTAAGAAATCATTTTCCTTTTGAAATTTTTTACTTGCTGAATCATATACGTAAAGATTCGGCAGGATTATCGAAAATACCTGGAAGCCGATTCGTCTCCCCCCCACGTCGAAATTTTTTTCGCAGTTTTCTCTGTAACCGACCTGCGCTTTTAGGACTTTCAGTTTCAGCGCATTTCTAACTTCTCACAGAAAATCGTCCGTTTGGCCAACTGGAAAGACAAATTGAAGAAGTACTCGTATTTTGAAAAGTACTTCTTTTGAATGTGTTTCGTAAGTTTATTTGTGATAGCATTCAACTAAACGCCTCGATTCCTAATATAAGTAGGGAATCCATTAATCATGATTTTTCACGCCACAGACATTGAATAGAGAATTTGGAATTAAGATATATTCTAAGAATAATTACACTGGAATGGCTTCTTTTGGAAGAATTTCGTATGCGCATGCTTGGGTTGTATTCCTTGCACAAATCAATCCTGTCAATTTCTATTTGTGCTACTAAGTAACTTTTCGGTGCATTCAGTCAATTTGGTGTGGTAAATGCCTATCAGTAAGGTGATCTAGATCCAGCATTCAGTAAATT
Organism: Prostheceraeus crozeri; assembly: GCA_907163375.1. Lineage (NCBI taxonomy): Eukaryota > Metazoa > Platyhelminthes > Polycladida > Euryleptidae > Prostheceraeus > Prostheceraeus crozeri. The sequence goes on along the minus strand of CAJQUW010011776.1, from coordinate 161,811 downwards.
GACAGCTCTGTCAAAATTTTTAACTGCTACTTACAGTGCGAAGACGAGTGCTTTAGATCAAATGAATGACGGCTTTAGAAAGTTAAGTGAATTTCAGGTCATTCGGAATATTACTTCAGAAGTTAAGAAGGATGAATACGAAGTATTTAGGGAGAACAAGGATACCACAGGATTGCATGAAATTTCAAATATCTACCTCCTAATGAATAAAACCTATGAAAGATTTGATATGCATGTCGTGTGCATCTTTCGAGGAGTGGATCGTTGTTTCATTGAAGAGCATTATTCAAAAATGTTCTAATAGCTTAGGTGACTGTACCTCAATGAAGCTCATTTTTATACTTTGGGACATTGAATAGAACAACAGAATAATTTCAACTGATTGATTAGCGGGAAATCCAAAAATGGCGTCCGCAAAATAATGTCATTTTTGACTCCTTGATTCACGTTCAAAAATATTTATACATGTTCATTATGTGCAAGCTTAATTTTTTTTTACCTGAATAGCATTCGGTTTCAGTTTTCAATGAAATGCATGAACGTTAAGAAACATTTCATAAAAATATGCATTGAGATTACATTGGACCCAGGGATCGCAATTTTCCGTTTTTTTACGAAATTAGTCTGATGTAAATATTTCAAATTTATGCATTCAAACCCCGGTTTTCCGGTTCTTCCGTTTTTTTCATGGGTGAATTGCGATCCGTGAGTAAACCTGTTTTTAGAAGTAAATCAATATCACATTCATCTTAAAAAGATAGGCATTTGAATAATTAGCAGGCGTATACAACAATGACAGCTGTCTATAATTCGCAAACTCTGTTGCAACAATCTGGTAATTTTTACGCATGTCACTTCAAGAAGTCGGTTTTTCACATTTCTTGGCGAAAGTCTGAACTGTAGCACAGTACAGAAAATGCGATCTAACAGGGTTAATCTGATCAATTATCGTCGCCTCAAACCTTATTTATCCAGGATGTGAGCTCTTGAGTTTGCGGACGCGTTCTGATTCTCCTTGCCCGCCTCCCCTGCCCATCCACGCACGCAAATGTCCGCATTTGCCAAATTTCATACCCCTCTCTGCGGACGTCCCTTTTTGCATTGCCCCTAAGTAGATAAGCTTACACTTTTCAAAGTATCATCCACAAGTTGTCCAAGAGAAAAAGCGAATTGGTTTTACTCCTTTCTATCGCATTGTTTTTTGTTTCACAGTGAATATCTTGCTTATCGTAGTTTTGCACATGTGCACATTCTAATGCGTATGCCCACCTGTAAATTTAGTTGATAAATTGCTCTTCTAATTCATGAATGAATCGAAAAATAGCGCGAAAAATTCCATTTCAATTAGCACAACTAAATACATGTGCATGTTTTTATTCGCCCCTTCCAGTCTTGTTTCGCTGCCTCCCTCTTCTTGACAAAGTATTTTTCTGTGTCACTGGTCTAACTCAACTCACTGATCTCTGCACTGTTCCTTACCTATCAAAGATTTGAATTCCTTCTACTCGGAAAGCAAATGCTGCGAACTCAATTTTTATGGGTTATTTGGTGTGATTCAGATATGTACGAGCGTATTTATAATTGATGTTATGGTCTTATAGCAATATAGGAGAGCAAGGGCATCTAGATATAGAAAATCTGAAAGATAAAAGCTACACTTCCGGTATCATCATATGAATGGAATATTTCAAATTTGAAATTCATGATGCTATGTATGAAGACAATTTGCTTTGATACGTATTAATTGAAAACCGATATTTCACAACACATGTTTGGTTATGTCGTCAGGGCGGACTGAACTGCACATCTTGCGAAGCGAAGCGTCAGCATAACTCGCTAGAGAGAATGTCGTCGGCAACAGTATGCGAACTATACACAAAAGCATGGTATCTTAAACAACAGTGCTGAATAGAAAGTCATAAAAATCAAAGAATGCCGGAAGGGACATGAAGTTTGCATCGGTTCATGATAGACTTACGTTTTGAATGCCAGCCTCAGACGATTTGTCTCAAATTCAAGAGCTTCGACATTGTTCCAGTTTACTGAGTGGTTAGTGAGAAGAGCGTGCTCTGCCACAGCGGACCGCTAGGGATGCATTGCCCTCATATCACTCAGATCCTTCGTCAAAATTGTGAGATTTCATAAATTCGACTGTCTGGTAACGGTCGAGTTCTGCTGGGAGGGATCTTTTTCTTTGATATGAAGAGGGTTGCCATGTATGGAACTGCCATTTCAAGTTTACTTTTCTCCATGCAGTATTGTTTCAATACTAAGCACTATTTCAGATTGTGACATTTTTTTATCCTTTCCTCAGAACTCAATGGCCGTGGCTACTCCTGAATCAGAAGAAGTTCCTGAAGCACTGCGAAAGCTGGTGCGTAGTGTAATGCGTGGATTTTACACAGTGGAGCAATGTTTAGTCGTAGACATGCTTATCCAATGCACTATTCTTCGCGAGGAGGAATTAGAAGAGCGGTTACAGCTTGAGAAGCGTCAAATTCGACAAGTACTGAACAGCTTGAAGGTTGATAAGCTGGTGAAGACTCGTATCCGTATCGAGACTGATCAGGAGGGGAGGACATCACGCAAGAACTATTATTACATCGATTATCGTCTTTTTGTCAATGTTGTGAAATTCAAGTTGGATGTGATGCGGCGAAGACTAGAATCCGACCAACGTGAGACGACAAGTCGTTATTCATATCGATGTCCAGAATGCTTCAAAACTTTCACAGACATGGATGTGCATCACCTCCTTGACCTCGCCACCGGTGTCTTGTTGTGTACACACTGTCGCCATGAAGTGGAGGAGGAGGAAGACAAGGCCGGATTGGCAGATGCGCGCGCCTTGATGCTGAAATACCACGAGCAGGTCCGTCGACCTGTAGATGAGATGCTCAGCCATTGCGACAAACTTCACCTCTCGACAGAATTGCAAGAGCCTGAGTTCCGGACGCCTGTGGGAGCAGTATCGGAAACTGCGGAGAGCGACCGTACATCTGCGAGGTCAGCCACGACCGCCGCCAGGGCCGGCATGAGTTTCGGTGCATCAGAGAGCTCAGTCACCGTCTGTTTCGGAGAAGATGACAAAGCAGATTCGGATGCTGGACGTGCCAATGAGCAGAGGCCGGTGTGGCTGCGGGAGAGCACTGTGGAAGGCGTCAGCGCGGAATCTGTCACCCAGGTCACACAACAGATGGCTCCTGGGCGTGCGCCCGGTCTCAACTTCGCCCCCACCGAAGACGGCTCTGCGTCGAGGGACGAAATCATGGCCACACTCCTCCTACATGAGAAGAGAACCGAAAGACCTTCCACTGCAGGTCGGGCACGGAATCAGCAGAATAAACAGGCAGCTCACAACAACTCCAGTTCCGACGATTCCGATGACAGCGGCCAAGACAGCGAGGAAGAAGGCATCCCGAAGCGGAACCGACGTCATGACGGAGGTGAGACGCATTCTTGCTTATCATGAATTTTTAATCCGTGTATCGGCGTTCAATAATTGTTTATTGAAAGGGTGGAGGTCGGACAAAAAATCAAGATTTTTAACACTATCCAATAACTAGTCAGCGGCTAGCTTTCAAGTTTTGGATAATGTGCACGGCGGATACTTTTCATGGTACCATTGTCTAGTTTTTGAAGTCTTATTTAAAATTCAAAGTTTGAAGTTGATTTTGCGTTCGACATAGTTCCACTGTGCGGCTATTTCGGACATAAACAGAAGTAGGCTTGCAAAATACTATCTGAGTAGCATATCGAGTGGGCAAAAATAGGTTGCCTAGCTTCTCTAGTACAGTAGAATTCGCATATATTGGCGCCTCAAGGGACAGACGAAAACCGCCGATATATGCGAACTCGATTATATGGAAAAGATAGGAAATTCTGCCGGGACAAAAAGAAACCGCCGATATAGCCGAAGCCGATATATGCGAATTCTACTGTAATAATTCGCGTCTGCTTTAGGTTAATGTGCATTCATTTATCAAGAGGATATACTAAACTATTAATGTAAAGGTCTGCTAAACTATTCAATGATCAGACCTCTTCAGATGAATGTCACAGTGGTGCCTTATAGGGCAATATGAACTTTTCGTGAGATAGACAGAACACATATGTGAATATGGCATACTAAATCTGTCCATCTATTTCGATAGAATGCTAGTTCACTAGTATTAAATGAATCTCGTCATGTCTGATGGTTGTGAATGTTGAAATGAGGCCTATTTGTTTTTCATGATGTCATACCTAATGCCCAATTGATCGTGCTCCGCGATTTTTCAGCGAGACTAATTCATGTAAAACTAGGCATGCAAATTTCAAGTTTACGATTAATTCATTGAAGGAAATTTTGAGGTGTACAGATTTAGGAAAATGCTATGATATCCAATAGATATAAATTGAAGAGAAAATTCATGAGATCTTCAAGAGATCGCAGCCATGGAACCAGAGCTGGAACCCGTCCCGGCCCGATTCCAGCTCCGCATGGAACAGAATACTTCAAAAAATATGAATATGAAAAAGTAAAGATTCTTCTCCACATCCGGTGACTGATATAGGTCTGAAAAACGTACATAATATTTTAGTTTACAATACTGTGTTCCTCAATAATCAGTAAGTCAGAAAAATGAAATTGTTGATAGCTTGAGAGTTTTCCTTTTGAAAAAAACCTGCAGTTGTATTTAATTCTGAGCCCTGAGTACCGGCGAAATTCAGAACCAATTTATACTCAGTGTGATGCATTTCGGCTACGTCGCTGACATGTTCTGGCAAAGTGTAAGGAAACAGATGCACTGTTTCAAAGTCACAATAGCATAGAAATCGGAGGAGATAGAGATGTCTACACGAATCCATATTGACACATGCCGACAACTGGCTCTGAAATTCGCCGATACTTAGGTATGACCTCTATCCTTAGGAATTAAATACAACTTAGAGCTATGTTTCATGCGTTACTTTCCTCTTTTGATCCAATACCCTATGCACAAGCATTTACACACCTTTTAGTTTAGGTAAGCAAAGATTTTTATAAAGACGATATGTTTGTGTATTATCGAACTACAAGCTGACGTAGTAGTCAATCTACAGCTCTCACAACTGTTCTGCAACTGGTAGATCGTGTGATGTGGTATTCATATGGCAGTGATTACATGTTGTCGAAGCTATGGAATATTAGAATGTAAATATTCGAACCAATTAACCTCATCGAATAATGACATGAAGGAGTGATCTCTGGCTTTTGAGAAACCATGAGACTACATAACTGTCTTAAATGTAGTGCATGGATAACCCGCTATGGTTTAAACTATGTTTTTTTTTATCAATTTTCTAAGAATTATTGAGTGCTAAGAATTGTGATAAGCCTACTTCACACTGAATTGTACACGCATTTTTGTCTTTTATTGCCATATTTGTCAATTTTAGGAAATAGATGGTCTCTTCTGTGTTATAGATTAAAGATAAATGCACATTTGAGCAGCGATGTATTTCAGCTCCAATTCCGTAGTTACCAATCGTCAGGCTAGGAAGGATATACTAAATTTTATCGATCCACCGGAACTGTGACCTTGCGGTAGAGTGTTCGCTCTGCGTCCGGTAGACCTTGGTTCAAATCTAGTTCGGATCAAACCCAAGACCTTTAAAACAGGTACAATCTGCATTCTTGCTAAACACTGTATGAAAGAATGAGAGTGGGATTAATGGAACTCAGCCACATGGAAGAGCGGCGTGTCGCCGAATGTGTTTCCGAGTGTATACAAGGAACATTTATGAATTTTTTATTCAATGCAAAAATTTTTCAAATTCGTAGAAATCATAAATTCATCATTATTGCCTAACACATGAAAATTATGCCCGACTCGACTCGAGGTTGGCAAAAGGCCGACTCGTAGGGCCTTAGTTGAAACCTGTAATGTTTCAAGTAATGAAATCATTTTTACAGTCTTAACGATTGCATAGTTTAGAAGGGAAACTCACATATTTTTCGATGTTTATCTACTCCCTCTTGTAGACGATGCAACGGTAAATTAATAAACCACGTGCCTCATTACATAGTCTTCACAACTTGGGGCATGGACTCTATGAAGCCCTTTAATGTACCACGTTTATGTGGGTTCATTTCGATTTTGTCATTGATCACCATCAGCCGTCCCATTTTGGCTTCTTTCATCATTTCAAAGGCATTGTTGTGATTGAATGTGTGTAACGGAGAGTGTGTGACTCACATCATCCATTACATGCGATACATGCGACAATTTTATCTGAATTCCCTCAAATTTCAATTTTATGTTATCAAATTCATTACTTTTGTTGCTACTGATTGTAATTGCTCTCGATTTAGTAGTAGTCAGTGTGTTGAATAATTTATTGAAAAAGCTACGTATTCCACAATTATTTATTTTATTAATTTTTTATAATATATATAATTATTTATTATTATTATTTTACTTTGCACGCACCGAAGTTCATCTTGTGTAGTTAAGTTAATCTCGTGCTTCAGTTTAGATCGGATCTGCTCTGTAGCATCGAGCACTAGACCTGCTTCTTTGTTCTTTTCATCTGCAGAGTTCTCTGCGGTAAAAAAATACCGTATTCCTTCGACGCCTCTCTACAAATTGAACGACTCCAGAGCACTGAGATAAATGCACCAGCAATCATCAAATGAATCTTTTCCTCATTGATAGAGACACGACTTTGACATTATCTAAAAGGACAGACTCATTCTCTCCCTGACGCCACAAGTGCAGTGATATTTTCTTGTTATGGCGAGACTGATTGTCTTACTTTGAATATTGCAGAAGTGAATAGATGATTTCAGGAGTCTTCCTGATAGTTTAGAGAACCAGGGAAAATTTTACGTCTGAAGTTGATGGAAATGCTAGAGAGAGGAATCAGTTTAATAACTCAACATCCCTAGTCTTATTTGACTGCTTTAACCTCTTTTTGTAGGTAATCGTGACATCTTTCACAAGAACAAATTTGTCAATAGTTTTATTGACGTTATAAAATGTCGTTTTTGATGACGGTTTTTTGTGATATCTGAGAATTTTACCATGAGCTAAGAATGGCCTGTCTAAGTTCAGTTCATAGATATCCAAGTGATGGAAGGCTCTGACGGCTCAAACTTGCTGATGACTTCTCGAATAGCTGATGAACTTCACAACACTGGTTGCTGTACATTTAATATTTTCCATTGCTTTGCGGTATAGCATGTAATTCCGAGATTGTCGAACGCCAGCTTGCCCGGGAATGCATGTATAACAATGTCCTCAGACTTGAACAGCTTCTTTTTTTGCTAAAACTGATGAAGGATGAGCATTGTCGAATTACACAATACTTTTATTGGGAATCGAGCTAATCCCCGGGATTTTGATCTTTAGGAAACAACTTACTGAATAGACCACAGGTTTTGATAACGTAATCAGCCTTGGGTTAAGACTCAATCCCAGGATCGAACAAGTGAGTTGTTCAGGAAATATCCTCCTCATTTGACCACAATTGCTATTCACAACATTGACATAGCTTACGAAAATAGGACATGTAAAATTCTTCAATCCCGAGATTCAGATTCTTCGGATTTTCCAAGTTGTTGAAGGCAGAACAAAGTATCTGGACTCTGTCGACAAAGATTTTATCGGTCAATCACAAAATAAATGAAAATTAACTGCGCCTTTGGTGTCCAGCGCCCTCTATCGGTCGATGTACTGTGTGCAACAACTCCGAGTCTCTGCTAATCCCACATCACAGCATCACATATTATTAACATGCATCTATACTTTGCAATGGCATATTCGCGCTTATAGTCAACGCAAGGATTTAATCTCGTGTTCTGAGATTTTCCGGCATTTTGGAATCCCTTGCTGTTTTGCCTTGTTAACATTTGAAACTGCAGACTTCGATATTACTGAACTCAAAATGCGCGATTTCGGCTTGTTGGCAGTCCCAAAATATTTCTATGATGCTTGTGGCTCAGTAATAGTGAGAATATTGAATGAAATTTCGACGGGCATCCGCTATACTATGTGCTTAGCGCACCGCTGACATGTCGCCTAAGTTAGTGCCTCTGTAATAATCAACAAATTCTGTTTTTTCAAAATAGAAATAGAATACATGTATTTGAGTATTAAGCTGCAGCCTGAGCTGGAAACTGGGAACAGACCTGAATAGCTACAATTTAATGCAATATCAGGAATCCTCTGCAGGCCTAGTTCACTTTTCTCAACATTGACACAACTCCCTATTTAAATTTGCAGCCTATAATAATGATATCAATAATAGTGGATAGTGGCCTGTGCATGAAGGCTCTACATAGATTTAATAGAAGGTTGTGTACAAGATAAAAGTCGACTTCTTAGCAAGGCACGAACACCATATGACACGTGTGTCGAGGATGCACCGTCTTTGGATGTCGAACAGAGCATAAATCTGAGGGGCCATGTTGCACACACTTCATGACGATGATGATCTTTGTAATGAATGGGTTTACGAAGAATCGCGATAAAGGATGTTAATCTAGTCTTTTAATCGATCAGTTTTCAGGTTATGTGCATCAGTGCTGACAACCATTTCGTCAATAGAACTTTGTTTTCAAGGTGAAATTAAGTATTATATTGATGAAATGAGATACTGCAAAATTTCAGTCGTAAAACATCTCCTATGACTAATTCATCTGCATGCATTTATGATCGTTAATCTGTGCGTCACAGTTCTACGACTTTATCCTATTGACATTCACAGAAATGCGTTATTTTTGATGAGTTGAAAGTTATTACTGGATCAGACATGACATTTTTGGCATGTGAATCATAGAATAGGTTATTTAGCATGACTGACAGAAAGTATATCACATCGTGATGCTCATTACAAAAGCTGATTGTACATGATGTTATACTGTGACGACCCGATAAGGTGAAATTGAAGGTCAATCGATGGTTGGCCCTCAAGTTGCACACTTGCGTTATCTATCAGCCTTAATGTCCAGAACTCCGAAAAAATTTAACAATTTTTTTCAAATATTAACAAAATCATTATACTCATCACCTTATGCTATGATTTCTAGCGTCCCTCAAGGGTCAGTTATCGGACCAGATCATTTTGTCGCCTTCGTAAATGACATCGATTACACAGTGGTGAATTCTACCGTCCTTAAATACGCAGATGACATAAAAATGTACATTGCCAGAACAAGCCTTCCCTTGAGAAGGCTTCGTAGCTCAGAGGATCCAAGGCATGAGTATCTTGCCTTCATTCGCGTCGTTACAGAAAACCACTCTTCTATTTTTCCTTTGCCGCTCTCCATCAACCAATGCGGACATTTTCAATGTTCTTTCTGATAATATCGATTCTTTCTACAAGAGCATCCTAGCGCAGAGGTTGCCGTTTCTTGTGACTTCAACGTGCACAATGTTGACCGGCTTGTGACTTACGCACCATTGATCTCTCCGGTCAGGCAGCCGAGGATTTCACTGTCTCTCACAATCTTAGTCAAATTGTCACTTGTCCTACCAGAGTGCCTGACCGAGCTGGGGATTCTGGATATCTCCTTGACCTGTTTCTCATCTCAGATCCAACTTGCTTTTCACACAAGATTACTTTTCCCTTCAGAACGTCTGATCACAGTGTTATCACAGTTTCTGGCAAACAAACTTGCTCCACACCGTCTGCGCCTTTCCATAAAACAGTTTATCAATTCTCCAAAGCAGACTGGTGTGGCTTACGCACTTTTCTTAGTCAAGAATTTGATTCTGAGCGAGAGAATTTGATTCTGAGTGAGAACGTCCGCCAGTCGGCGCAAGAACTGACAGAGTGGCTTCAGATAGGGACGTTGGCCTGCATTCCTCACCGTACTTTCCAAATGAAGCCCTACTCACAACTTTGGTTTACACCAGAATGTGCAGCTGCAACCTGCCATCTCGATCACTTTTTCCATAAGTATTAGCGTGACAGTACCACTGGCAATCCTGAATTGTAGAAGACCGCAAGAAGAAATTGCAAGGAACCCATGCATCAGGCCAAAAGTCGTTGCGTTTTGTATGTGCGGAAATCTATTGTTACCCAAAAAATTGGCTCTAAGGACCTCTGGAGGATTTACAACAGTGTCACCAACAGTAACAAATCCTCCATCCCAGCACTTCGTCATGCCGAAGTCAGTACTTCTATGGCGACAACCTCAGCAGACAAAGCCGAGCATCTTTGCAAGGAGTTTGCGAAAAATTCCTCATTGGATGATGGTGGCAGAATTCCATCTCCAATTCGCACGCGCACTGATGAGACTATTGCCATCCTTCAGTCACAGTCTGAAACGTCAAAAAGATCATCGAAGGTCTCGATAGCTCCAAATCTAGTGGACCAGATGGTATCGCGTTTTCGGTCTTCAAGCATCTCTCACCTGAGCTTTCTCCACTTTTGTCCAAACAGTTCAGTAGATGTATATCCACCGGTGAGTTTCCTTCTTGTTGGAAAGTAGCTTCCGAGGTTCCAGTTCCAAAGAAAGGTTTTGACTCATCTCTTCCATCTTGTAACCATCCGATCAGCCTGCTTCCAATTACTGGCAAGATTTTTGAAGCAGCGATTAACCGACATATTGTTAACTTCTTTGAAACTCAGAACCTTCAATCAGAAGAACAGTATGGCTTCAGGCACTCTCGGTCAACTGCAGATCTTCTTTCATATGTCACTGAACATGTGAGTCGTGTTCTTGATAGACAAGGTGAGACGAGATTAGTTGCTCTGGATATTGCCAAGGCATTCGATAAAGTTTGACATCAGGGACTCCTTAGGAGGTTTAAGTCTCATGGAGTTGCTGATCAACTCCACAGACTTCTTTCTTCTTTCCTTAGTGACCGGCAGATATCTGTCGTCTTAGATACGTCCTCCACCACGGTTGTCAATGCAGGAGTTCCCTAAGGATCAACTTTGGGACCCACTCTTTTTCTGCTGTACATCAATGACATCCCAGACTGCCCAGTTAGTAAGCTGGTGATGTATCCAAATGACACGACACTCTTCAATTCCAATGAGTGACTAGCTAAGAACACTTAGCAACGTCAGCGGTTATGTGATATTCTTAATGAAGACTTACGCAGGGTCTCAGAATAGGACGCCAAATGGTTTGTTTCCTTCAATCCTTCAAAAAACTGAGAGTATTTTGCACTCACGCCTTAAAGGAGATGATGATGATCATAGCATTACGATGTCAGATAATAAGATCAGAGAGCAAGATTCCATCTCATTCCGTGGATTGACGGTTACGAAAGACTTGTCATAGAGACCGTACATCCAATCCGCTAGCAAGCAGGCAACTCAACGCATTGGTAGTCTCTATCATGCCAGAAGCTATCTTCCACCACAGACTGTCTGCTATCCTTACAAGTCCATTATTCTTCCTGTGATAGAGTTTTGTTATCATGTGGGCCGGCGCCCCACAAACGCATCTTAACCTCCTTGAACGGGTTGAAAAACGCGTCAAGAATCTTGCGGGTAAAAAACTTGCTAAGAAGTTGCAGCCGCTCTCCGTCAGACGGAATGTTGCTTCACTTTTGCTCTTATACAAATACTATTTCGGTAGAAGCAGCTCTTCAGTAAATGAGTTTCTTCAGAATCACACACAGAGCTAATGCACTCACATGCTATCAAGTGAGTTCAGGTCTCTCGAAAGGCTTTTTTGTTCGCACGGCACAGCATTGGAATCAGCTTCCCTAGGCCACTTTCCCTGACCAATACAATCTTGATACTTTCAAGAGCCGTACGAACAGGTTTCTGATGGGGACAGCTTAATCAGATTAGAATGTTTTTCCCTTTTATTCATTTAAAATGATTCAATTTGTTACTTTTTCATCAAGTAACCCCTAGCTTCGTTCATGGCTCATAGCTGTGCTAGGTGTGAAAATTCTGTAAAAAATTTGAAATTAAGCGCGCTGATCCTGGAAAATCTGCCCAGCTACTGCAATCTGATCTCAGCGCGGTGGCCATCTGGTCAAATGAATGGCAACTGCATTTGAATCGAGAGAGATGTTCAATTATCTCATTTGGACACCACAATCCTAGTTCTCAGTACAAGATGGAAGGAGACACAATCCAGCGGTCTGAGTGCGTGAAAGACCTTGGAGTCCACATCTCGAAGGATCTCAAATTCTCACTGCACACCATCCTTTGTGTTAAGAAACCCAACAGCGTTCTTTCTGCCATTCTGCTGACTTTCATGTCAAGAGACCCTAACATACTTATGAAGCTTTATGCCTCCCTAGTTCGCCCACATCCTAGAATATGCCGTCCCAGTTTGGAATCCATCCTTATCCAAACACATTGTTCTGATCGAACGTGTGCAACGGCGCTTGACTCGGAATATTCATGGCTTAACTTCCATTCCATACGAAGAGCGACTAAGACATTTAAATCTACCATCCCTCCAATGTATTGGACCTCGTGGAAGTATTCAAAATTATGAATCACCGCACGCCCTGTGATCCAAATGCTTTTTTCATCCGAAATGCGTCAAACACTCGCGATCACTCTCTTAAACTCTACAGGCAACCGTGCAATCGTAACACTCGGCTTAATTTTCTCTCCTAAAGAATTTTGGATCACTGGAACGCACTTCTTGAAGAAATCGCTGTCTCCAGCTTTGTGAAAGTGTAAATTGCTTGACTTCTTATACAACAACAATATTTTGCATAATTAATTCATGCAGTGTTACGCAATGTGTGCATCAAAAAATGTATCTGTCCATCATCCTGCCGTGGTGCTCTATTGCACTTATTAGCGTATTTGAATGAATAAGAGATAATGCGCATTTGATTATCACGAGCTTGAAAAATGATAGTAAGCCATAGAACGCATACAATCCGAAATGAACAAATAGTGCGGTAAAGAAAATCAGTAGATATCTTAAGTTTCAATGTACAATGTAAATAGAAATTGCGACCTCAAGATCTCTAGATCTTTAAGGACTGTATGTTCTATAGCTTACCATCGTTTTTATGTTTTTGTAGGAATCTCATGTAGGAATTAGAGAGTAAATAGATAGCTGGCGATGGCCACTTCAGATGGTCGAAATATTAAGTTTGTCTTCCTATTTTCATCAATAATTACAACTATTTATCACTTTAAAAACAAGTTAGAAAATATTAACCAAAGCATTCCACTTGCTTTGATTTTTATGCTTGTCATGTTTTCTTTTTTTTCTACGCTTCTGTATGTAAGATGCGTCATCAAGCTCATGCGGTATTCCGTTATTGATCAAAGTGTACCTTTCATATTGTTTTTCTCTTTATGTATGCTTTTTCATGCAACATCATCAGCAGTGACCCTCAAGTAGGCATACCTAATGACCAGATGAAATGACGACAGTGGCGTGTCATATGATGTGCCGGTAATCATGTGTTTCTCATGCAGCACGATGGGACCTATTGATGCATTAATTCAAATTTGTATCAATTGGTCCGGTTAATTTCAAGTGAAAGTTACTTTATTTCACATTTTATTTCTTAATTTAGATTAGTCCTGTGTAGAAAATTGGCATATTTTTTTAAAAAAGTCAGTTTTTATCAATATTGCTGCTCATTCAATTATTAGCGCAAAGTAATGAAATAAGAAGTTAACATAGCAAAAACTGTAATACTTTGAAGCCGCCATTGACCTTTATGATAATTTTTTTTGGAAAATTGACTAAAAATATTTATTGACCTAAAGTCCTATTTTTCTAAAAGTTGTAACAAAAATTATTTGCCCTGTCATCACTGTAATCATTTTCAGTCACTCGGCATTTTGCATCGTGACCTTTAGCTCCAATACCGTCATTGATGTATGGAATCGTCCAAATGCTCCCAACAGGCTTACTCTTTAGTACATTTGAATGCCGAAGCGTGATTTTACTTTACTGATCAGGTCACGCGAGATGCTGGCTTCAGCGACAATACTTTTACTTTTCACCGCTACGCTTGCTTAATTAATCTTAATTCACCGCTACGCTTGCTTAATTAATGCTTTCACCGCTACGCTTGCTTGATTAATCCAATGGTTACAGTAGCATTGCATCTGTACACTTGCGGATTGGAGAATGCCATCAGTCCTCATTAGGACTATTTCAATTAATAATTTGAATTAGTAAGCATTATATTCTATTATAAATGGCTGCTGGGATGATTTTCATCATCGTATGAGAATTACTTGGATAGTATGTCTTCAGATGCAGGTGGTTTGACGACCCCGCTACTGGACCTCTGCTAGCTGGCGAAATGCCTAATTTGTCCCACATCTTAATATTTATCACACACAGTCATTTAGGCGTAAATGCCAATAGATAGCAGGAATTTGAAAGTCCAACCTCCGCTAATTCCTAGCTCTTTTCGAGGCTCTGGCAAATTTTCTCATGGTTTATATGGTACGAAAAGTGTTCAGCGTTACTGCGAAGGAGTGGATAACACCCTCTAATTTGTGGTAGCAATAGATGTCATTGTTGTAAATCTTTGAATACCGAAAATTGCTACGGAAGTTTCAGTACAGGCAACCGGATTATCTTTGATCAGCCAGGTGTTTTTACTTGTAAAAGTAGAAATGTTATTTATCTTATATCATGTAGTAGATGTGGAATGCAATATGTCGGACAAACAAAGCAACCGCTACATTATAGATTAAATGGTCATCGTCATTCAGTATTGAAAGGTCACTTAAACACATATCTTATCAATCACTTTAAGCAAGATCATCATTCTTGGACTGATGTTGAATTGCAAATTTTTGATCATGTTGATGACATTATATACATATGATAATGATAATGTCGTGTAGCATTCACATAAGACACAGAAGTTAAACTTAAACCGTGACAAATAGAGAAAGCCCATGACGGGCAACAAAAACCAAACATTGCTGAACAAGAAAGTTAGAGTCAAGCAATAAGTACATTTCAAATGTAATTAGAGAAATTAAAGGATCACCATATATCGTTGATGCGGAAATAGTTCGTTAACCGGTGCTTAAAGTCATTTAATGTGGGGGCAGAAACTTCAAAGTACGTCAACTTATTCCAATGCTTAACCACATCACTTGTAAAGAAATTGTATTTCATTGATGTTTTTGTTCTCTTAGCAATGATCGCGTAGGGATTGGTTCGACATGGATTTCGCACGGAAAATGAAAAATATTCCTCAAAATCAAGATTAACAAGACCATTTAACATTTTGTAGACGAAGGTCAGTTTATATCTTAAGCGGCGGGATGACAACTTTAAAAGTTTCAGTTCATTCAAGCGATTTTTGTAGTCTAACTGTCGCAGATCGCTGAATATCGGCAAAATCGTCGTTGAATGTCTTCAATTTCATCTATTAACCCTTGCTGATATGGACACCACAAAATGCATGAAAACTCAAGAATGGGACGTATATAAACTTTGAACAATTTCAACAAAAATGTCTTGTCTCAAGTCACAAAAACCCTCTTAATGAGGCCAAGCATTCGGTTTGCACGCAAAACAACAGATGAAATGTGTTTTTTGAAGCTGAAAGGGGATTTGATTGTGATACCAACATCTCTAATCTCTGACACTTGTTACAGGATAGTATCATTTATCGTGTAGGACAATTGAGAAGCTTCACGATGACCGAAAGAAATACTTTTGTATTTATTAATGTTGATCGGCAAATTGTTCGGAATTGACCAGCGCACAACACTGTTGATGTCGTCCTGTAAAGGAAGGACCGCCTCAAGTTATCACCGGAAGAGATAACTAGAGAACTCAACCGCAAGAAAGACATACATATCAAGATGCTCAACACCTTATACCCATTGGGTTTGAATGATAGAGTTTTGGGAGGTGGATGTGTATCTCAGCAGTCCATATCCAATGATCATTTTTTTAGTTATCCGATCAGCAGACGAAAAAGGAGTCATGGAATAAGAAAATCGGGTAGAAAAGACTCAAGTATTATGGAACTTAATAATACGAGGGGTGATTGATAAGTTCGCGGCCTGACATAGAAAGCTTAAAGCCAGACCATTATGTACATGTGGATTGATACAATGGAATGTGCTGACGGCGCATGACGAGTGATCAGTCGATCCGGTGAGTCCGACCAGTCACTAGGAAGTCCAACAACAAAACTCCCTTCGAATCCCAAAAAATGGAGGCCATGACCTTTCCCGCGGACCTGGTGACCTTGGCTTTCCGCGGAGTTGGTGATCCTGGGTGCTTCCATTGCTTCGATTGTTCTTTCGACTCTGGCTGATAGTGGTGAACCCAAGTCTCATCCCTCGTAATGAACCGGTCCATGAAATTTTCAGGATTTCTTACGAACACGCCAGGTTTCCCTTGAGATGAGAACGCGGGCTCGTTTGTTCTCTGGTGTGAGCAGTCGTGGCACCCATCGAGCGGAAACTTTGTTCATGCCAAGTTCATGATGGATGATGTTATGGACACGCTCTTGTGAAATCTTCAGTTCGAAGGCAATCTTTCGCTCGGTTGTACGGCGATCATCAAGAATAATCTTTTGAACATGATCGATCACATCTTCTGCGCTCACTGTCACTGGTCTTCCACAACGAGGATCATCTTCCAAGCTCTCTCTCTTCCTTGCTTGAATTCTGAAGCCCACTTCTTGACTGTGGTGTAGGATGGAGCTTTCTCACCAAGTGTTCCAACCATATCATTATGAATCTCCTTTGGTGTGAGTCCTTTCAAGTCGAGATAACGAATGACAGCTCGATTTGAAACGTGATCCATCTTACGCAACACTTATCTGACTAACTGACTGATAAGTTAGTAACTGAAGTTAAGTGGCTGTGGTCTACCAACAGTTCACCGGATCGACTGATCACTCGTCATGCGCCGTCATCACATTCCATTGTATCAATCCACATGTGCATAATGGCCTGGCTTTAAGCTTTCTATGTCAGGCCGCGAACTTATCAATCACCCCTCGTACTTATCAAGAATTGCAAGATTCTTTTGATACGCGTAAGATGTCAAAGTTTTATCATCATCTAAAATCTCTCCCTAAAACTATGCTAAGAGCCATTCTAAGCAAGGCAAGGGATGAGGCAAACATGGTGACATTTATACTGACAGCATTCATTCAGAATAAACTTAGCCTAGACTCGGAGAACAAAAAGGTAAAAGAACGAGCAACCGTAATTATTCCGTTCGAATTTCAAACAATAGACTCACTCAATCTCATGTCGATATTCTGCGATCGAAGTGTGTGCAAGCTAATTCCAAGCACAATTCAAGAACGTTATCCACCGAAGATATTCTACAAATTAGATAAACCCACTGCATTGAAGTTTTGCAATTATGGGCGTTTTTTGAATAACCTGAGGTTTCAAGATGTGATACACATCATGAATAATCCATGCTCATGTAGCAAGAGGCAATCTTTCGTTTACCCACACTATGCTCACGTAATAACGGGTGATCTGGATATTGGGGATGATAAAGACTTGCGTCAACTCTTCAGTTTTGGTACCAAACACAGAATCTCCAAAAGCATTAGTTGGAGTGCCATAACAACTCAAATCAGTAATTCATTAGATGAGCATATTACAAAAATAAGTAAGAAAGAAAAGCTCGAGGCTACTTTATTCTCAGCGTGGAAATCAAGAATCATGGCATTGATTAAAGATCGAATTTATCTTGCCAAGAAATCTTCGAATAGATTTCGAGCACACAGTAATCGACGCAAGATAAATGTCAAAATGTGGAAAACTCTGAAAGAATTGCAGAATGACGTCATAATTACGCTAGTTGATAAAGCATCTAATAATTATGCCTTCATTTGCAAAAAGTTTTATCTACAAATTCTCTTGACCGAGTTGGGAATTGATATTTCCACGTCGAACATATCAGGTAATGATACCTACGGTCCAGAGCAAATTTTAGCGCAGAATTTTGACAATTATGAAAAGCGAGTTCAGACTGTCTGTGAAAAAGACAGAAAATTACCAAAATTATATTGGATTCCAAAATTTCACAAAACTCCATGCAAATTTAGATTCATAGCAGGTGCACGACAATGCACATCGAAAAAGCTTTCCATCAAAGTAAATTCAGCCTTAAGTATTTTACGTGACAATTCTCAGAGATATTGTATGGCAATTAAGAGAAAAAGCGGTTTCGATTGTTTCTGGAGTATAAAGTCCACACAAGAATTTCTACACAGATTAAACTCGACAAGTTCATTCATTACAAGTTTTCGATTTTTCAACCTTATACACGAATCTTGATCAAAATTTGATTGAAGATCACATATTCGCTATTATGGATTTGGTGTTTAATTCCTCAAATAGAAAATTTATTTGCATTGGGTATGATAAGTCCTTTTCCTCAATGAATAAATATAATGGTTATCACTGTTTTGATAAAGAAGCCATACATTTCCTATTATCACAGACTTACGTCACATTCGATAATTCAGTTTTCAGGCAGATTAAAGGCATTCCAATGGGAGGAAATTCTAGTCCACTCCTAGCTGACCTGTTCCTCTTACTTTCGAATTTGTTTTTATGCAAAATTTGATAAAAGCTAAGAAATTTCATTTAGCACGCTTGTTATCACCTACATCAAGATACATTGACGATATATGTGTTGTTAATTATAAACACTTTGATTCGTTGATTCAAAAATTTATTCACCTGACTTGTTGGCGGAGAGAAATGGTGATAACAATAAAGAGGCAGTTTACCTTGATGTGAAAATACAAATCTCACACAACAGTTTGAGAACTTCGGTATATCACAAGGTGGATGACTTCTCTTTCTCTGTGGTGCAACTGACTTTTCCGGAGAGCATGATCCCATTACAGATGGCCCTTCATGTTTTCGCTTCGCAAGTAGTCAGATATTGTAGAATATGCTTGAAGTTACAAGACGCTGTACACAAAACTAACAAGACACTAAATATCATGAAATCTAGAGGTTATTCTCAGCATGACTTGATGAGTTACACAGAAAAGGCTCCCACAAGGTATAATGAATCGCTTTACAAATATGGTCTTTTCTCGGCTCGACAATTCACTTCACTCTGAATTTCAATGAGGCACGCGAACAAAAAACCACTCACATTTTCCTGAACGCCTTGCTGCATAGATTAATAAACGACTAACAATGACTTGTAACTATCACATGGGGGGCGGTGAAGAGTGAATGCAGAGCGCTTAGCGTGGCTTACGGGAGCTGAGAGAACTCCCATTGTTAAGTCTTGATGTATGAGGCGAAGTTTGTGTAAAGGCGGATTACATATTTATCACACATCGATTACATTTTTATAGGATTCGAGGATGAACAGGATCTGTTTACTTGTGGGAATCGAAAAGGCAAAGATTGATGTACAGGATTTGTTTACATGTGCGGATCGCAAAAAGCGAAATATATTTATTGATGGTATAAATTTAATGACAGGATCTTGTTACATGTGGGAAACGTAACACTTGAATGATGTCTGACTTATTTCGTGGCATATCTTTCAAGACACATCATTA
The DNA here is from genome assembly GCA_907163375.1 of Prostheceraeus crozeri. Classification (NCBI taxonomy): domain Eukaryota; kingdom Metazoa; phylum Platyhelminthes; order Polycladida; family Euryleptidae; genus Prostheceraeus; species Prostheceraeus crozeri. The sequence continues at coordinate 142,345 of CAJQUW010011776.1, read as the reverse complement.
CCTATTCAGTATTTTGTCAGCCACTATGTGTGGGACCCCGCTCGTCTGGGTTTGAGTGTTCAGGTTAGGGGTCGAAACACAACTAGACGAGTACCTGCTGATGACTGACGGACTGCAGTATTATGTTTTATATCCCTTAATCGGTAGCTGAAGCAGTGATCGATGTATTGTATTTCAAATGAAGAAATGTGGAATTACATGAAGTACTATAGACGGATGAAGAAACTGGCGATAACTAATTCAAGTGAAGAAATAGTATTTCCCATGTGTAGTCTTAGGTATAGTGTGTATAGTTTCATTGCTTTCGGTGTAGTAGAGTGTCATTGTAGTTCTATTGTTTACCTCCATTATCCACTTTCCACTTATCCACTCTTACCATTATCCACTTTGTGTAGTGTCAGATATAGTTCACTTGTAATCGGTGTAGTAGCATCGTTATATTTCCATATTTTACCTCCACTTTTCCAATTTTCATTCATCGGTTTCCTGTTGTTTTATAATATCCATTTTTAATTTCCTTAACCTATGATGACCATTGTCCTATTGTATTTCCACTACCAGCATCTGTAGTCGGTAAGGTATATTAGACGTCCGTTTTGAACATGTATGCGGCAGTGTTTGGAATCTATGGTATTATGGTTTGAATCTATGGACAAGTATGTCCTTGATATTTTTGGCACTCAATCTTGGTTTGCCTGCCGGACGGTAAGCCTCAAGACGAAAGGTTTTAGATAGCCTTCTTCTGACCGTGCTCACAGACACAAGCAATCGAAACTGAGAAGCAATGAAAGTAAAAGTTGAGATCGGCTGGATGTAGTTTGCTGTATTAGTCTTACTGTGACTTAATCGATCAGTTGCCGATGTCATTGAGCATTGCTTGCCCGTTCGACGTATAGGAAGAACCTTTCATTGATTAATTCAAGTGGTGGCTCAAAAGCACCACCTGTTGTATTTGTGGCGCAAATGGAATGTATCTAAGGAAACTTCAAGCTAAAAGAGGACGTGTACAACTTCTCCAACCAATGTACGCTTTCTAAAATGAATATACTAATATTCTGCTCACGACTGTAGATCTTCGATGCTGGACTTCATTGTCCGTTCAAATTAATGACAGCATTATGGTCAAAGTTCACTCTGCCAGAATGTAACCAATCTTAGATTTTTACTTCACTACATATATTTTTCGAACTTTATCAGGGCCAAATTTATCTGGTCTTCGCAGTAGTTCGAACCGACGCATGACTGATGAGGCCAAACAGGCAGATGAACATGTCTTGTGGGGGCTGCATCGCATCAGATTTGATAGAATCATTGAACTAAGAATTCTGAGTTCACCCGTGAAATTTCGCTGTACATGTGTAGCATTTTACACTGCAATTTGAATTTCGATCTGACGTGAAAATGCACCATAGTTTCCTACAGTTATTTGGCAAGAGAATTTTGATCTTTAATTTCGGGCAAATCGCATTTATCTTGAAAAAGTGAAGTGATGCATGCAGACTACATGCTGGAAGTGATTATGTTGTATATAAAGTTACTAGCTGAATAAACGAATCTCAGACTGTTGATTCGAATCACGGATAAAACGAAGAATGGTAGCGCTCCCAACGAGTTTGAGTTACATGTCTTATACTGTATTGAAGTCTTATCATGACAACATTATTTCACAAGTTCAAATGCCTGTCGACCATGCATTGAGAGATGCTGAAATTATAGTGGCTTTGTTGAACACCAACCATCATTGTGCAAACAAAAACCCTGCATTGATACAATATTTTTGACATTTTTGTTGCAATGCTGTTGCTGGACATTACAAAAAAGATCGAAGAAATCCTCAAGAATAATTCACAAAATGGAGCAATAAGAATTGTATGTCGACCACGTAGCTCAAAATGCCATTACAATTTAGGTCTTTGAAAATGGGGAATGAGCTGATGTTGAAGATCAAGAGACCTCCCACGATCGATGTAATGTATTAAAAACTTGATCTTTAAACTCACAATGTTGATCATTCACAGATAACACAGTTCGACAGTCTCACATAATATAAAGCAGTCAATAATTAGAAGTCAATTAACAAGACATATTAACTGTAAATAGTGAATAACTGTAACAAGGAAAGCAATGCAAAGTCGGAGGAATAATGGAAACATGGATGCAGCTGTGTGAAAATGAATGAGAATTCCTACAACGAATTAATGATCGGTTGACGTAATTAATTACAAAGAAATGTTCAGAATAAAAAAGCATACATACAAAGCTACGCATGAAGAACAGTCAAGTAGCTTAAGTCCTAAACCCGCAGAATCAACTTAAGCCAATTCAAGTCTGATAACTACTCCGAAGTTACAAGGGCATGTTTATGCGACAGTACAAGTTAATGATATTTATAAGTAGATGAGTTGAAAGAATAAAAAGCATTGAATTAAAAGGAAAGTATTAAAGTAAGTAAGCAAGTAATAAATTCAAGACATCGAATTAATAAAGCGTTCATCCATTCAATTCTAGTACAATGTAATAGTGATCAAAGTAATTACGGTAAATATAATTAATTAATTCTTGGAAACAATTTCTTGGACATTTTTATGGAAGACTGAAAAAGCAGAGTTCATGAACTACAGAAAGATATCGTCAGACGAGAAGAATTTAAGCTAAAAATACCTCGGCAGACGCAGACACTGCGTTTCGCCATACATGGGATCATCGGTGCGGCTTGGAATAGTCCAAACTACAGACTGTTTTGTCTTTACTTTACAGGGTTTAATTTCAAAAACTAAATGTGCACAGGCAATGCGCCGAAGATACAAGCTCTTTCGGAAAATGATGCTGTCCACGGCTGTTGTCGTGAGTGGTGGTCACTCAAAGCGTTTGATGAGCGTAGGTGATCGAAGAATAAGACGATGCTCTTCTTCCATTCGAAAGACGAATAATCGCGGTATTCCTAACTATGATATGGCAAATTTGCTGAATTAGACTATACTCAAGTTCGGCTAAAGCTGGATTGGCAGGGACTGGTTCTGCCTCTCGATTTTGATATGTAGTCCGGCTACACCTGAATTTCTGCCATTTCGACAGCTCGACTCGAGTAAGATAAACTCCCGACTGGAAGGACCCCAGTAAAATAACGAGAACGTAGTTAAACTTGCATGTACACTGTACAGTGCACGTTATATTTGTGAAAGTATGCATCGTGTATATACATGTATTTATTCAGAATTCACATATTTTTGATTATCGGCAACTACATGTATATTCAAAAGGGAAGTATTTCGGACGAGTTATGCTGTTATGTCTAGCGGTGACATTCTGATAAATTTAAATAAGGTGAATTGATTGTATGTAGAAGTTGGATATTTGTATGGACAGGAATAAACACATCATGCACATCATTTATGAATAATCATTCAATTTCAATCAGCTCTGATATACAAATTATATATATATAATTAGAAAAAGTCCCTTCAAAAATGCAATAAATTACTGAATGACAACCTCTTTAATGATTGTTGCAAAAATAATGCATTGCTGCCCAAGTACACTAATATTCGTCTTCATAATGACGCAGCAACAAATTGTAATGAAACCAAGATTCACTACACTATTGTAGATTTTCGTTCACGATTAATCGACTTTGAAGTTAATGAGTACACATGTATATATATATTGATATGTGCTTTAAAATAAATACATGGTGGCCCAGACAAAGATTGTTAGTTTTAAAACCGTGTATTATGAACAAAATTAATTCGATTTTTTTTGAAAAAGTAAATTGTTCTAGAGCATAAGGAGAAAATAGAGCTCAAGATAAGCCAAAATGGATTTTTCGGTGAAGGAATGGGATGTCCACGACACGATCGTTTAAAAGTTACGTACATATTAAGCATTGTAAAATTACTGTGAGAAAATCAATGGTCGTTGGTAATTCAGCAAATGTCAGGAGATTCTTGTACCTCTTGCGATGAACATCCAAACATACTGATTAATTCAGATTAGAAATTTTATAATAAGAAACACTTGAAAACACATAGGCCTATTACAGTAACGAAACTTTTTTCTTTTTTTGTACGAGCACATAGCTATCGGTTTATTATCTTAATGTTTGAGGTTTTCCATCATTCTGTGTTGATTCTTATGCAGATGATATTGTAGGAGCAGGTAGAAAATAATTCTGCTATTTGTGATAGTTTTTTTCATATATTGTCTCCTTTCTCATCCTTGATGTAGCTATTGACCATTCTTGATGCTGAAGTACCGGCAGTTCAGTTTCACGAGATTCAGAGCGAAAAAGTTTGAAGACTGTGCTATGTTCCCATTCAATGATAAATAAAACGGAAAAATACGAAACACTTGGTGGCGCTGTCACCAAAAAATGCACCGTGAGCGTATCTTTTGTGGATCAGCTTTCGTTGCATCTTAAGGAGATCATAAATGTTAAAAATACATAGTACAACTCTCAGAACTTTTGAAAACTGAATTTAGATTTTAGTCCGATAAGAATTACTTGCAAGATGTTTATTCAAACAAGATATAAGTGTAAGCGTAAAATTTAAATTTACGGGAGTTGGAAATGCAAAATTTGCACTTAATACATTGTCAACCCAATTTCATTATGATTCATTTTCCCATGTTGTAAGTCTTCGGAGAAGGCTTGACGCCTAAGAGAAACATTCAACTTCAGATTTGCGTACAAGCCTTTCTACAATATTTGAAAGTCTAACCAACATGTGGAAGTCTGAACAATAAAATTTTTATTTCAATGACAATAACTCTGCTAATTGCAAGATTTCTGATTCAGAAAATATGAAGTCTATTTCCTTTAACTAGATGCCTGTTTCGAACAAAAGAATACAAATTTTGCAGTTTTGCATTCGAAGTAGATATCTTACAATTCACAGCAAATGTTGCTGTTCAAAACAGACCGCTCTATCTCCAGAATATAATAAGCGTGACATTTTTCAGGTCGAGATGATTTCTGGGATGTCGGAGAGGAAATGGAGGAGGAGGAAGGATATGTCATCAACTTCAAAGGGCGTGTCATCCCGTACGACAGTGTCACAGAGACAATGATTCGTGAAATGACCGGCTCTGAGAAGGAAGAATACATTGAAGTTGGACGTCGTTGGTACGCCGATAATTTCGAATAAATCCAGCCGAGTATTGTTGACATTTTGTAAATTCTTGTTTTGCAATTTGATTTTTTGTTTGACAAGCAGCGAAGGGAAATGTGAGGAGAACTGCCGCCAGGGATCTGTGATTGAGCGTGAAACAAATAGCATTGATTTATAAAACTTTCCCGGGGAGAGAGAATCAAAATCCTACAAATCCGTGTATTTGTAATGTGGAAAAAACAGCTATTGACGTTGTTCTGAGATGATCCTGTCGAAATAGAGGATTTTGTAAGAAATTCCTAGTGTTTCACATATCGTTGCGGTGTCCAACTTAAAGTCAGAGGTTTTATATGAAATTAGAGCAGGTTAAAAGTCTACTTTTCACATTATAGGCGGTGGCCTTGGCCGAGTTTCATCGCCGTATTGCTGATAGACCATCTAGTAGGCTATGGCAGGAAATTGGTGACTGATGAGTATGATCACATGTCTAAATTCGTAAAACTTTTGCCTGACCGAGACAAAGAGTTCGAAGTTGTTTTCATATAGAGTTACAATTTTACCAATATGCTGAAAGTTCGCTTGATTTTTTTATCAGAAGTTTTGCAGGAATCTCTGAATTTCTCTGTAGGAATACTTTAAATGCGCCATCAATCATTCGACGCATCAGTTTTCTGTGAGCGTGGTGGAATCACAAATTTAGACTTTTCAGCTTTAGTCAGCGGATAATGCTGTGCTTAGCCAAGTGAGCGGCAGCAAAATGTCAAATACAATGAATCTAACAATGTAACTCCGTGCTGTTTTGATTTTTGGCTTTCATTTTATGTAACCTAACTTACATTATTTTAGGCAACTGCTAAAAAAAATATGACTGCTCTAAACAAAACATTTTAAGTTGAGAAATGTGCATTTGTCAAAAGACAATTTTTGGGGAACTAAGGCAAATTGAAAAAAATATCCCAAATCATGCAAATGCAATGTCTGGTTGAAAGTACGGCTCATGCGTGTTCATATGATACATTAGCTTTATATATAATTTTAAGTATAATAAATTAGATTACAACGAAATTTCTTTCCGAAGATGCAGACATGCGTGGAAGACTTTTCTCCCTTGAGCCAATATTTTCATGAAAACTTTATCAGATTATAATTTGAGTAGAGGAGATTCTGGATTATGAAAAAATTGTGCAACTCGGCTCAGAACTAAGGATTTTACAGACGAAAGACACGTTTTTTTACAACAGGGATTAACCCATTGCGCAGTTCAAATCTTGGTTTGTCGTAGTCACAGCTCACAATTCAAAAAAAGTCTTCTGATTAGAATCAATAGAGCACAAAATTCCTCTGGTGGGAGCTCTAGACGAACGCTTGTTTCGCAATTCACAGAGGGCAGGTTTAGGTAACGTCAGCTATATCTTGCTCATGAAGGGCTAATGTAAAATTCAGGAAGCTTGAGTCCGCTGTGAGCGAACTTTAATAACTAAATTTACTTTAATCCCTACTTTACTCTTTTGTCTGTAAGACGTGACAACATAAGAGCTGTAAAAGAATTTAAGAAACTAATGCAACCTAGTGCAGTCCTTTGGATTTTTTTGTGTCCTGAGACTGAGAAGCTCTTGTCATCTACGTTTAGGCCTACCTGTCATTAGAACAAACAGAAGAATATCATCATTTACTCCGTATTGTGCACTTTTGTATAATAAGATTCATAGCATTTGATAATGAATTACTTTTCCATGTCGCTTGTGCCTAATTGCCATTAATGTGTGTGAAAATGTGTTGTATGATTTTCATTTTCTTTGAATAAAGACACATGGGAAAAATTACCATATTCTGCATTAGAGCTGCGGAAGACAGTAAAAGTTGCAAGAAAGATTGTCGGCGCAGGCATCAGTGCCCGGCTTGCAGCGCTTTGGTTGCTAAACAATGTTTTAAGTTTGCCGACAGGGCGAACTTCTACTGTGCACGCTGAAAATGATAATGGCAATTTCCACCAGCTTTTCGCAAGTCGCGTTCCCAGTCCAGCAGAAGATTGTTCACTCCACGAGTCAAATTGATTATCATTCATCAGGTAAATCGATTGAATGAAACCGTTGCAAATAGTTTTAAGCAGATAGGCGAAGTTATAGCTACTGTGCTATCGAAGCTGCTATCCGTCAAGGGTATATCACACCCAATCTGCTAATTAGAAAATACTGAGGGTCATTACAGCAGCATCTCTTGATGCTTTTAAACGTGATTTTGCTGTTTCCTTGAAGTGAAAATATGCTATGAATAAATGTAAAAAGAAATAATGTTTGTCTTAAGATTTTGCCATGCAGTTGGAGCAGCAATTGCTTTTCCAAATAACTCGATATTCCTTTGAAGCTTTCACTCACGGAATATTGAATGTCCACTTTTTCAAAAGTGTGAAATCGAGACGTCAGACTTGCCTCAACTTTTCGTTGACTGTGGAATGTAGGTGCTTTGATCATGTTTATCTATACAACTCCGTCGATTGTAGTTATTATTGAGCAAAGCTTATTTTCCACAATTTATTGATTTCTACATGCGCTAGCAGCCATTAGGCCTACATATATTGCATTAAAGGGAACATTTCTTGTCACCTTTCTCGAAGCTTGTCATTTTGAACTCTTGCTGAGCAAGGTGAGTGAAGCCGGGAAGTAAAAAATCAGAATGCATCAGGAAATTCCAATCAATTGCTATATTGAACACGCTTATCTTGCTTGACTTCCACTTCATACGATTATGGTTCCATACTTCAATCCGGAGGTCAAACGTAGTGAAATTTAACTTCAGTTCTATTTTGTTTAGTTTGAGTGACGCTTGGAGAGTATATTGGGCCATTACGCATAAAAGTTGAATTATTACGGGTATGATAATTGACATTTGAGTTCAATTGACTTGAGTTTGAGTTCAGTTTTAATCGAATATCAATTCTGTTTTAGGTCGGCATCTGTTTGCAATTTATTTCTTGCTGAAATATTATGATCAAATGAAGACGTCATAATCGTTAAAATAGAATTCATTTTTTATGAAAGGTCGAAGTGTTGATAGCCAGTTCCGCTGACACCGAAGTATTTTTAGAATATAACTATCGTCATTAGTGCGAAAAGTTCAAGTGACTGCAAATAAAATTCAAACATGGAGTGATATGAAATATTTCCCTATTTTGTTATCACAGTAAGTCACTGCATGATCAGAAACTTCTGAACGATTTATTGCATCATCATACTGGCGTCAGCAGCTTGTCACAACTTCGAAATTGCTTCAAAACAGGCCGCAAGTGTTCGCAAGAGTTTTGGCTCTGTTGGTGGCCACAGTCATCACCATCCTGTCAAACTTCTTGCATTACTTACCTCTCTATTGTCAAACAGCAGTCATTCTGGACGTAAAAATAGATCAGACAGAAAACTGGTTCATTTCTCGATCGAAGGAATTCTCTAAATGAGAAAATGAAAGACGACTTGAAATCCAGACAGAATTGCAGCGGATGAAATTGCTGTCATGTTCAAACAGAATTCGTCATAGCTATATAGCCTACATTGTCTATCACATCCATCAACCTTTTAATGGATAGAAAGATGATCAGTTTGATTACTTCCCTCATCTAATTTTGATAAATCTTTGATTGCGTACAGTCAAACAAAACCTTTTATCATGAAAAATCATTGTGAAATTGCTTCTTTACATTGTTTGCTTTTATCACCTGTTCATGCATCTTCGTAAATGGTCTTGAAGTGACTTAAGCAATTGCTTCTACATAACGCCATTTTAATAAAATTCGTGATTACTATTTGTATATCATCTTTTCATTTATTGATTGAAGTTGCAACACTGACAGTCTCAAAATGCAAAATTGTGTTTTTCTTTGTTTTCCAAATTCCCAATGAAGTTACTAAAGCAAAATACCAGTTTGCATTTTGAGTTGTCAGTGCAACTTCAATCAATCAATGAAACAGATGTGATAGAGCCACTTTTAATGAACAGGCAAGGTCGTACGAAACAGACAATTTTCATGACTTATCCCACTGAAAAGCGTCTCTCCGGAAATTTGAATAATTGGCTGAAGGTTACGTTATCATGCAAGTATCAACAATTGTAATTCATCAAAATTTGATTACTTAAAATGTGTCTGAATTATTTGTTTAATACGGGATTTCCCTATATAATTTCGAGTCTCAAGTCCCGGGAAATTTCGAGAAAAAATAAATTCATTGAATAAGTGGAAATGATGATTTGAGAACATTATTCCCATCGATATTTGTCGTATAGACACAACAGATAGGAATGCAGTTATTCAGAAGACGCAATATAGGCTATAATGCGGTAAAGATTTTCTTCAACGTTTCAGATTTATGTTCATGACCCGTAAATTTTGACTAATAGCCCAAAAAACTTCACATGCTGGTGTATGCGTGCATTTTCTATTTGCATACATTGCATGCAGCCTGAATTGGAGAAGCACTCCAAGAAGCAGAGACTTCGAGCGAAGTGTAAGCGATCTCTGGCAGGCTTAGAACAAGTGTTTAAGTAAGCTTATGTATTTGAAAAGCATTATAAATACTTTTCCAGGATTTGTATTTTGGACTTTCTGAATGAAGTATGAACTTCTGAAATACCGGGACATGCACTGCCTTGGTATTAATGCAGAGCATGTTTGTTTCCAACTTGATCTACTGGTCAGATCTCTGAGTGAGGTGGGCGACTCTTCTGTTTAGCTTGTTATTTGCGACGATTACAAAAATGGCATGACCCAGCAAAATCAACATGCAACAATTCAGTGATATTGCACGGAGCATGGATTCAGAAGAAGGATGGTCCTAAGAAGTCGTGGGATGATTTCCAATGAAGCTGATGAAGCAGAAAGAACAGAGCTTATGCATGCATAGAGAGTCAGATGGGGACACAGCAAATTAATTGACATGAATTCCCGATTCCCGGGATTTCCCGACAACGCATTTCCTGTTAAACCTAGTATGAATCAAAGTTTCATAATTGTTGCAGCATCCAGAAAATTGAAAATTAGTTCTTTTAAAGCTTTCGAGATCCGGACGGGATGAGATGCTCATAAACATCTTTTCTGCTGACCCTAACATCTCGTTGAAACCTATCTCACATGGATGAAACTGTAATTTTATTAGATTAGGCCTTAAGCAAGTTTTACAACGATTATATGATTGTAAAGGGCGCGGATCGCCGAAATTTATTTTGGAAAAAGACATTTTTGTGCGTCGAAAGATAAAATAAATTTTATTTTCAAATTGTCAAAAATATCTTCAAAAATCAATCAGTATTTTATTGGGGCATAACAGAATCGTTGCGAAACCCAGCGGAATTGAAAGTACTGTACATGGGGTGGTAAACCTATTTTTTTACTCGATCTGCACACACAAGTCGGACATGAAAACCAACTTGTTATCGACTCCTTCTATTCAAGTGTCGTGAGATCTTGTCGCAACTCAATTACAGCCGGTAGAACTGCCAGAGATCGTTGTGATTATTTCTGGAAGAAACTTTAGACAATTACAATGACTTGGCTGACGAAGCGATGAAGTCAACGCGTTCTCTTTGCGTGCAGTCCAGGTAAGAATTTTATCTGCCCATTGGAATGCATTTTATCTCCAGCTGTGTGTATCTTGCATAACGATCGACCTGCGAGCTAACTGGTTCTATTGTTCTGTTTCGGAAGTCGTCAACAAGATCTGCCCACACAGCAATCGGTCTTATGACAGGCTCATTCAGATCTTCTCACGACCACAGGAATGCGGAAACAATGACTCGAGCTCATAGAGCGGCGTGTGAAGTCAGTCTTTTGATCTGTGAAACCTGCCAAGTCACAGAATTACAGCGCTACGGTACTTGAAACAGAGTACCTTGAAGAAAATCAGCACTATACTGAGAAGTTTTGGCAATTATAGATTGCTGACACTTCTCGTTGAGTGAACTGTGTAACATCCATTTCATGAATGACAATTATGTTCTATTATCTGATTGAATGATCGGCAGAAGTCAATGACGCTGTAACTGACGGTCAAGAATATTTGTAGCTACTTTTCCTAAATTGTTTTGATGAATTTATCATTAGGATAACTGAGGACATGGTCGACAAGCTAATCGGCTGATGATGGTTTCTGTCAAGACGTTCAAAGCTGGATGCACCAAAGCATGCGAACTTAGACGTATTTGTTATTGCAGTGACATTGCTACATCATTGACAAACTGTTAGAAGTCAAGTAGTACTGAGATGTCATCTTGCACAGAATAGATTGTAGGATTTCTATTTACTAGTTTCCTTTAAGTACTATTTTTCTACGTAGGCTTAGTCCACTTAAATTTTTTTACGAACATTCAGTTTCCAAAACATTATTTTTAAGTTTTCTGCTAGAATTAGCAAAAAGACAAATTAAGAGGTTTTGCAGTTTTTCAGCAGAGGATGCACCGGTCATCTTATGCGACGAACACTCGAAATTAATCGTTAGATCACTCCTTTCAGTTTGTGAAGTTATTGAAGTTCACGTGATGATGCTTACAGACCATTTCAACAAAAATTCACGGCGCTATCTCTGTTTCTTAAGAATCATTTTTAAGGTTGATGATAGAGCCCCTCAATGAGATTTCATTTTTGACTCATCAGAACTGCCTCCTGCTCTAATCCAGTTTTTGAAGCAATGCAATTGTAAACCACATGTATGCATCCACACGTGCAATTTATGAGCTTATTGATATCTTCGATAATGGAGGCCGATAATTCGAATCTCGTTCATATTTTGAGCATAAAATTGAGTTGACAATCACGACTACGACTGGAGTGCTAGAATCATTACAAAGTGATAATACAAAATCTGCTGAATTCGAGCTTTAAATCACTTATTAAATTGTAGATATTTAGTATGACGATTTCTCTACAACGTAGAAGCCACGCTGTCAGAAAAATCTACAATTCACGGCGATAAATTGAACCCCATTACCTAAATGAAATTTTCATATAAACCTTAGCTCTAAAGTACATGTAGAGGTTAAGTATTCACTGCCACATGTCACCTTCAAGACTGTAATTTCGCTCATTCAATTTCAATAAGCAGGTCAATTATATCAACTCACAAACATCTTTAATTCAAAATAACGAATTCTGTTAGAACGAGGACATTTTGATAAAAAGCTTTATTTACCCTAAGGTATGGGTTAGGGGAAATGCCTGGCCTTTAACTGATTTAGTTCTGCAAGGACGTCTTGAAAGGAAGGGCGTTTATCGGGTAGTAAGGACCAGGCTCTCTGTTGAATACCGTAAATGTAAACCGGACAGTTTTCTGGCCTGGGTAGACGGAGTCCAGTCTCCACTTCTCTGATCACTTCGTTGACCTGGATGCCGAGGTAGGGGAGGCGGCCGTAGGAGTAGATCTCCCAAAGAAGGACGCCGAACGACCACATGTCGGAGGCGTGGGTGAATAGGTTGAGGCGCACTGCCTCCGGAGCTGTCCACTTCACTGGCACTTTCCAGCTGGCCTCCTGGCTTTCTGTCTCTCGGCACATGCCGAAGTCGGCAAGTTTCGCGCGCAGATGATCGTCTAGGAGAATGTTCCGAGCGGCGAGGTCGCGATGCACAAGACGCTTGCTCTCCAAGTAAGCCATGGCGGAGGCGGTGTCGCGCGAGAATTCCATCTGCTGTCGTGCGGAGATGAGAGAGCGACCCCGGGAGCGCAAGTAATTGACAAGAGATCCATTCTCCATGAATTCGGTGATGAAAAGTACACGCTCTGTGTCCTGAGTGATTCCGAAGAAGCGGACAATGTTCTGATGATCCACTAGTGTAGTCATCACTGCAGCTTCTTGCATCCCCAATAAGGACACGGAGCTCGTCTGCTTCACACACTTTGCAGCCACAGTACGGCCACGATAGCGCGCCTTGTACACGGTAGCGAAGTCCCCTGCGCCCAACTTCTCAAGCTGTTCCACATCGCGTGCATCCAACACCCATCCCTGCGCCACAAATTGAGACATCGCACGAGGATGAACTGGAGGCCCGGACTTAACGATAGGACGTGTCAATCGGCAGCACAATCCATCTGCGTCACGACTATAATGATCGACCAAGTCGATGAGGCTGGTGAAGAATCCTTCCTCGTCCACTGTATAACGTCCGTTTGCGAACATAATGTGATAATGTTCCACGTATCCACTCACACTGACACACAAGGTGAAATCGCCAGGAAAATTCGACGATTCTCTGATGAGATACAATCCGTTCTCTCGAGGCATCATCAAGGATTCAGCTTCCTCGCGCGAGATTCGTCCATGGAACCAAGGCATGGAGTTGAGACGAACAGGGCCTCGTCTGTGTACTTCTCCATTCATCATCTTCATAATGAGCCTGGAAGGAGAATTTCGAGCGATAGTGGAAAGATCAGAGGATGGTTTGAATTATTAACACACCATGAACGATAAAGCTTCCGTACGAGGAAGAACTCGAAGCAAACACATAGATCCGGTAGAAATGGAAGACCAAGTTATCATAGCATTTGCACTTAGCTTCAATTGTATTATACAATGAACTGACATGTACATCTAAGGAAAATGAAAACTTTTAAGTCAACAAAAACAGGACTTGTCATCCTCTTTAGATATTCAATGTACTGCGACAGACATTTGTTGTCAATCTGCACTGTGACGTAGTCGAATGACAAGCTGATCTACCTCGCTACAATGTGAATGCTGGTAGCACTCAGTCAATAATAACAGGACAATAAGCTGTCGAAATCACTTAGAGATGACTTCTGCCTTCACTCGCATTCCTTTTGTGCCGTCAGCGAGGCCTCGTGAAGAAGGTGAGAGCTCGTCTCCACCGCGGACTTCGGTTCGATTCCTGGGTCAGTCGAGTACGGTCGGGAAATCCAGGGTGTTGGTGTCTTTTATTGACTTCATAGTTGTCATTAAATCTCATTAGATATTCAATATGCTGCGACAGATCTTTGCTGTCTAACTGCATGTACGTACCTAGAAGCTGAATAAAGCCGCATATCTAGTAGCGATGAAATAGAAACATTTCTTGTAATGAATATAGTCCACCGAATACAATCTTGACCTTCTGAATGTCATTCTTTATCGACTATTAAGCTTTCCATTCGGATTACAGTGCTCTCATACTTTACCTCCAAACATCCCGCTGTCATTGATTTACGAAATGGGCACATGTAGTGCTCTTATACTTAACCAACCGCAATGCATCACTCAGGTGGAATTCATCCATTCCTCATGAAGAATCGCCCTCCATCACGCATGATCCTTCATTATGCATGAAAACATCATATAGAAACATATCTGTTTCATTAAATCCAAAGATGCAGTTTGAGTACAGTTTCGAATTAATTGATCCACCTGCTTCTTTGCCACAGTTTAAATGTGTTTGATGAGAAGGCAATTTGAGCCGAGCTGCAGTACATGGCATCTATAGAGTTCAATCTCTGTAACTTCAACGAGGCAGTCAACCGCGAAAGTGTGTGAAATACTTTTTAAAATAGCGTCACCGGCTCAAATTGCCTTCTCATTAACTGAGCATGTTGCTGAAGGAAAATTTCAACCTACTGCAAATCTGTTTGAAATTGTAGGAATGATCGATGGCAGAAAATAGAATGAAATTAAAGCAATCGAAATAGTCAACGTAAGATTTCTTGCCCTGACCCACGTACATGCACTAAGGATCCTAGGTCTCTCTGTAAAGCCATTTCCATCATTTTCTGGAGTCCAAGTTGATTTTAGTGAAATGTATTGATTGGTCAGTTCTAACGATACACGCATGTTCACCACGCAGACGGAAGCAACCGGTTACGTAAATCATTCCAGCCTTAGGCGACGCAGGCACACAAACGCGATTTTCTAAATTCTCAATACTACACAATATGTGCGCGCGTCAGTGTCTCAGACTGCATAACCTACTATGTGTGTCTTCGTGCACGTGATAAATCGATAAAAAAGTAATTTGTTTTATTGTTGCTTTATGAAACAGTCATTCGAACGATTGCGCCTATATACTGCCCGCATTTTGAGGGTGACATCCAGCAATGGTCACGGAAAAGTGGTCGCAATTCGAAGGTGACAGGGTACCTGAGAAATACGGTCATTTTCCTATTTGTTGCATGGAATTTTTCAAGGACTGTCTAAAACTGCCCGCAATTCGCAGGTGGTCGCATTTGTCAGGTGACCGCGAGGACAGGATTTACTGCATTTACATTGGCCTCAACACCATTTGCATCAATATATTTCCCAATAATCCTACTCTGATTTATGGACTTCGAATCTTCACAAGTGAATGGATGGAGATGATGTTTAAGGCCTGTGGCCTGTCCCACAATACAACAAGCAACAAGAAACTAGTAAAATTCGTTGACTTGTTGAAAATTAGGGTTTCACAATTAATGCGCAACAAACAACAAGCAACAAGAAAAAATCGACTTGTTACAAGTCTTTGTGTTCCACAATCACTGTGAAAACAAGTTGGCGAATCGATACTATGGGAATTTCGTATAAATTAATTACAACCAGTTAACAAGTCTCATTTGACCCATGACAAGTTATCTGACTAGAGCAAAATGGAATATTTTGACTCTGACAGCGATTCAGATATTGAATTCCTTGATCTATCCCATACTCGGATATCACGCAGGAAGATTTTTCGTCCAAGAATAAACATGGGTCTGACTGACTTCGAATTTCGATTTCGACTTACAAGTACCCAATTCGAAGAAGTGTTATCATATATCGAAGGAAACGTGGAACACAACAGTGGAAAAAGTGCTGCCTTGTCCGCTCGTGAACAGCTATTAATAACACTCCGATTCTTATCGACTGGAGCCTTTTATAGACTTATTGGGGATTCACATGGAGTATCAAAATCAACAGTCGGTCGATGCGTTCAACGTTGCGTAAGTGCTATCAATGATCGTCTATTTCATTCACAAATAAAATTTCCAGAAGATCAAGAAATTCCTTTGAAATTCTACGACGTGGCTAATATGCCATCTGCTGCTGGGTGCTTGGATGGGACCCATGTTTACATTGATGCTACTTATACTGATGAGCCGCAGTACATCAATCGACATGGAACGCATTCGATAAATGCTATGTGTGTTTGTGGACCTGACCGTCGATTCTATTACGTCAGTGCAAAGTGGCCAGGATCGGTCAATGATGCTCGCATTCTCAAGAAAAGTACGCTTTGTAGGAAATTTGATGGAGGTTGGCGACCATTTCCCAATGCAATAATTCTTGGGGATTCCGCTTACCCATTAAAGGAGTGGTTAATTCCGCCAGTGAGACATCCTTTGACCCAACCTGAGGAGAGATTCAACATCGCTCACAAGCGAACGAGACGGATAATAGAGAACGCATTTGGAGTTTTAAAACAGCGTTTCTCATGTTTAAAATATCTACGCGTTCAGCCCAAATTCGCTTGCAACATATTTAAGGCATGCTGTGTTCTGCACAACATGTGTTCAAGTGAGTTGTCAGATTGGAATGAGTCTATAAGTGAGAATGACAATTCATTTAACAACGATAGCGATGAGATCCAGGAAGAATCAACGGACGCGAGTGTCACGCGTCGAGAAAGGCTTATTGAAAGCTTTGTGTAGGACCACAACCAGAACTTTATACTAATGTTGTCGCTGTTTCTCTGTCGATTGTAAGTGTTTGTAGATTTTCCTCGTTTAACAATAAAACATAAATATTTACTGAAACATTTTTCTTAGCACGACGCATAACCGTTTGTAGATTACTTTAGGTCTAAGGGTTTAGGTAAGTATAAACTTATAATCTATAATTGGATACTTACAGTTAATCGTAAAGCGCGTTTTGCTAAAATTCAGTAGTTACATGTAATAAGAATCCCGGTCGGTATGTCTATTGAGTATGTCCGTATGTCTAGCATAAATTTAAGATGGGACTATATATACTATGTGCTGGAGTAGTCGACAGGATTGCGTAGATCACGTGACCCAATGAAAGGCACGATTTTAGGACCCTAAAATGTTAATTCACGGTAAAATCATGCATTTTTGAATCAAAAATGAATTTTACTCCAATGACATAGCATAATCACGCGTACATGCTATATTTTTTACGGTAGAAGAATAGTCTGTTTCAGAAAATCTGAAGTGCACAAAAATATTGTCTATCAAGAATTACCAACAGATTAACGGGAAGATGGACTGTTAGTGCTAAAAAGCATATCCAAATGCGGAGTTCCATGAACACTTGAATCACTACAGGGCTGACGTCGCAAAAGTTTATTGCGCAACTCTAAGTTTTGGATTTCTAAATCCATCTTTCTTAACTTTTTTTGCGAAACTCTTTCACGGAGTCTTCTTTATATTCAATAGTATCTCTTTTCTTCGAGCTCGTTTTCGATGAAGCTGCTGTTGCTATAAACGATGATCCCGCATTTTCCTTCTTGCTGTTCTCACCGTCGTCAGCGTCCTCTTTTTCCATATCCTTCTCTCTGTCCGTTGAGTCCGTTGATAACCGGTGAATCCTTTCCGATTATTTCGAGTACCGAGTCGTCTACTTCGGTCAACTTCGATTTCCGACCGCCACCTTCTCCTGATTGCGCTTTTCGATCGCGTTTGTCGACCGAATATCGGCGTAAATTTGGCCAAGCGACGTATCGAAAATAAGTCCATTCTTTTTTCAAGCTCAAGGCAATATTGTGAGCACGAAGAGTATTGTGGATCCTTATCCAGGTCTTTTGCTTATCGTCCTTGGTGACTTAGTCACTGAATTTTTGGAATAATACATGCTTTTTGTCATTGATCAACGATAAAAAAAAGAATTTTCTCGGATGGATTCATTAGGATTCAGATGGATGTCACTCACAAGCACAACGCACTATATTTCTCGTAGTGTGGGGACGTGAATCAATGAGCCAACGATGAGTAACCAGATGCCTTGTATTTTGACAGACCGCTGTTCTCATCACGCGTTGGATGACGTCAAAACATCGATGCTGTTGTTAGGTGATCTTCGTTAACTTCGAGAAGCAATGATATATTTAGAACATAACTTGTTGTTTGAATACTTGTTGCAATTAGTCGATTAAAATCAATGTGGCACGCTTGTTCTTGTAGCTTGTTACTTGTTGCACTTGTACTTGTTGCTTTTTGCTTGTTGAATTGTGGGACAGGCCACTGGCCGGAACAAGTTGGAGGGATAATTTCCAGGGACTTCTTCAGCTAGCTCATAGCGATGAATGGCAACTATTATTGTCATAAAAGCAAACTTTCTATCACAATCTTCTTATTCACATCCGGAAAAATTATTCAAGCCGAAAATGTAGAATTATCATCTTTCCCTTATTCGATCAAATTGATTGGACAACTTTTAATAGTATTTTGAAATGTCAGCTGGTTGATTCCAATAAAAATTGTGAAAAATATTTCTAAACCGTCCAATTCTTCTCAAGAGATCATGAAAATAAGGTTTTGCGTCTTTATATGATCCAAGCTGGACAATCAAACTCATCCACATAAACATTCAGCTGAAAAGTCAATAAAAGGAAGATTTTCGTTCATTCCAAGACATCTACTCACAAAATACCACTCAAATCGTTTACTCAACTCCCACAGGGTGAGAATTATGGTAATTGGGCAGCTAGGCCTACACAACTCCGTACCACACCACTGCTATGGGCGAACTGTCTAAGGCACAAGCCCAGGCCTATATTCTGACAAATATGAAGGGAATATAATTAAGTTAGAACAAATATCTCATGCAGTAGGAAGCAGCCGCACTGGAAGTTAGAGACTGTTCCGGATATCATATCAACCAAGGTGAAATTATTTATCATCGTAATTGCATTTTGTCGACAAAGTGAATGACATTAAAAATGCACTGAGTGGATTCGAACATGCTACCATCGAGACAAGCGCCGAAGTCGTCATTCATGTTCAGTTATCGACACAGCTGGCACTTGAGTCTATGTGATGAAGTTAAGAGTTAAGAAAATAAGTTCAGATATTTCATGAGTATAGATATGAAAGTACTATTCACGACTTTGTCTTCGTCTAATAATACAATGGGAGCACGGAAAAGCAAAGTAAAAAATGATTCTCACACATCTCACATGTAAAGAATCATCATAAGATATTTATTGCTGCAATTCACATTAACATCGCTTAATATCATCATTCTGAATTCTTCCTTACTCAAACAACTGCCGATCTGTCGGTCGATTAAACAGCATTCGCTATTTCGAGAGGTAAATTCTGGCCTATTTTTCGACGATTCATCGCCAGTAACAATGACTGTGTATGATGATTGTAAATTCTTTGAAGACGATGCACATTCTCCAAAAAAACAGGACGACGAGTGACTGATATTTATGATTTCCTTTCCGATCGCGCACGAGGTCGTTAAAAATGACAGCTTGAACGACTAACCGACTACAACGGAGAACGCTCGGTGAAGAGAAGGAAATGGTTTTTCAAACCGATTGTTGGAAAATTCTGGAGATGAACTACTTCTTCGCAGATTTTTATATATTCAATGAGTCAGTAGACAGAATGGAAAGGGAAAATAACCGCATTCTACTGCCAATTGCAACAAAAAGTTTCTGCATTTGAATGTGAAAATTTTGGTCTTATTGGAAGATAAAACTGCAAGTTTTTCAAAATTTAGCTTCAATTCAGAGAGTGGCGCATTTTGATTGTCGGCTCTCATTGTTAATTCATCGTTCATGGTTTTTGAAGAGGCACAGAAGCAATAAATTCCTGCAGCAT
The DNA here is from genome assembly GCA_907163375.1 of Prostheceraeus crozeri. Taxonomy (NCBI): domain Eukaryota; kingdom Metazoa; phylum Platyhelminthes; order Polycladida; family Euryleptidae; genus Prostheceraeus; species Prostheceraeus crozeri. The sequence continues at coordinate 122,472 of CAJQUW010011776.1, read as the reverse complement.
CGCAGCAGTAAACTATTCAGATCACCGCTAATATTTACGTCATTCACGAGGTCAAGGTTGTAGGACTATCAATGGAAGAGCGACAAACCTGCATGTACAATTGACTTTCAGGCTCTTCCAACGCACTCTTTTCAAGCATGACTTTCAGCCGGTATAGAAAAGAAATCGACAAATCGCAGCTTTCTTGGCTGCCTGTCCTACCTCCTTACCCCAACACCACACCTGCCTGCCTGCCTCCTAACCCCTACTTCACAACAGTGTCTGTCCTTCCCCTAACCCATACCCTACACCGGTGCATCGTCCTTCCTCCAAACCCTACAGCACGCCAGTGTCTGTCCTTCCCCTAACCCATACCCCAAACCGGTGCATCGTCCTTTCTCCAAACCTTACAGCACGCCAGTGTCTGTCCTTCCCCTAACCCATACCCCACACCGGTGCATCGTCCTTCTTCCAAACCCCTTCACCATACCTGCTGCCTGTCCTTCCTCCTAACCCCTACACCACACCTACATGTCCTTCCTCCTTATCCCTATTTCACATCCACCATTTCATCCTTCCAGCCCCTATAAAACATCAGCGCCTGTCTTTCATCCTAGCCCCTACATCACACCTGCCTGTCCTTCCTCCTTCCTCCTAACCCCTACAACTGACCAGTGCCTGTCCTTCCTCCTAACCCCTACACCACACCCGCATGTCTTTCCTCCCAATCTCTACACCATACTTGCTGCCTGTCCTTCCTCCTAATCTCTACACCACACCTGCAGGTCCTTCCTCCAAATCTCTACACCACAACTGCCTGTCCTTCCTCCCAATCTCTATCCAATCTCTACACCATGCCCGCTGCCTGTCCTTCCTCCTAACCCCTACACCACAACTGCCTGTCTGCGCTTCCTCCTAACCCCTACACCACACAGGTGCCTGCCCTTCCTCCTTAACCCTACACCACACATGCCTGTCTTTCCTCCCAACCCCTTCACCACACCTGCTGTCTGCCTTTACCTGTCCTTCCTTCAAACACCTACTTCACATCCGACAGTTCATCCTCCCAGCCCCTATAAAACATCAGTACCTGTCCTTCCTCCCAACCTGTGCATCACCTGCCTGTCCCTCCTCCCAGCCTGTGCACCACACCTGGCCGCTTTTCCAGTCAATCTTTACCTCACCAAGTCATGAGCACCTCAAGTCAGAAAAACTCAAGCACTGAACATACAAGCTTTTGAATAATGTGTTTGATCAACGCTGCATTGCTATGAGGGTGAACATGAGTCCATTGTTTCAGGACTCAATGACTTCAACAGCGTGGTGAACCCGCACTGAAGATGAGAAAATGATAGTCTCCTTTATCTTTCGGATATAATCTGACGAACATTTGACTGTTGGAATATTTGACACCGAGTTCCATCTATTAGCGGCTGTTGAAGCGCCGTTGTCAAATACCCGTATCTGAAATGAACAATATATTTTGAAGGCAATTCGGCCGTCAATTCTTAACTAACCTAATTCGGTGTTAACTTCCGATGTTGAGAGATAGCGAGTCAAGCGGCGTTGCAATGCATTATGGACTTTGCAGCAGTTGTGACTGTTGGGATTGTCGAAGTGTCATTTCAAACATTAATGGTAAAACACTGTGAGCGGGAAATGCAGGCGTGAACGCTTATCTTGCGCATCCAAAATCATTTCCATGGACCTCAAGTCTTTCTATTCCGGTCTACCTTAGGCTCCTTGTCATACTGCCGTCAAATTCCAACCAGGCAGCAATTTCACAGACAATCTGATAACTCCAGACCCCTGATCATGTTCTTGCGCACTTTTAATCGACTTTTAACTAAAGTTGACTTTTGCTTAAGTCATCGAGAAAATCAGACACAAAATTTTGAATTCGTGACCTAGTAATGGTCAAAATGATAATGATTTGGACCGTGATCGCATTTATTGGCGATTACCGTATATCAAAGAAAAAGAAAAGCAAACTCTCAAAACTGTTCACTCGATCAATCGCATTTTGCCTGACACTTACAAATTATCTGTCGTTTTCGATACTTTCAAAACGAGTAAGTTGTTTCCGAACGAAGATAAAGTGCCTATGAGTCTCGCATCTAATCTTGTATGCAAATTCAAATGTTAGCAATGTGAAAATTGCTACATTGGCGAGACTCGTAGACACTTTGTCACCAGAATTCGTGAACACTTACATGTAGATGGTAGACCTATAGAAATAGACATAGAAATAGCTATGACAATTTCCAAATAGTTTTTCGCACAAAATACACGTGCACTACTGAAAATCAGGTCATGAAACAAATCAATAGTTCAACCTTGATGAACGAACACGAGTCTTCAGTTCCAATCTTGTTGTTTTCGCATTAGACATTGAATTCCGCAGTTTTAGACGTAATTGTAAGTGCAAATCAGTTCCTCTTGTATTGTTCTTAGCATGTATTCAATTTCTGTGGCTTTAGACACAATTGCCAAGAGTTCTTTTAGCTTTGACAAGTTCTCAATTGATGTATTTAATGGTTTTATCTTTATTGCAACTTTGTCCTGATGACATGTCCAATGACAACATGTAGTCGATCGACCAACACTTCTAATTATTTTATTTAAAACGACTTTTAACTGTATCAGCAGTACTTGCAGACCCTTTTTGCCGATTTTCCGCCACTTGGCGTAAGAGAAGTCCTGAATATATTTCTCTGTATAAATAGATGAGACAAAGTTCAGATTTCCTAAACAACTGTATGAGTTCTCTCACCGTCTTATAAAGACAGCAACGTCTGATCATGTCCCGTTTGAATAGAGCAGCTTTATGAAAATGATCGCCAACATGATCCTATTTACAACCGTCACTCAACGTGCTACTGCTACTTGAAGACGAAAGAAGCAAATGCAATGAAATCAAAGCACGCCTCGCCGTATCACTATCATCCACTGATATCGAAGTGACAACATTGTGGAAGAGCGGCGATCTACTGACGACAATGAATATCAAGCTGACCCTAACAGCGGCTGTTGATTGAGAAACATGAACATTGACTTCGGAAATGGAAAGATTGATCGAGGCATTCAAAATGAAATTATTCAAGTGGATTGAATATCACGTACCTGCGAAGGAACGAATTTGTGGAAGTGAACATCTGATCTGATGGCAATAGTCTGGATAAAAGGCGATGGTTTGACCATGAAACTCCTCATCAGAACAATCCTGTGAGGAACAAACGAGGGCGGACGCAAGAAACGATAATATGACTATCGGACATTAAGGAATGGATCGATAAATCAACTCCATATTGCTTGCAGCAGTTCAAACCGAACGCTATGTCAGTAACAATGGCGTAGTCTGGTACTGATCGTAGCAGCGAAGGAATTTAGGAAAAGAAGTTCCAGTTGGGTGCACCGGAGTTAATCAGTCAAGAGATGAGCACACAAAACTGTGTGCTCCAATTCTAATGCTCATTCAATACTCATCTGAAGAGGATTTTAATGAAGATGATCTCAGGGCAAGGATCGCATAGTGCCAAACAACTTACAATGGCTCCGCCGTGCTTGTAACTGAACTCACCTTCGCTATGTTACTTAAAACACTCGATGTTTTGCGACTCGTGCTTTAAACAGCTGACAATTCATTCAGTATATGGTAAGAGCACTGAGCTATACGGAGATGTACATTTACATTGCTTAAGAAGAATGACCGCAACTATGTGAAGTATAGCATTATTCTGAAATTTGCATCTGCATCTTTTCCGAGACGAAGAAATACGGAGAATACCGCTTCCCTAAAAAATACCTGGAAAATAGCGGAAGTAGTCTTTCTATGTAGGCCTACGTCGTTTCAATAGAAGTACGAATATTTATAACTGTCAGGAGGCGCGGATTGACTTTTGTTAAAATATAAGGAATGCTTTGTAGGCCACATCGGGAAGTTGCCGCTGATAAGAAAACAATTCACCATGATTGCAAAAGTAGATTGTTAAGAGTTAACGTCATACGTTTTTACCGACACAATACCGCGATGCAATAATATGCTATGCAATGATGTTATACAGTTAGCTGAAAATTCTTATCTGGTCAAATAGTGTCAGAGAAATGCGACTTTATATCAGGTTTTAGCATTCTGCGACGACAAAACATGAAAAATGTATGCCTACTGTTACTGTATGTAGCCTATAATTTCACATTATGCATGATTTCTTCACTAAACAACGCAAAAAACAACGGCATTATCATTTCCACACGAAGCAGTTTTCTATTAGCTAAGCATATAAAATGTGATTGGTGCGCACACGCAATAAATAAAACAGATACACATCTCTCTTAGAAGTAGAGCAGACCGACAGTAAAGAAATCCTCATTTCACCGATAAACATTTTTAACGGAGTCAGGAGAGTGTGTTGCACCCCTACTGGCCCTGCACCGGCGACCTTCCTGACCGACCGGCGTCATGCTCACTACATCTGAGGAAAGAGCCCTGTCTCCGCCTCAGCCTTCGATCTATGCACCAGCAAATACACCAGTCATCTTCCCTGCTAATCAAGGCTGATGAACTTCCTGTCAGGACATCAACTTGCTTTGAGGAGAAATTCCTTGTATGAAGAGGAAGAATCAAGGAGACAAATATCATGCAGGGAATCGATAAACGAACTGCCTTTCTATCTTGCCTTCTTCCTATCTGACATAGATATCGGACATGCTCTCCGTCAAACCGTCGCAAAACAAATTGTCGCCAGTTTCATCCGATTCGATCGATCCAGTTTGAATCCCGAAAGCAAAACGTTATGGGAGTCTTTGCCAATTGGTGACGAGATTGATTAAACAGAAAATCAAGTGAAAAAACGCGGCCTTTCGACTAGAAAATATGTAATTCTGTACAATTCTGTTACATCCATCTGTCTTAAATCAGCCTTTCATTTTGCAATGTACACAATCCTGCGCAGTCAACTGATATAGACGAAAAAGTTCTAAATTCACCGACTATCACTATTATAGTAACTTCAGATCACTGACCGTCACTCAAGTTTATCTCACTCTTATTGATCGGCTTATGAATAAAGGAGAGCGCAGTCACAAGGTTGTAAATTATTCTGCGGAAAAAATCAATGAATTTCATTATGAGTCTCACTGATAAATGAAAAAATGGCAGTGTTCTCTTTCATAAGATGAAGCAATTTATACATTGGTTGTAAATCATTTCTATCTACTGCAGTGCAGTTCCAGTGTGTACAATATGATACCAATAGCAAGATGCAGAGTTGATAGATATACTGTGATTATGTCCTCCTTTCCATTAAAACGAGTTAATGAATCTATCTATCATATCACTGGACAAAATGAGCTGTGCCTTTGGTTCAAGACTGCAAAGTAGCCACAAAGAAAGAATATCTTTTTAAACCAGATGTACTTCCATTTTCCGTCACATTTCGTCCACCAAAGTGTGATCTCGCGTTGAGACATAGATCCTCCCATCCAAGTATGTGTAGACTTGTAAATAGTGGTTTTTCGTGAATTTCAATGTATTGCTAAAGCTTGTTTTCCACCTATTTACTTTGTGTGATTCAGATTGTATCCCGACTTTCATTATTGAAACTGTATTTACTTCGAATATACATTTATTATTATTATTAAATCAGACACCGCAACTAATTAGTTACTTAAGTCCAGTTGGTAAATTTCCTAAACACAGATTTTGCTGAATGAATGAATACGTTTAAGAGAATCAGCATATATTCCTCTAAAGTGCTCATGAGCTGCTGTGGTCAGTCGGAATATTCCTCCGCGCTCTACCTTGTCTATGAGCCTGGTAGAAGTCGTCCATTGGATTCAGCAGATGAAAACTCTCCTGACGAAGAAACTTCACTATTAAGTGCAAACTTTGAGATGACGAACAGTAGAAAGGACAACAATCACTGGAATTCTATCCGGTTTGTTATGCTGCACCTGTGGACTGGATTTCTCCTTTCCTCTCATGAAACTCTATCACCCTCTTATCTTCATTAAAGCCCACAAATGTTCATTCAATTTTCATGTTTATCAACAACTTGGCTCGTTTATCGTACAACTTAGACTTTGATATTTCCAGCCATGATTTCGATCACCTCAGATCTTCGCCAGGTGATGCTCAGCGTCTGCCAAGAAATTCCGCTGCTGGCAAGTGGGTCATCTGAACACTTATCTTGCCGCTAGACATGCATTCCGACATCATCGACCTGTACATTATCGTCAAGTGCATGGCTACTGCCACGCAGCGGCGGTGTACAGCAGCAACTGTAGGTGGCAAGTGCAGCGATTTGAGTCTCGAAATATCTCCTCCAGTTGGAAAGTCATTTCTTAACGGTGAAGACAATTTCACAATAATCACTAGCAAAACCCGAACTTTGTTCCCGATATGCATCTAAGACAGCATTCATTGATTTCATATGATGTCATTTAAGCCATAGAAATCCGACTTTTCACTTCGTCTAAGTTAGTGGGACTTGAATGGACAACAGCTGTTTAATGATGGTTATTTCAGCCGCTCGTTCAAGCACCACTCAAGGTCAGTGTTGGCAGATCTCAAGAGGAAGTAAATTAAACCTGTAATAGTTGTAGGGTCCCGTGAATCTTCAACTAAAGTACACTGGAAAGATAGCGGCACCTGGCCATTGTCACCACTGGAAGCCGCCATCGTTTAGGTACCGTTGTCATGACGACGCATGTCCACGACATAGCAATGTTTTCTATGTGCATGTCCGTTCTAGTCCTTTCTTATAAGAGACTCGCAGCTCCATGATGTAAACATCGCAACTCAGTGCTCCTAAACCGAGACAAAGTTGGAGTTTCAAAAGGAGTCTGGTTGACTTTTTACTGCACAAGTTCATGAAACAATAGGCTTCATTTTGTTATGTGACAAGCACTGATAAGTTACTGTATCGCAATCATATCAACGGTTTTATAAAAATTGTTCAGTTGGCTTATTTAACTGGTAGAAAGAGAAGGACATTTCCAATCATGATTACGATAATGCTTGCCTAAGATCTAGTAGGAGCGAGAATCAACCCCATATCCACCAGACTGAAGCGCATAAGATCAGCTTTGTTATGCAGCGGTGAAACTTGCACATAATGTGTTCGTGCTACATTACAGCCATGTGAACCATCGATTATCCATCATGCGGTTTAGTTTAAAGGTGATGCGCAGTAGTGATACGACAGAGAAAGATAAAGCTATGTTTAATTCATGTTATGACTTATATCGTTCTAGCTCAGTAATTCAGTCATTTCCTGGTCAACTGTGTGAATCAAACAAGGGGTCCAGATTTCTACGGAATAACGCATGTAGAGGCAATTACTACGCGAGTGATATTGAAGTGATATAGAGCTGTTATCAGGCTTCAAAGGAACCGGTCATTTCCTGTGAATTAACTTTTCACAAGACATCTGACACTCACTTAAGTGGGATCCGTCCAGTTACTGGTGAATACGGATCTTCATTTGCTAGAATTACCGATTATTAATTCAGTTGAAATGTACATGTACATGCACACATTTATCATTAGCTTGCTCATGACAACGGCGTTTCGACCGCGGCATCCTCAACACTCAAACCCAATCAAGCGCCGTTGTACATTGAAGGTATCGCACATACAATTTAAAAGAAACTGATTTAACACACAATTAACAGAATAAAACTGAAAAATATTTACATAGTCAGGTATTCAGACTAAGAAGATAAGCAACTTCAAATAAGTCTTCAGACAAGAAAGGACAATTTCGCAATTTCCATAAAATCAATGAAAGATCGCTCTCTAATCAAATTCAAATATAGAGTTGCTCACGCGCCGAAAGTAAAAACATTAGAGAGAGGGAAATTACATGACATGTTGTATTCTCGAGCATATCTTCCCCTCTCAATCTTCTGAACACACATTACGGTTCTCACCTGCGTCTTCGAAACTTAAACCTGATTCTCATTTTCTGTAATAAATAGAAGGATGGAAAGGATGAGCGGAAACATAGAAATTAATATCTGCAGTATTTGGAAGTCTATTAAAACATCTGCCTGCTGAAACTGGTTGTCACCTGCGTAAAAATTAGGGGGCAGAAAAGGCTCCCTAATTTGACAATGCAGCATCACTGAGGCAGGTATACTTCATCTCAGTGAAAAGATATTTTCATGATTCAAAATTTTGTCAAAACCTGCTTGTATAGAATCTGGGTTCGTCTCTTTTAGAGAAAAATGTCCTAATTTCGTGCTGAGATTGTAATTTTCCGAGTTTGAACAAAAGAAAATGCTCATTTTATCGTTGTTTTTGACACACGTACTTGCTATATTACTACGGCTTTTATACCTACACATCGATTCGTAAATTTTACGTATTTTCAATTGCAGACATGCCTTCATCATCATATGTATTCAGTTGACAAAGAGTGTGTGCTCAGGTTATACGTGTATAAAATTTCAAATTGAATTTGCAACAATGTGTAAAGCAATAACTCCTTCAGAAACAGGTAAAATTCGGTAAAACTTACAACAGTATATTTCAATTATATCACACGATGTCTTGCCCCAGCGGAATCCAGTTTCTTGACGGTTTACAGGGACACTGTCCACTCATGTCGCAGGTTCTCATTATGAAGCAATGGAAATTTCAGATCACGATCATCAAAAACAATCCCATCATTCGATATTACGGTTTCTGACATTAAAAGAAGATTACTATTCAGCACAACTCATCATAGAATTTTTCTCAAGTTCTCAATCTTTTCAATTTGTGTCTATACTGTACTAAAAAAACCGGCCATCGGCCGACGACATTTTCGAAGGATAAATAATTAATTTAGAAGGACGGCCGGTAAATTGGAAAAATAATAATTATTAGACGGCTGATTTTTTAAAAAATTCAATCTGTGAGACAAATACTAGTTCTTGCATTTATCTCAGGCAATTTTAAAAAGCGTCGGAGGGACGTTTCCTGATGACAAATTTTACTTGATTTGTGATGTTGAATGAAAGTGGCACGCTTCATATTGAAATTCGCGCTCAATAGCAGCTCCATAATCCAAAGAAAAACTAGGCTATTCACAAGGCACTCATAGTAGCAGTTGATCGAAGTACTGTAATAGAAATAAGCAGTGAAGAAGAAATTGGCCGATGTTTTAGGCTGTCAAACACTAGCCTCCAGAAATAATTAATATAAAACCGGCCACCGGTCGGCCGCCTCGGAAAAATAAATAATTGGCTGTTTTTTTCCAGTACAGTAATCAATGAAATTTCGCAAATTTCCGCAAATGCGGAAAAACTGCAGTTCTTTAGATCATAAAAGAAATTCCAACATCTTGAATACTTCAATTTCCCAACGAGAAAGATCATGATTGTAATGAGTGTGTGATTCTTTCTTCTTACATCTTTTCATTCCCACACTGTCGATTTAAGCGTCAGAGTTAGGTGAATGTGTTGTTCTACCTCAGAAGACAGAGAAGGAAAATATGACTTGCGAGACATACTCGGCGACTGCCACGATATAGACAGATAATGAGAGATCCCGAAAGAATGTGTCCGAGTGTTTATGGAAGGCATGGAAGCAGAAAAGATTTACCTCGAAAGGCAAAGTGACGCTAATGTCGCTGATCTCAGGCAGAATGACCTCGATCGTCAACGGCGGCGATCCATCATGTCGGGAAACATTGTTCAATCATATGAAGTCGGAGAACACAGACATTAAGCGCATTAGTAGTTGATGAACTCAGATTTCTAACTGTGACATTCATGCATCCAAATTTGATTCATAAGGTCAAAAACAAGTTTGGCAGTGAATTCAATCACTCTCTACGTCGATAAGAGTCGAGAGGTGTCATCATGATACCCTACGTTCAGAAGCATAGCTAACGAAGATGAACTCACAGAAGAGATATTTTTGGAGATAGCACAGCCTGTTCATACCTTCTTTCTATCATGTCACATAATTTTCAAATTCTTCATTTTAATCGTCCAGTGACTTTAGTCTGATGTACATGAAGATGATTGCTAGATGACAATCAAATATTCTATCTAACTTGAAACAAATAATGCGTAAAATCCGAGTTTTTCCGAGATTGAGATAGTCAAGAAAGGGTATCAGCAACGGTTTCTTTTTATTAACTAGCTATGAAGTTACGAGAACATACAGAAAAAGCACACCCAAATTTTGTGGCTTCGAATTCAATAGGAGACATTATCTAGAAATTTGTGCGCAGGTAGAAGCAAGCGTTTCATGACGCTGTCGCTGCTTCAGAGCTTTAAAAATGACTGGTAAAGGCTTTTCTGTGTCGAATGAAAAAAAAACCAATTCTCTACCGATGCATAAAAATCGGTCCGCGGATGTTTCGGGCTCAGACCCCTTGTCGATACGGTTCCCGGGACTGAATAGAGTAGGACCGATGCACCCCTGCGTTCATTCCCCTTATTCATGAAGCTGTTATCCCTGACAATGCCTACATTTACTACTTGAAACTGATTGGCTATTTGCATTCATTACATTACGGTCAGTTACTTGGATTTCCACATTTCTGCTTTTCATGATGTCTAATCGAGGCATCTCATCTCAATGTGCCTAACTAACATGTGCATTATAAGTATTATTTTGCAAAAAGTTAGGAAATGTTCGGGTTATTGGGGTTGGAATCATCCAAGTGATCACAAGATGCAGGAAGGTAAAAGAACTTACTGAGCGAATCAACAAGCCAAATTCCACAGCTCTTCTATTAGTCGTGTAGGTGATACTTCAATGAACTGGAAGTTCTGCAGAAGAAAAAATGAATTATATTTACAGCAAGTTCAATTTCACATTTAAAGTTTGATACGGATCCTTAAGATCATGCATCTGATCGGTCGCTGGCAGTGTGATAAGCTTATGAATATCACATCACACTTAACATAACAATACACAAGCCAATAACAAGCAGACTTGAGGTAATAAGACTAATTCAATTCCCATGGTATTTATTTACAGTTCATTATAATATGTTCTGAGGTCATGATAAGCTGGCATATAGCAACACAGAAATCATAGTAATTTGCTACAAGGGCAAAACAAAAAAATTGAAGGTGCGTGGCAAATTTCATCTACATCATTTACAAAGGACAAATTTGTTGCGATCTTCAGGGATGCAGCCCCGTAGCCACAGCCCCACATCAGGGGTATCGGAGTTTGAAATGATGATAAACACAATTAATGGTAAATGCCATCATCCGAGAATTTTAGAAATTAATGAAGGTTCATTGCCTCTGGCTTCAGAATAGTAGGCATTCAGATTGAACACATCCGAAATCATTGATCAACAAGAAAAGCTTTATAATTTTGCAGTAACACAGGTAAATTCATGATTCCTTTGTATCAGCGCCTTTCAATGTGTGAGGGTCGGTCAGATTCGAATGGAGAGATATCCAAATATTTCTATGACTAGTCAATAAACCTTCTTCCTTTGATACTAGCATTTTTAGCTGCACACTGTCAAAGCTTATATCAATTGGACACCCCCGGCCACGTTGTTACACCTTCTATTTGAAGCAAAAGGTAAATTGAAATATATTTGAGCAGAACTCAATAATTTTCTTCATGCAATTCAATGATTCTAAATCGGCGCTATTAAAGCTTTCTAGTGCTGGAATAATGTCTCGCAAGACTTTGATAAAAGCAAAAAACTAAACATAGCTGCGAGATTCAATTGGACTGCGAGGCAACATTACCTCGATGATACCATTGGGCTAAAGTACTAACTTTGAAGCGAAATAATCTGTTCTTATGTGAGAAGGAAGCATCATTCACAAAGGCCGCTGCATTTGAGGATATATATTTGCAGAGTCACATGGAACTGAAGCTGGTCATTTGCCTCTTGTAAAGAAATGGCGAAAGTAAGACAGAAGCCGATGCACAAAGCGATGTTTTTGAAGAGAAGGCGAATTAGTGTTATAAGAGTTTATACTGCACAAGAATATATTAAATTATTTCGAGTCATGCATTAGCTTTTTGCCCTGATACACTGATTCACGTGTAAAATGAACCTGAAATTACCTCAAATATTTTTAATAGCTAGATGTACATGTATATAAGAAATACTACTGCACCTGCGCATGTTGTACTTTAAACTTATTGCACATACATTTTGTGGAAATATTGATATGAAAAATAATGAAATGGGAGTTTCATTCAGCATTTTTTTGCTTCCTAAGATGTGATTAACAATAGTGTGAAATGAAATAAACGATAGATCAAATTGACATGCGAAAGATTTGCGGCTGATAGGATTCGAACCTACGACCAAGGCTAAATAGACCTCTGGTCAACTAAGTGAGTCACGAGCCGCTTACAGGTGACTGTGTCAAGTGGCAGGATCAAACCCTCACCATGTGGACATAGTTAGGTCCCAATATGTCTGGATAAGAGAAGCATGATTGTGCTTACACCACAGGCTTCCTAATAGTTCAATCAAGAGCGCAAATATATGAAGTAAATCGAGCGAATTTTGTCAGCAGTGAAATCCAGAAGCGTTAATGTCAGCATTAGACAAACTTTAGCTTTTAATTTCACGGTTGCGCCAATATGTCAACAATATTGCTTGTGATATCTTTCTATTAGCCATAATACAAATTAGAAACGCTTTGCTTATTGTCTAAATGAATTTTCTTACAGCGACGCAATATCTGTCTGATTATGTTGTTGTTGAACAGATTACGAACTAATTGAACTATCCATTACAGCTCTCTGAAATCTACAAAATAGACATTATCTACCCGTAACTCTTTTACAAAGCATAATTTCGATATTAGAGAGTCTAGATATCCGACACCATCAACTTCAATATTTTAATAACGTTTCAAGTCAACAGCAGAGATAGGCTTGAAATGTTATGAATAAATGATAATATAAACATTGTCTTTCGTTCTCCATCAATCACTGAAGTCAAATAGTACGACTCTCATACATATCACTGATCATATAGAAGCACCACTGCCAATAAAATATTATCCTGTCATTCTACGGTTCACCATCCGATGATAGATGGACTAACATTGCCAGTTACAGGCCACTGAAACCAACAGTCAGTGTGACGAAAAGCTAGATCCGCATAGACTGGAGTTAGAGAATATCTAATTAATATCAGCAATGACGAAGATGTCTGATAAATAATGTGACTAATGCGCGCACTCGTCGATCATGGCAGCTTTACTGGTTTCATAAAGATACAATATAAGCAAAGTAGAATTGTCATCCACCGGACTGTAATAGTTGTCTTCTTTCGTTCGCACAGTTGAATACCGGAATCTTAAAACTGTCCTAGCCTCTCCGATGGCATGTCTTCTAGTCATCACACAAACTTTTCAAAAGCAGAAATGCTCAGTACGCTTGTGGGATGACTCAGTACGCAGCGGATGACTATTTCATTGATATCTCAAGTTCAGATATTATTTCTATAGCATCTAAATGCAGATCTTCTATAGTTGGCATAATATCATCGTAAGAAACTCTGACACAAGGCTTTTTGCCGAAGTCTCATGAAGTCATCATTTATTGTAGTGAATTTTCAACATGCATTTATCCCAAATGTCATTTTTTCAACTGCAAAGAGTTATATTGCAGTTCAAGAAAAATAGATATGCAGGAATAGGGGCAACAAGACTTCTGTGCATCTCAACACTATGATCTTGCCATTCAGGATATTGAGCCGCAATATGCTATGGCGTCGGGCCAGACAGCCGTCAGCCTCATAGCATATTGCGGTTCAACATCTTGAACGGTTTCAAAAATGAATCTCTTGTTGATATTTTATTAATAAAAAGAGACACGAAATTCATGAAGTTCTATTAGCACGAGGCCTTTCGTCCAATCTCAAAGGAGAGAGCGTCAGAACATTTCCAAAAATGGCTTGATAAGCCTCAGAAGTGTCCCCCAAGACGAGATCAACAAATATTCCATCCAGCAGTGTCACTCGACATCTCCAAATTTGTGAAGCTTCCTCCACTGATGCTAGAAGATTTTCCGTGATATACAAGTGAGCGCGGTATGACATTCTTTCAATTATAGAGGCCTTCATTATCAAACGAAGGAATCCAGGTATTTGTGCTGAAAAAGATTTTACAGTCAGTATTTTCCTTACGAGGTAGAGTTCTTCTTTTTTTCATTTTTATGCTTTCTACGAGTACTAGGGTGTACAGTATAGTTTATGTCTTACAGTAATGTTATGCTTTGCTTTCGATTATGTTCATGTAGGATATCTCTATATTTTCCCAAGTATCTGTTAGGAATGATTCAAATTCTATATCTAAGTTTGCATCTAAGATTTGTATCTGTCCAATGTTAGGACCCGTTGATATTGGACGAAAGGCCTCGTGCTAATAGATCTAAATGAATTTCGTGGCTCTTTTTACTGATGAAATATCTTAAACGGTAATATTGCATAATAGCTGCACAGTCCATTTCAATTACGTAAATTATAATTACCATATATATTTTTCAGACAACATCCACCCACTGAGTAAGTAGGTTTCTCAGCCAATATTTCAACTGCCATTTCTCTAGGGATGTCGATCATATATCTCCAATTCTAAATTAGACGGCTTTAATTGCGGGCTGTCTAATTTGCTATGCAATGTCATTGAGGTAGTAGTATTTCACCGTCCATCTTCGCATTCCCACTGAAAATGGCACTGAATTGATTGCAATGGTTTATGCTATTTCAAAGTTCTGAGCTGTATGGGCTATGAAGAAAATCATCATAGATTCCAGTATTTTACAGATTAAAATCTAGAAATGAAGGGCTTAGAAATTTGGAAATACTTTCAAACTGAGTGAAGGGTTTCTAAGCTGTACTGACAAATCCCCGGAAGCGAGTACCTACTATCGTTCCAAGATGCACTTCACTTACGATCCCTCCTCTTCAGTTACACATTTCTTTCAAAAGTGAGGGTCTTTCAATAGGCTATTTGATTTGCCTTATTTAACTGCTTCTGTAGTGATAGAAAAGACATTGATGAATTGATAAATGATCTGAGACATGTTTTCATTTGCAATGGGTACACTGAAAATGAATTCAATAAAGTAAATGATAAATGAACCTTGTTTATACTCGGAAGCACATTAGGCACGGAGTCTTTCCTCCATGTGGTCGAGTTGTCATTTATCCACTCTACATCTTTTTGTGATGAGTATTTAGCAAGAATTCCGAGTGTACCAATTTTAAAGGTCTTTGGTTTGATCCCACCAAGGTTTGAACCATTGTCTTCCGGACGCAGAACGAACACTCTACCACAAGGCCACAGCGCCGGCAAAAGATATTTTGATATTCCTCCTGATGAAGATTGGTCATCTCTGTCATCTTGCTCATCATTGAAACCGGTAGAGATTAAATATTTAATTCATTTTTTGACTTTTGCGACGTCTTCATATTAAAAAACCATCAAAAACATATCCACGTGACTACTAGCACGTGGAAATGCCGATTTTCGAAATCGCAAATTTTTTGACGAACTATTTCAATTAATTTGCCTTTTTATGATTTCTAGTCGAGGGAGACTCTGCAATAAGTCGCAATCACAAACATGCAAGCTCGAAGCACCCAGGAGCATCCGTGGTCAGCCACGGTATTTGTGAAATATTGCCTGCTGCTAACTCTTTGCAATGCTGTGATAACTGATGAAGTGCATGTATGTTTGTGCATTGATGTCACTTATGGAACAAAATTGACATCCGACTTTGCGAAGTCATAGTTAAAAAATGAACATTCCACCTTTTAGATACTCGTCACTTGTCGACTTCTACTATCAGTCTCTTTGATATAGCTTACTCAATATCAAACGAGGTGTGCGCTCCACATGAACTTGAAACAACGATTCTGTGAATTATCTGCGAACGACACTTCCTATACGTGTGGAGAATAGTATCAAGCTGAGCTATTCAGAAAGACGACTGACTTTTACTTGGTAAATAAAAAACAAGGAGTAGACACAGCTAATAACACACTGTTTGGAATATCGCCGCAAACTCCTTGAACAGCCACAATAATGTCTCTAAATTGCAATTTTCCTTAAGCAGCATTTTTTCTGTTCATTAGCTTTTAGCAAAGATAGATAAGATTTGTTGCTATTTAGTGCGTCATTTTCATTAAATATTTCGTGGCTAGAAAAATAAAATACAAAATGATATATACAAGGTTAGTGCGTACAGGATATATAATTCATAAGTAAGTAGGGAAAATCAGATGACAGTTATCATTACCTTCATCTTTGTGGTTGATTGATGGATGCAAGATATCGATGATAATTGCCTCACGGAATATTAGATAAACAACATCATGATCATTGTCTAAGATGTCCACACATGTTCTATTATTATCACACTGTTCTAACTGCTAATGGACCGATGAATATGAACGGTTCATATATTCTGTAATTTCCGTGCACTGCTTCCAATGAGGTATTGTTGACACCTAACACACTAACTTTGTAGATTATTTATAAGTTATTTAACAGAAATAGTTTCGTTGGGATTTTTGCATGATTTCCATGTGTATGTTGGTTCTGATTGGTTGTGTTTTTTCAGTGCCATTCTCAGAGTAGAAGATCGATGGGAGATTCTCAGTGGGACTTTCAAGGAATGAAAAATCCGGAAAATTCGATTGCTTACATCATTCATCAGATATGTATGGGTTGCGAAAATATGAAAAATAATTTGGCACTCGTGTGAAATGATGGTTGTTGATTAGCGTTTATGTGATATGATTGCTTTCCAATGTTTCTCATGTTTTGAAAATTCTGGAATAGTCATTGAACTAAAGAATTTTTGAAAAAGTGGACAGCGCTTTTCTTTGTCGGCACTCGGTATTGCATCTCTCTTAATGCAACAAAAGTTATTAAGTTGTGTGCAGTTAACTGTTAAAAACATTGTTCAATCCAACAAAGAGCGCAAAATCAGCTCAAAGTGTAAATTGAGTGGAATTCTGTCAGATGTTGTTGAAATTCGAAAAATAGTGTATTATTTAAGAAATCAACTCGATCATGATTCAATGGTGATGATATGATACATTATTGGCGCAGTTTCATCTGTCGTTATTGGTGAATGAATTGACCATAATTTCATGTTTTTGCCTGCGGATCACAGCTGACCATACACGACACAGCCTAAACGTTCGGCCAATTTAAGTTTAATTGTACTAGCATTTAGAATCTTCATCAATGAAGAAATCGTGTCAGATGCTTTTTGTCACACATTTTGTTTTGTAAAACTTCTTGGGAAAGCGCCTTTTTGTGCATTCACCGAATCGCAAAACCTTCCAAACTTGATAGGTAGCTCATACTGTCAATTTTCATTGAAAAATTTTGTCACTATGTTGAAATTCTGCATCAAATAAGATGTCCAACTTTCTTTCGTGAGGCCTACTGACCACATAAGAAAATGATTATCAAAGCAATTCACGTCGCACGATGTTTCTGATGGCACATCTTTTAGCAAAATTGAACCAGGATTTCAAAATGAAAATTGTATTTGAAAATGTGCTGATTTTTTCAGCAGTTATTTGTGAAACAGCATGTAAGTTATCTAATACTGAATATTGCAAGAAGAAACAAGCGATTAGGATATATTCAAATTCAAATTGTTATGAGATTATTTAACATGCAAAAGTGACAAAATGGCAAACTATACAAAAAATCAAGTAAGTCTTTATGTAAAAACACAGCATCAGAATATAGAAAAAGAGATACGAAGTAACACCAAATCAGTGGAAAGTTTTGGACAGGCAAATCTGATAATTCAAAACAATTCTGACAGTAGAAGATATACAGGGTGTTCGCGATCTTCTTGTGGATTTTTACAATCTGTTATTATGCATTCGGTTGTTATGCTTAAAGAACCAAAAGTTGCTATTATGCAACATTACCTAGGTTTTTACAATGTTTAAAGAACCAAAAGTCGAGGTCCACTGACGATCTTTACTTCAAAACAATAAAGCAAATTCCATATGACTTACATCACTGACAATGCAAAGCTTACGGCGCATGACAGAGTGTTTAAAGCACGATAATCAATTAACCCTTTCTTTACTTAATCTGTGTTTATGTTGTCCAATAAATAATGTTTGTCCTCCTCTCAATTCATGCAAATGATTTGGGTACGTTGTATATTAAACACCATTCCCAGAAGTCGAACAGTGATTAACGTCTAGGCTTTTTGGAGAATAAGGAGCAGGCTTATCCCGACCAATCCAACGATTATTCAATTTTGAAGTCGATTGGAAATGACTTAAGGTTTAAAATGGCTTACTGCAAAACCGCATGCTTCTGATGTTTGATAACCCATCCTTGAGTACATTACTTTCGGGAAAGAGAAAATTCGACTTCTTATTCAATCAAGCCTTCTTTAAAAATGGATGGAATCATCTTCGAAAACCACAACGATATTTACCTTCTTGACATCCGAAAGTCTACGCGCCTTGTGATCATCCACACGTTTTCTCGGAGCCTTGTAAGGAGTTTCCATAATCAGCTTTTCCAAAAATCGATGCTCTTGCTAAAGAGGTTGTCTGTCTATCGATGTCGGGATTTTCACTACGTCTGGCCTTCTCACGATCATGTTATCACAAACGTCGCAACAGAAGATTTCTCAGGAGAGACCAGATAGTAAAAGTCATAAAACAGCATGCGCTTCATTCCATATGATTGATTTCATATCTAATGAAACAAAACTCTAAATTATTCATTAATAGTGCACCTTGTCGTCGAGTGCAGACCTACTTGCATATAGTTCACTTATCCACCAACTTATTTCAATGCGCAGTGGTATTTACCGTAATATTACTTAAAAAATTCGCCAGAAGACCGCTAACAGCCTGTATAATACGCTTTCGATGAGCAATCAATAGTCCAATTGTTAGAACATGGCTATTAAAGGAATGAGTTAAGCATAAAGTCTATTTGAGGTTCGAAGACTAATCTAAGGCAAAAAAGAGCCCATTTCAATTAGTGCAACGTACTATATTTCTAAGTACTAATTTATAGTCGTTAATTTAAATCACTCTCCAAGTTCAAGTCTCTTCGAAAACAGGTGCCTTCACCATGTTAAATCAAAATGAAAGATGGAACTGCTTAATGCAATGGATTCCCCCTTAGCTAAGGACCAAAAAGGTTTGACTGCAGGTATTCCACTTATCCAAAGTCATGTGAAAAAGGTGAATATAAGATAGGCCAATGAAATTGAAGTTGAATCTCATGGTAGACTACTTATGCGTATACACTACTTAAATGAACATTTTACACATTCTAAAAATCACTTCTAGGCCCTCATTGCAATAGACGTAATGCATAGAGAACATTCAAATGCACTGTACAAGCATGGGTTGAAAACCAAAAACTTCGATACATGTACCACCCAGCTGTAATTTACTTAATCCGCATGTCACAAGGTTGAATTGTGAATTAATGTCACTTTTTTTAACCAGATCCACTTTTTATTTTAAATTTAGTAGTCCTTCCATGATTATTTTGTGATTGATAGTCATCTGAGTTCAATGCTTCTGCTCCTTTCAAATCATTATCCCATGATAAGTCAGTGTGACAGCGCATAACACCTTAATAAAGCAATACCGTAGCTGTGCATCAACGAGAACGTTTTCGGCATCATAATGTGTTTGTCAATTACTGTCAACACATGTTGAGGTGGTAAACCAATCATGCAAAGGCGCTGAACAGCGCATATCGATGCAAAATTAGAAGACTCAAAAGCCATCCCGGCCCCGGGAGCCTTAAACACCGTTGCATCAAAATTTCAGAAGTGGTGGTCCACTTATCCGAAAGATGCGTAGGATTTAAAACAAACAAGTGGTCCGTGGTCCGAATAGGGGACTGGTTCACTTATCTGAAGTAGAACACATGTAAACAGGGAATCAATCAGGACAGAGAAAAAGTCCTCTTATATGCTGGTCCGTTTGAGAGTCTGCTGTATGCAAAACATCATATATCAAGTTGTTTTGCTAAATACCTACTAATATTTTTCAAATAAAAAATCATTCTTGACGATATCTTAAATAATCAAGGTCACGTCGCATCTCTATCCCGGTTAACATGCGAAGAAATTGAGACAATAAAATTGGTTCGAAACAGACTAACGTGAATAAAAATCAATGCATCGTTGATGTGATCATTGTTTCAAGAAATACATAGCAGATCAAGTTAACATTCGTTAAAAAGAACTACTACGCAATCGGCATTCGCTGACCTTTGGCATCATAGAGGTCAGGTAGTTGAAAGTCATAGTAGATGTAAATTGAATAAAGTTTCTTTTTGTATAGAGTGAGGGATTCAAACATTTAATACATAGGCCTACACTTTCTAAGATAGGTGTGCTCATAATTGTGCATGGACTTTCTCAAAATACGAAAGTTAAATTAAGTACCGGTAACCCAAGACTGGTTAGTGACTTAATCTTTAGAAGAGCATGAAAATAAGTGTCTGGTCACAGAAGAATTAGAAGGCTTCTGTGATCTTGATCTCTCACCTTTCTGATTTCCATTTTCTAATATGCTCTGCCACTCAGGTCAGAAGATGCCTCTCCGTTCTGCCAATGTACCCTGCCACAAAGGGGCAATCAAATTTATAGATCGAAGAATGTTGATCAGCAGCTGAGATAGGATCTTTGTAAGTAGATGGTGCCAGATGGCTCGTTGTGAAAACTGGGTTGGGGTATAGCTGCGTATAATATTTCTTGGAAATATTTCGACAATCATTTCGTTTTCATTGCCATAATATGGAATTTTGAAAAAGAACGGCTTCTTTTCAACGGTCGTAATTTTCAAAATATTGTCCTTGTATTTTGAATGCTTTCTGATGAACCATTCAAACTGGAACCATTGAACTTATTAATATTTCAGAATAGTGACGAAAGTGCTAAGTGAATATAGTTCCCTGGAAGACGCCAACCTTCATGGCATCTTCAGCTTGAATCTTAGCGGAGTTGAAAATACAAACGTTCTTTGGAAAATTTCCGCAAAGACAAGTGTCTTAATACCAAATTTCTACCCTCATAGTATTTACGAGTTGTGGCAACAGTATTCCTAATTCATACCAACGGTGGTTACGCCGCTAAATACCGGCAACACAACTCCTGAAGAAAAATTGACTATGTGACTCTTTCCATAGCAATTCTCGAAAAAATCAAGTCTACCGAAAAAATCATTTCTGCCTAGCATTTAATTTGCCTTTTAGATGCCATCTCGACAGCAGTTATGGTGACACCAATGTATGAAGCTATTTGCTTATTGACAAAAATTTAAATTTTAACAATTTTATACAAAAATGGAAAATACGGGTAAACGGAATTACCAAGTCATCATTCGTTTTTGATTGAGAGGGATAGGATAGGCCTACTGAAGTTGCACAATTGACAGCAGATCTACAACACTCCCAGATTACATGGCAGTGCATATTTTCAGCTTGTGACATCCTAAAGTAATGCAAATATTAAAAGCAAAATCAGTAGGGTTATCTTAGATTACTCAAGATTACTGGATTATCGATAGCTTATCACTCGTAACTCTTTTGATCAGCATATGACTGAAAATGCCGGTACCAGTCACACAACTGCACAATAAAAAGGATGAAATCCAAGAAATGAAGCCACTTCGAAATGAGAGGATCCGATGTCCTTCTGGTTTTCCTCGGAATCCGACTGTAGAAGGTTAAGTGAAAAAATCATCTAGCTCTTCGACATTTTTGAAAGTCGCCTACATAGTCATCGTGTACAATTGTTGAGTTCATGCATGTCACACCAAAAATTGGAGGATAAGAACAGGGTTATCAGAAACAGTTTCGGTTTTCTGAGACTCATTTAGTTTAAAAGGCATAATCCCCTCACAGTTGTTCCAAGATCTTGTCCTTTCTATCGATGCTAGGTAAGCTGGAATGGGATCGTTGATTTACTGGCAGGGCCAAGGCTTTTTTCGGTGAACTTTGTGTATGACATTTTACGGCAAATTTGGCACCGTGATGTATTTTTTGACACCAACAAATTGATTATGATAAATGCCGGCAAGATTATTTGATTTGCCGGAAACTAGAAATAACAACTCTTAAACGAGGCTTAAAGCACATTACAATCTAGTGCTTTTTAGTAGTGTGGAGGCATCCAAAAATGACGAAAACAAAATTGTCGTTGGGCAAGATACAAGAAAATTCTAGCGCCATACACGCAAATTTTCGAATTGCCTTTGTCTTTACGCGCGGACTCAACCATCAAAGCAGGGTTCACGATTTTTAGATACCACGACCTAATTATTACGGATGACGACAGAATTTGAATCAAGAACGACATCAATGGGTCCCTCTCTACCGGATTCGATCAGGATACGGACTTTGTAAGTCCAATCACATGATCAATGCACCCATGGCCTATGCATCTGCGGAAAACCACATACGCAAAGCATTTAATTTTAAGTGACAATGTTGAAAGGCGATTTAATGTTGATAAGGGAGGGATGTCCATTGAGCATGAAATGTGCAATACGTCGGATTGAGAAAAAATACTCAATTTTTGACAAGGAAGCGAGTTATCAATGCTAAAATATCTGGTTATCTCGGCTGATATCTCCCACCGATGTGTTGCGACAATTTCACAATGGAACCAAAAAGAAAATCTGCACCTCTTATTCCAACCTTGAAAACGCGCATAGTAAATATTGCCATCTAAGGCCTGTATCCAAGGAGATAGGTCCATTAGAGAGTATGTTTGCTATCTTATTTTCAAAATGTACAATGAATGGCCTAGTCATTGCGAGCATATAGTGATATCTATTGCGAATCAATAAGGACTTGATTTAGATTTCTGCTTTATTGCTCATGAAATTTATCGACTTGCAACATAGTAGATTTCAAATGATATATTAACATAATGAGCAATCGATGCATTTATCAACGAAATTTAAGATAATTGCCACAAAAATTTTACGGGAGTGCTCCAATACCAACTTACAAGATAGTGTAAAAAGCTTTTCGTTGAATATATCTCATTGTCCTAGGATTTGATGTATTGACATATCCCATCTCACCGTCATGAATCAATAGCCTCAGGAAGTGGCGATTTCTGACACTAGATGGTAGTAACAGGACCTAGGTATACAACACTGCTGCCAAATAAAAGATCCAAAATGCATGCTATCGCGAAATAAAAGCAATCAAAATTCGGTATTGGCAGTATTATTTCTTCCGTTTCATGCATATGTTGGGTAACTTTGACTTGTGCTGTGTGAATCATGTAAAAAGATTCAACATATCATCAATCAAGATCGTTGTGTGTGTGTATTCTGAAAATTTGTGAGTGGTAATAATAGTTGGCAGGTGTTATCTCTCCCACCAAGTGGTAAAAACAGCCACTATGGCAGTAACAAAGCCTCATGATTGTCGAACAGCATTAAGCTACTTTACTGTTTGTGCAGAATCTGAGTGATGTAGAGTTATATCATGGGAACAGCACAGCAGACGAACGGTTGTTTAAAAAGGATTTTTGCGGTTCAACTGTGGTGAAACTATGAGTTTGGCTTCAAGCAAAATTTACCAAATATATGCAAGCTTTCACTTCGAACTTTAATAGACTAAAATGCAATCCAGGAAAACAAAAATTGGAAGCGCTGCAAGTCAAAATTCCTTTAACTTACAAAGTTCAGTTAATTCCATCAATGCAAAGGCATGATAAGATACAGACTAAATTTTATAGTTCAATAACTTTGACCCCACGGTCACGAGTAATCAGATGAGATTGTTGGCGGTCGATAATCGAGAGTACATACTGAAAATGTAAAACAGCGCATTAAAACTAAACATCAGCTGCAGTCAGCTGTGTCAATTTCACAAAACCTGGTCTCACGACCTCAAAGTTGTTTCCACTACTCCATCCTCAAGATTCACTAAAATGCGCCACTGTCATAAACAAAAATTTATCGATCATCCTGAAAGGATCGAAGGTCATCAAAGAAGGCTTGAAATAGAGCAGTTGATTTGAAATTGCAATCTCTGCTGACATCCCATTGTCGTACGTCTTGCACATAGACATCGGATAGCATTAATAGCACTAATAATGTCCTAATAATGTAATGTGATGTCTATGGTCTTGCATTTCTCACTTGCAAAGTCAGAAAAAAATGGATGGAGGAAGAATAGCTTCAACCATGGCAATCAGCAATGTCTTAACGAGGAATTAGTGGCCACAAGTCTAACAACATTTAATGTTCGTAATGCACAGGCAACCATACTTAACATTGCAAAAGCGTTCCACCTGGCATACGTTTTCCCATAGAAATCGTTTTCCATCTACGGTTAATATGCGCTATTTTCTACGAATCATGCTTGAAGGAGTTCATTTACAATGTTCATTGTTTATGAATTACCATGCCGAAGCGTGGCGTAGTAGTATTGTGAAATTTGTGGTCGAGTACTGTGAACTGCAGATCCATGCTCTGTTGCTTATCAAATTTGCTCCAAATCTGTTTTCTTCGGAAGTTGGATAGAGAATACTAACGATCATTCACTTAGTGCTTTATGTCAGCAACAAAAGTGAGAACATCTTCATTTTGTATAACAAATAGCCAATAATGACAATGAAATAGGCTTAACCTGAAGTCAGTGAAGAAAGATGAACTAGTTTATACACAAGCGAAACATTCACACTGTCTATATGACACTACTAATAATTTTGTATAACTAGTCTGATGTGACAGCAAAAGCAATTTACGACGCTACATGTATAGACGATTTTGAAAGAGTGCTAGCTGTGTAGAAACTTAATTGACGAGAAGAATTTCCTAATATAAGGAAGTTGAGAAGTGGTCTCCATGCCCGGAAAAATAAGCAGTAACTGCCTGACTACTAACTAAAGAGCAGCTATTGAAGTAAGACGTGAATATTTCAATATTTCAGTCGGATTATGAACTTCATGCTGTCAGCGGATGATATCTCTTCTAATGGTACTGCGGATTATACTTTGTTCTGGTGTATGTGAAGCATCACGAAGAGGTATTGAAGAAAGTTGTGGTTGTTGCTACCACATTGAATAGTTCGAAATTCTAATTTTTCATTTTTGATTAGTTGATTCGCTAACAAGGAACCAAGTTTATATAGGAAATGATCCTCACAAGATTGCTTCTCGGAAATATTGAATTTTTAGAGTGATATCATCCCATCTAATCACGCCCGTTGACAGCAGAGTCATTAGAATTTTGAGAAGATAGGGGCGGTCTCTCGTTTGCTGAGAGAAGCTAAAATAGCATCATATCCTTCCATCGATTTGTTCCTGCAACTACTACATCTAGGCAAGTGGTAGGCGTATTTTTGCAAGTATTTGATCTGCATCTCACTATGTTGATCATTTAGGGTGTCAGCGATGTAGCTGATTAAACTGTAGGCCCTGTGAAATCTGTCCTGCTTATTGTGTATAATACATATATTTAAATAAATGCCGTATATTAATTATGACTTAAATGAAAAAAATAAGGGATGACTTGCTGCTCATGTTTATTTTACATAAGGAAACACAGAAATATCCCTAGAATGTGCTCAGTGTCTTTTTCTACTATTTTTCATCTCGGAGGGGAGGGTGACCGCACGCCTCGCTCCTTTGATGATGCCTTTGGACGTTGTTTTTTACTTAAGTGTACAACGGATCTAATGACTCCGAAAAATCGCTTCTGTACAACTGTTCCTAATACTAATTGAGAGAATTTTGAAAACAATCTCCAATTTTATCACATATTTAGCTCAAACGTGGTTCTTTATTGGATAGGCATTACACATTCAGTGTTAAAAACAGCCTCTGGATGTCGTATTGTTTCCACAAGTGGTCTAGATCTGCATGATAATTCAAGACAGAGTTGCTACTTCACTCACTGATTATATTCTAAACTTGAAATGTAGACAAACGATTAGGCTACATCAGTTACATTCAGATTTCACACAATACAAGTCATAAAACAAGAATGCAATAATAACAATCTCTCCTAATGCCTCATGCTATGAAGTTAATCTGGTGAAGAACCGTTTCAGTTTGAAGAAAGTGATCTGTAGATAAGAAAAATAAATTTCTTTTCGTTATAGACGCTTCCTCGGTATTTCCATGATAGCCAACTGCAGCTTCACTTTGTCCAATAGAACGTCTCGTCGCACTAAAGCTTTCCAGCTGTTGTTAAAGCTCTTCTCCGCTTGTTTAATAATAATATAATAATAATGAGCTCTTTATTGTCTCCCTGTTGAACTCAGAGTATATTGCAAAACACCAATATTTCAATGTCAGTAAGATACATGAAGCAACATCGGAGAAAACTGATAAAAGTGACATAAAAATGCCATTTGCAAAATTTTTTAATGGAGTTCTTGAAACGAACTTCGTGCAGAAGGCGCATGAAGACTAGATGCCCGACGAGCAGATCTGTTGACTGTGATAAACAATGGTCGAAGAAGATGATAGTCGTTTTTAGAAATTTTACTGAAAAGTTTTTCCTGAAGCAGACAAAACTCTCGTAAAGTCATCATTCGGTGTATCAGCACAAATTATCCGAAAGGCTCGTCGCTCAACTCGCATCAATGCATTTAATAGGTACGGTACGTAGGGATATTGCAGAGCGAAAGAGATGCGTATGTTAAGACCGCATCTGGATCAGATCAATAAATGAAGTGATCATTTAATCAACTGGACATCCTGACCGGCGTGAATTTCGAATAATTAAAATTCGTTAAGTTGATGTTGGGGAACCAAGTAGACAAGATGGCAATAATTCTTTTTTTTCTTTTTTTTTAAAGAATTATTACCATCTTGTCTACTTGGTTTCCCAACATCAACTTAAAAAAATGATTAGCCAAGGTCTTCTCAACAATCAAAATTCGGTTCGACGGTGTTTAGCCGATACTTTGCGTTGTGCACAGTAATGCAACTTACTTCATGTATGTACTAATCCTCGCTGCTCCAAACTTGAAGCTCCGTGTCGATGAGTATTCCTTGACCATCTTCGTTTCATCATGAAGACCCTCGGCGAAACAGTTATACATTTCCTCTCAACAATCAGTAGTCGCACACCCAAAATCTAGTATCGCAATGCCAAAGCCATCTTCCATGGCCAATGCATCTTCACTTGCATGAAGTGTCGCGTGAACCGCATCATCTTTTGCACTCGTTGGTTTGTGAGGCATTTTGCTACCCAGTGGCATTTCGCATCGCATATAGAGCACCTTGAAACGTTTCCCCACCAGTCTCATGGGTTCATTTTTCGTCCGATCTCATTTTTTGTCTCAGAAGCCTTTCGTCGCGTCTGTGATTTCCGTCGACCGATGACCTTGCTTCTTCGCAGCCAGAGGTGTTGCCAGTTGCGTAGTGCCGATATCCCTTTTCCATTCATCATACGATGATCACTCGTCGCTCATAGGCGGTGGAGAAATAGTCGAACTCATTGTTGTGCTGCCAATTGCACATGAAAATCTCAGGCTGAACTGTTACTTTGCTGACTGATTACAGTAAAAGTTACAGGTCATGCGCAACCTGAAATAATCGATTTCACCAATTGCATCTACAGATTTCACACAACATGAAGGCAATAATGCCAACTGGTAGTAATTAAAATATATCGCCATTACTATCAAAGAATTTTTGAACTTGAAAAGTAAAGTCAAGAACAAAGTCGCACTTCCATCTATCTAATTGGTAGAGCTCGTTACTACTAAGGAAAGGCTTGATGGAATTGAAAACTCATCAGGGCTTCAAGAGATCTGATTGAATTTTGTGACTGACGGGATGACAGCAGCGTTGCTGGGAGTAAAGATGGAGCCACCATTTAGAGTCTGCAGACTTCAGCCTAAATATAATTCATGGCATTTACTATCACTGACGCGGAAAGGATTGAAAAATCACATAACTTAATCTGTGCAAGAGACTTGTATTTTAAATCAGACGCATTATGATGGATTTCTGATGGGTCCATGGCTGTAGCTGACATGAGTTGAGTAAGGTCGTTATGTAACGATCTTCATTTCACGTTCCCATGATATAGCCAGGGACAAGTTATTACATAGGTAAATTTTACATTAAGCGTCACCAGGGTTCGACACAGCTGTCAATTGACTGAAATGACCGAATGTCGTCGAATTTATAAAGCAGATAGAAAAAAGAGACCAGTTAGGTGAGCGATACGTCTATGACGGCCTACTTCTCCTTCTACTCGCCAAGATTTAGGTTTGAAATTAAATTCTATAGTCCGACTATTGCCGCAGAGTGGGCAATTATTCGTAGGTAGGGCCTCTCATTAGTAAGCGATCTGCTTTCTTTCTTTGATGTCTGGCTTATGATGGGCGATATGTGATTATACTGAAAATGTCTAGTAAAACTGAACTGTGGTTCAGAAACTGTCCTATGTTGTGGCAAAACGTTTATCTCAGAAAGTCGGCTTGCTTGAAAGGAAGCCCAGGTTTGGAACTTTCACGGGCACTCGACCTTCTCTCCAGATGCATCGAAAGATAGCTTTCAGAATGCTCCTGTGTCATATTTATTTCACTATACAATGTTCTAAGTGACGCTTAGTACCATATGAATTTTGAAATTTAATTTTTAGGACATCTTGCAACAGAAATACGACTAAATCCAGTTTGAGAGTGAAAATTAGCCATAAGAGTGACGGAAGCAGAAAGATGCTTCAAGTATGAAACTCGATGCATACAAATATCATAGCTGACTTCGACAGAAGGTCTTTCATATTAGGCCTGCTTGTGAAGGTAATAAAACGCACTCCGACAGTTCTGCAAAAAATAAAATCAATATTTGCAAGTGTTTTTGTTCTCGGACGTTTCGGGTCCTGACCCTTCATCAACGAGAGACGCTGTAAATGTTACAATTATGTAACGATTGATATCGACAGAGCAGCATCACAGTTGGGAATGTCTTATTTTTTAAATTATTTTGAAAATGTAGCTTCTAAGTCATGTACTAGTGCCTGCTATATCCGTTGTCGATCTAGTATATTTATCATGTACCATCATTGTCTTTGACATGGGTGAAAAAGCAGGTGGTGTAATTCATTTTTCTATTCACTTAGCTTATCTTATTACATGTACTTCTATTTTCAAATCCATTGCACCCAACTACGGCATGAGGCGGAAATATCTTCTCTTTTTCTATGCTGTCTTCGAACAATACTCCAACCGCGAAGCGACATTTCTCTTTGCTTGCTCTTTTTAGATCATCGTAGTAATAACATTTTTGGTTTGGAAGAATGGAAGAGGCCTCTGTGAACAACGCACCGATGTTTGAAATATTTCTGTAAGGTTTGAATATGTAATGACCTTTACATTTATATTCTTCTTCAGCTTTGACAACGGTTGGCTCTATCAGCCCAGATATTATAACATAGATGAGCAGGATTTTGAATTTATCGCTTTTAACTGATGAGCATAGCCTAAAAACGATAAATTCAAAATGCTGCAGATTGGTTTAACCATCATACAGCTTAACGTAGGACGGCTTTATTCAGGAAAGGTAGATATAGGATTAGCTGCAATGGGCAAACCACACGTCGTCAAGTTCTCTCTATCTCTCAGGTTCACCAAGTCAAATAGAATAGGCAGTCATTCTATGCATCCTGACGAAATCAATGTTAAGCTGGCGCTTGCAAAATGAAAATGGAATATGTGAACAGCGGAAATACTGCAGAAGCTTGAGAATTTCTATTTCATCAGTTTCTATGTTTATGCATGTTTTAGTGGTATGAAAGCCACGGAATCCACTATCCATCGAATAGGCATTGAGGAAAAGGTTGGTGAAGATATGGACGACATTGTCATATGTCATTTTCACTAAAAAGCTTTCTAGACAGATTATTATTGAGTTTGTGTTAGCAAAGCGTAATGCAGAATTCTACTTAAAAAAACTGCGTCATAGCCGCTTTGTGACTGCAAAGCATGACATTGCGCGTCCGTTTATAATGACGTGGCGGTAATTCACACGATTATTAAACCGAAGACATGTAGCAAACTGTGGAATCATTTGACGAATCTGTGAAGTTAATGATGTAAAAGTCTATAGACACTCCCAATTCTCAATTGATTAACCTGAGTCTGATTATCCATGCGACGTGCACTTCACATTCATCAAATTGTTCAAAGGGGCCTATCAGATTCGGTAGGAAGTTCGATAGGAACATTGGACTGTGGTCACAAGATGAAGATGAATTTACTAGCATTTCTTGTTTAATGCTGCAATGTGTATCGCTGATATAAAAGTGCTAAGATGAATATTATGCTAAATCGTAAATAGGATATATTGGCTCAATCTTGCTTCTAATAGCATTATTATTAAGAACATCGCCGGACATTGAAAGTTAAATTTAGGGGGAAAGGAGTTCCACGGCGTTCGTAAATCTTATGTCATAAACAATTATAAAAGAGTAATAAAGATTTGTATCCTTCTGCAGCAAAGACACAGTCTCTCCTTCAATGATTTATTTGCCTCTAAAAGATATTTAAAAATACTCAACCACTGCGCGTTGCCAGCGTCCGCTGGGGTGGGGGTGTTGGAGTATTCACTGTAATCCAAATTCTAATTATTTGACGAATTGCTGAATCCGGCAATTGCCGCAAGATGATCAGCGACAATCACATTCAGCGCTTTGAGTAATTATTACTTTTTTGGAATTTTATATCTTATTATGTTGCTCTCATTGCTAATAAATATTTGATTGTCTGCCTCTCAATCAGAAATTTTGGTTGTTATATTGAAGAGGCATTTCAATGATGAATATTATGTGTGTGGTAAAAAGATAATGTTAGAACGCTGTTGAATTAATCACCGCTTTCAGATGCCTCTCCCGATCCACTCACGCGGTCGAATCTATTGTAAGCAAAATGCAGTGCGTGCTGTACGCTACAACACCGATGGACAATATTGCATGACTTGTGGAGCGGATAAATCTATAAAATTATGGAATCCCGTGAAGAAGTTGTTCCTCAAGTCGTATATGGGACATGGGTTTGAAGTTACAGATGCGCGCGCCTCATTCGACAATAGTCAACTTTGTTCAGGAGGACAGGACAAACTCGTCATCTTATGGGACGTTGCAAGCGGGCAATCTCTTCGTCGTCTGCGTTTCCATGCCGGTAAAATCAACGTCGTTCAATTCAACGACGAAGCTTCGTTGGTATTCTCTGCTTCTATGGACGGTAAAGTCGGTATCTGGGACGTCAAATCGAAAAATCCTGTACCACAGCAGGTTCTTGACGAAGCTCGTGACAATGTCACTGGTTTGTGTGTGCATAAATGGCAGATAGTGACGGTCTCTATGGATTCCCACATCCGACGCTATGATATCCGGAAAGGACTAATGATTGAGGATTATGTCGGCCATCCACTCACATGGCTTAATGTTACCCGTGATGGACAATGCTCGCTGTGTAGTGTTAGTGAAAAACCTTTGCTCCTGTTTGATAATGGAACTGGTGAATTGTTAAATGAATATAGCGGTCTTTCTAAATCTTCTTACCACATTGAAAGTGGAATTTTGGCTTCAGATACGCATATTGTGAGCGGTTCAGATGACGGCAATGTTGTAATCTGGGACTTAATCACTGCGAAACAGGTTGAAAAACTGGAACACGATAACGCGCGAGTTATACCCAGTATTGCAGCGCATCCAAAAGAAAACTGCTTGTTAGCAGCATCACAAGATTTCATTTATATCTGGAGTGACAAAACCGAGTCAGATGAATAATTGTTATGTTATAAAGATATTTTTATAAAAGATTTATGCTTTTACATTATAGTTTTGAAAAATGCTTAAGTACATGTACATTCTGCTACGGAGTTGTTCTCTAACCATTGCAGGAATGTGAAGTTTTCTTCTATAAAAACTAGCGTATATCGCTGACGTTAAGCTTTAGATCAATGAATAATTGCTGCATTTGTAGAATGATAAATATAGTCATCAAATGCTTGACGTACGGTATTGTGTCTTGAGTCATCTGTCTCAAATTGTCATACCGCGGCAGCTTGAACACGGTGTCAGTTTGTCTACAAACTTGCACTAAACAGCTCAACGCAAACCAACCGATACGACTTAATGAAGGTCGTTTGTCTCACAGCCATATAATCTCAATAAGTGGTTGAGGCAAGAAAAGAAGGGTTGAGTACATTAAAAAGGTTGAAGCGTCATATGAATCTTTGATAAGTAAGTGATCAGATGGCTACATGAGGTGTGGTGAATCTTAAATAAGAATAAACGGAATGAGTCTATATCAGGTGTAAAACTGTTGTGAAATCACACAGGGTCTATTATATAAAATGTGAATTATGCGAGTATTTTAAAACATGGAGTCGTCTTTGAGAAGAGAGTGCTATTTTGATTAGCCTATTTTGCTTATGCATAATACTTGTTATAAGTAAATTATTTGTCCATTAGGAGATCGTTTTGCAATTCGAGCGGAAGCCTAATGGATCTATGAATTGTCTAGTATCTAAACATATCAATGTTTTCAGTCTGATTTGTTGACATTTCGTTTTGCATGGAACCTTTTCGGTTTTGCTTTGTTGTAATGTAAAAATTTATTAAAATTAAAACATTAAAATCGGTAAAGTTCGTGGCACGTACTTGTTATTTTTCGTAGCAAGGCAGTCTTGAATTTTGATTTATTTTGACTACTTAAAATGTACATTTGGACCATATATTCTCCATAATTCTGGTATAACCTTCTCAAATGTACGCTTTATTGTTAATAGGCCTACTTACGACAGGTCCTGCAGCAGTTACAGTGTCGCTCATTTCGAATATAAAATTGAGTTAGTTCAGTATTAACCTCATAATTGAGCAACATATCTTCACATATACATGTATGTAAAGAACATGTTATTTATGTTGAAACTTTCTCAATGCATATAAAACGATCGATGTATCTTGAGATTAGATTTTGTATCGTTGAGATGTTGATATATTTACTCATAAAGATATTTACTAATTCTTTTCCATTCTTGCGAACTTCATCTCTATATGGTGAAGATAGTGGGTAATACTGCATATTTTCAAACATACACTCCATCACATGATAACGCTTTTTATAGATTATTTGCACACTTATTGTCAACTATTTGGAATCATTAGTAGGAACAACCTAGTCGAAATAGAGTTTTAGACAAATCTTAAAATTTTGATATTCTTTTGTCTTAGTAGCCATAGTTCATCGTGTATAGGGCCCTACCCAATTTTCCAATTAAAAAAGTTTGGTTCTTTCATAACATTTTGGATCTGGGTCACTCATGCCAACATTAACTGAGCTGCTATCTGGCTTGAAAACATTGATTTGATCTTCGATTGGATCTTGGATTTCCTCTATTCAGAATTACAAGAAATATCAGTCGTAATTCCTTTGATGTATGATTGCAATTATCCGCATATCATCATTCGTGATAATATAAAGGTTGAAATCTACAAAATGAAGCTGCATTCAAATCAAGGGACACATTTTTTCTGTTTTTCCGGAATCCAACTGTCCAAAGGTTGCTGAATGTAAATCATCCGGTTTTGAGGAAGTGAACGATCGGATTCATCTGTATCATACCGAAAATTAGAGTTTCAGCCCGAAAGGCTAAGTCAGGAGATAAAACGTGCATAAGGTTGACGAAAGTTATTTTTGCCGACCATTTTACACTGTTTTTAGTCTTATCTATTTACGTGAAATTGAAGGAAAACAAAATTCCTTTCATGCAAGTATTATATGAGTTATGTCCTTACCTTCGATGTTAGTTATACTGGAATCAGATCGTTTGTGCATGATGTTTTCAGTGAAATTGGTAGTCAATATTTTTAGTAGACCTAATACCTCTTTAACTTTGACTTCGAACACCGCAATTTGTTGAAATGATCCCAATGTATGAATCTTGAAAGCGATGGAAAATCGACAAATCGTTTATTTAATCAAGTCAGTTTCTTTAATTTTGATGATTTGGTCATCCTCTGAGTGTCATAATTATGATGATTCTGGCAACCAGACTCTGAGGTTTTTGCTCTTTAGATTATTTTTCATCCTGAGATTATAGAATGAAACGAGGTGCGTGTATGAGGCTGTGGCTCGAATTACTTGTAATCAGTAAAAATGCGTGAAAAGATGTTTCCTATGGCATTCTGCCAAAGTCAGAAAGCTATAACAGTGCACATGAATGCTATTACGCTATCACTGGACATCGGTCGAGTGAGTTACCGTCTGGTAATCATCACGAAAGCCATCACAGTGATTCAATAAACTTTCAAAGTTGAGACAGATGTTGGCCCAATGTAATAACACTATTTACTTGTACCTTTGACTCGCGTTGAATGCACTGATCCTACACCTCTTATCTACATACAGATTACTTGAGGACAGCGCAGGATGAGTGAATGACAATGCCGTGAAGACTTGCACTGCATTATCGCCAACATACATATGCTTTAGAGGAACAGAATTTGACTTGTTTTCTCCAACATCGACTTGCTGATTTATTGATACGGCGATTGTACTTCTAGGGAAGACGACGAACGGCGAAATCCTACCTTTAAATGATTCTAAATAATCAATTTCACTCTCAGTCCATCATTTTCGACTGCTATCTTAAAGCTTTTTGATTTGACATCGAATGAAATGTAGGCTAATTCATTTACAAGCGTCGTACAATAGATAGAAGTTAGAAACAAAAAAATGAAAATTGATAGATTATTGTACATGAGGCATTAAAATTTGTATCTCAAAGTCCTAAAACTGGAAACCAGCTACTGTGTCAGTGATGAAATGAAAGAATGGAAGAAAATTAGCGAATTGATTCTCAGAAATTTACAAATAAAAGACAACAGGAACTAATTGTCCGTGTGATTGGTTGTTCAATTGGTCACAAGCATCTATGTGATAGTGATTGAACGACAACGGATGGTAATGACACCTAATTAATAATGCTGTAGAGATTTGATAATTTTGTTGAACACTCCATGAGCATTTGAACTATTAATATAAATCCATGTACTGTATATAACTTCAGTTACCTGGGCAAAATTTCATCTGTGTATGTTGTATCAAATTTTAATGTTTAAGCAAGAAGTGCTAACCTCCATGTAATTTTCAGTTGCCCATGTTTGTCATTCACATACGTCTCTGCTTTTATTCCGAGTTTTCTTTTACGATTCATTTTGCAGTTTATGACTAATTATTCTTTGTATTTCATTAACAAGTGTATTCTTGTCATGAATGGTCGTATGACTGTGTAGATGTCGTGGGCTGTGCATGTATCCTCTCTTACCATAGTTTGATGGTATCTTCTTACAGATCGTTTAGTCAATCGGATCCCCGTTTCGTTCGAAGCATGAACGTGAGGAAAATGAGGCGTGATTTCGTTGAACGTGTAGGTCTCTGAGTGGTTTTCTATTGATGTGGAACGGCTTCCTATGCATGACTTTATTGTGCTGCACGCTTTACATAATTTGTTGAATCCTATATGTTGAGAACATTCGTGCTTGCTTTATTCGACTTTTTGATGTCTATGTTGGTCGTTGAATATCTAAAGAGAATGACAACGATTAAGCCAAGAATAGACAGCAACACCCTTGATTCCCCGACCGCACTCCTCTGACCCAGGAATTGAACCTAAGTAGGCGGTGGAGACGAGGTCGCACCTTCTTCATTGGGCCACGCTGACAGAACAAAAGGAATGCGAGTGAAAGTGGTAGTCATCCTCAAGTGCTATCGACAGCTTGTTGACCTATTTAGCTCGTCTCCACCGCGGACTTCGGTTCAATTCCTGTGTCAGGCGAGTGCGGTCGGGTAATCAAGGGTGTTGGGTTTCTCTTATTCAGTCATTGTCATTCTCCTTATATATTCAATGCACCAAGACATACCTTTGTTGTCAATGTTAGACTTTACACAGTAGCTTTGGCTTTTAAATTTGGAAACACAGTGATTTTCTGTTGAAAAAAGATGTAAGATGCTCGAGTATGTAAGATGGTCAAAGATTTCCAGGCATTCGTTTTCTGTCAAGTTAATTTTTGTGACTATAGAAACTTTTACACACATTGATGGTGATTAAAGGAATTGTAGCATTTCTAAAACATTCTATTAAACACTGTTTGCCCAAGTAGGGCGCTACGCCCTATGTAATCACTTAATCACACTATAATACAAAATGGACGAACTTTGCCACTATCAATTCGAAGGAATACAGAAAATTGTCATTTCATTCATTGTAAAAGCTTGCAGGCAAGTTTCTTCGTGCTATGGTATTTAACTTTTTTCTTTTCCAGTTATGCTTGTCTGCTACTATGTAATCTTCTATCTCTGTGCGGTACAACACAGTCAAGCATTATTGTTACTATCCCCAGCAGGTATTACAAATTGCAAATTTTGACAATATGACTACTAAGCATCGCCACTTTTCTGCAAGCTTCCAGCAAATATTATCAAGCAACTTCAGTTGATGCGTAAGAGAGCATATCGGATTATATGTGAGTCCAATTGTAAGTGTTCTCTTTTCTGACTAACAGAAATTATAGATAAGCATACACGAAAATTCTTTGAGAAATGTGAATCTCCTGCCCATTGTGTTCAGTACTGTTCTGTACATGCGCTGTACCATTGTGTTCCGTCCAAACTTCCGGTCATTTTTCGATTCATTCTGGCTCTAGTTCCAGACGACTCAATTCTTTCTTTCTATGAAACGGAGACAATTGTAATATTAGTTTGTAACTTATTTTGAATTCTCGTAATTTTGCATCTGCATTCATTATCTGCTTTCGAAATTTGAAGTGTGTATCTTGCATGTAAATTCAAATCCTACACCTTTGTAAAACGTAAACAAATTATTCGATTATCAAATTCACACATTATTATTATTTTCTAGAATTATGCTGAAATGCACAGGAGGAAAATGATAAACGATTATATGGAGTAATAGGTGATTTGGCAACAGGTTTTCGGGAAATACATCGCATATGCCATGTAGGCATTACAAAAAATTCTTTGACACACTGTTAATGGCTTGACGCTGTTTATTGCGACAATTTTATTGTAGCTCGTAATCTGTTTTATTCGATGGATGTAATCGTAAACGTTTTAACCGCACAAATGAGTCTCATAGCAGAGAGTTTGAAGACCTGAGAAGATGTCAAATATTGCTGAGATAATTAACAGAATGATTAATTATACTTAGATGATTTTCGACAAGGATTGGAAAAATCATTTGAATCAAGTGATTATCTTCTAAATTATTGAATGAAATATTGATTGAATTATGAATTATGAATTATGAATTGATTGAATTATTATTATCGATGCACACTTGAGTAGCCGTAAATTATTGAATTCATCGTTTCTTGATATCAATTGTAGAGTATTATTTCGCCGATCAGGCCGCAATAATTGCGGTTCCATGATATGTGCTGGTTTTGAAATCTGTTAGTGTCATGTCCAGCGGTCCCCGTGGCACATGTTTGCCGCTCTCGAGTACATAGATAGCATCATAGAAGGATAACAATATTTGTCCCTTTAGATGTCATGACTTCAGGTACACAGTGACATTGAATTCCTTCTTGCTGTTAATTAATTTCTCGATACTTGTTCTTCTTATCTCTACCGCTTCTGTCACTTGTCTTGAAAACGCACTTCCTTTATGTAAGCAGACTCAATTGGTGTTCATCTTGAGATTTTGTCTCCCTTGCTTTCCCACACCTTGATGTTTCTCCTACATACCTGGACTCACATTATTTACATATCTCATTAGTCTCACCAAGGACTCTTGCCTCCTGTACTACATGCTGCAATTTTCGTCAATATTGCAAAAATCATTTAGTTCGAAATTCATCGTAATTTAATTCGATTTAATTTGTTTGAAAAAATCTGTCAAATTTATAATTGTATGCTCAAATTTCGAGTAAAATATTATTTTCACTTAATTAGTTTATGTTAGAAACTTCAGCTTATGCTTAAACTTCCTTCAATGAACACTATTTGTGTGGAAGCTGCAGTTGGAGGCTTACACATGAGCATTGAACATGCATACATCGCAGTCGATCTCTATGACCAAAACTCAAAGTCAATTGGGAAGCGGTTGGAGTTGTACATCTGTCAGCTGTTTAACGTGGGGATAGCGCCACCTGGTCTATAGCTCCACAATTATCTATCACACCGCTTATCTTCATTTATTATAAAATTCTAGTAACATAAGTAAAGGATTATAAAGCAGCTGCGGTACAAGCCTTCACGTGTACTTTTGGCTTGAATTTTCATTCCAATAATCAGAACTTGGCATTCAGGGACAATTGTGAAGATTTTCAATTGTTCTAATCTATTGCTTCAAATTCACCCATCTAATATCTTTCTGGAAATACAATCAAATCATACTTTATGTCATCAATTCTGTGTGTATCGGTAGTTGCTGACGCTTTCATAAACTTTAACTCTTCAGTTGCATTCCGATAACATTTCGCAGATATTAGCACAGACGACTGAAGTCCTGTTTGAATTGAATGAAATAAGTTGGCAATTCAGGACCACCTGAGGGAGTGTCTGATTAAGAATAAACTATCTAAAAAATGAAGTCCTCTGGAAATAGAATAGCCTGTATTGAAGGTGGGACCAGTTTGATGTCAACTATGAGTAATATTTTCGTTTTCTCTGAAATTGAGATCATGGCTGTCGTTACATTCATTTCTTGTGATAAATACACGTATGATTCACAGCAAACTAATTTTACCTCGCTATCTACACTTTCATGTTATTTGAGACATGCCGATTTTTGGAAAGTTTCGATAGACAGTAAGGCTGTTCATTGTAGTACTTAAGGCTGGTCGGCATATTCAGGTGTTCCACAGCAGATTCTGGAATTATTCACGTCAGCCGGTGTGGAGAATCACCGTTCCCAGAGGTAATTGACCCCTGCCTGGTAGCGGGATAGCTCAGTTGGTGAAGGGCCGCTCATCAGAATGGAAATGCAGAAGGTCCATGGTTCGAGTACCTCGGCCTCTGGAGGCATCACCGCTCCCAGAGGTAGCTAATTCTAACCTGTTATTAGATAGCTCAGTTGATCAAGGACCGCTCTACGGAGCGGGAATGCAGATGGTCCAGGGTTCGAGTCCCTCCGCCTCGGGAAGTATCACCGCTCCTTGAGGTAACTAACCCTACCTTGGTGAGAATTACGTGTGTGAAGGCTGCCCCTCCCCTACATTGCTAGTATATTTTTGTGCCTTGGGTAGGGTTAGGGATGAGCGAAAACGGAATATATTCGAGATGATTAATTACAAGCATGTAAATTTCATTTGTATTGAGCTCCTGCACTGTTTGTGCAGCTAGCGTTCGTTTAGATTTCTATTCCCGTTTAGATTGTCATCTGATACTTCTCTCCATATCCGTTGTAAAGTGTTTAAGAAATGGACGAAATGCCGTCAACAAATCAAAACATCCTTTCGCAGTTTGAGAAATTATCCTGAATTAAATATATTCGTTTCATACTTCAAGGATCGATGAACTTCCTTTGTTGTGACAGCAGTCAGTTGCATTTGCATACTCATAAATCTCCAATGTACGATGTCTCTAAAACTTGTCCGTTTTTCAGCCATTTTGAAATTGATAGGTAGAAGACGAAAATAGAAAGATGCCATCCACTCATTAATCTGATTCAGCTAATTTGCCAAACTGTCATGTCCTTAATAATTTGTGTGAACCTGACGGTGTTCAATGCGCTGATGTTTTTATAATTGTCATCTACCTGCAAATAATGAGCTAGGAAATGTGGTCGCAGTTAATGGGCCATGTCGCCTAATTGCTGTAGTTGTCTGTGTGTGCTTTCACTGTTTCCTTATAAATGTAATTGATGTGCATTTGAAGTATTTGAGATAGAAATTTATGCTTTCAGATGTCCCCTAAATATTTCTATCTTTAGCAAACGCAAATAGAAAAAAAAATTTCTAGTGTTTTGTGTATTGCAGCGGAAGTCTCTGCGTGCATTAAGGGTATGAATTTATCTTTTAATTTCGGAATTGTGAAACAAAGATGTCTAGATTCACTCTGAATCACGCAGCAATGTTTCAAATGACGTACATGCGGCTATTGATAGTACGTAACATTTAAGATAATGTCAATTTGAGGACGTAGAAAGAACATCTGGATTATACATGATGATAAAGACATTTTCCTAATTTTAGGTTGTTAGCTCTATGTTAATGAGAATTGACAGAGACATGAAGAGCTGTAGGGCCGTGATCAATGAATTCGTTTCTAACGGCTGACCGATAAACGATTTTTTGATTAACAACATGGTTGACATTTGAAATTCACACATTTTATGCTTTCTATTGATGAAAGTACATCGTGCTTCTGTCAAACGTGCTTCCACTGGATCAATGAACTTGTGAAGAAAAGTCAATTGGAATAAATTAATGCTGAAAGTAACATTGTTAAGCTTTTTCTGTTTATATCACTAGTTCCATTTTCTGAACTGATATGACGACGGTGTTTTGCATGCCGATAATAAATTAGTCTACTTGTCTGACGCACACAAAAATCTTAACATAAAGAACAAGAAAACTTATATACGATCAGAGCTACTATCTTGGTAGTATAGAATCATACTGTGCCGTTCGCACACCTTCATTTTTGCATTTTCTTCAGTTCGACCATGAGAGGCACTCCGCACAGATGACTGACCTCTCCACAGTTCTCTTTTCAGGGCTTACGAGTGATCGGCTGCTGTGTGGGGAAGGGCGGCCCACCTCCCTCGCCGACTGGTCCTCTGCCCTTTACTCCTCTGCCGGCCGCCACAGCTCCTTTACCCACCTCACCGAAGAAGCCGGCCTTGTCCTCCTCAGCGCCCTCATCACCACGTCATTCCGCCGCACATCGGGCACTCCCACCCAAGCCCTCCGACAGCCCCACCCCGCCTGCCGTTGCTCCAAGTCCGCCCACTTCACAAAAGAGTCGAGGAAGTAGTCGACAATCGACTCCGAGTCGACACACGGTGATAGCGCCCACAGCTGCCCTTCCCCCCTGCCTCAATCCTAGCGGTGGCTCTCAAGAAAACTCGCCTGTCTCCACAGTCAGTCGACATGGCCAAATCCAGACCAGCACGTCTCCCACCGTCCATGTGGCCATCTTCGATTATCGAGCCAGGATGAATGAAGAACTGGACATGGTGAAGGGCGATCATATCAATGTGTTAGACGGAAAGTAAGTCTGAGAGTGTAGGTGAGTCAAAGCTGTGAGAATGCAGTCTTTGTACTCCTTTTGACCTCTTCCCCTCGCCATGAACTGCTTGAGTCATTGAATTAGGGGAACTGTATTTTAATGGGAAATGTATGCTGAGATGGCAGACAGCGGACGGAGAAGTTAATAGACTTTGTTAGCCGAGTGATAAAGACATGGTTGTGATTTCTAAACAACTCTAGAACATTCTGTGACACTTTAAGTGATAGAAAAAGACTTGCTTTCTAGGTAATGAATTATGCGACGCTTCACCTGAGTCAGTCGCCTAATCCATTCGAGAAGTGTGTCTGATGATTACGTCATTGGTGCATTCTTTGCAGATTGAATTGTGAATTATCATAGCAGTCTTGCATGATGTCAGAATTGAAATATACCGACAGAAGTCATTCCTACAGAAAGTGACAGAAGATAACGTTTGGGAGTTCTAACAGAATTGACCTCAGTAACGGATAGAATGAATAGACTTATCATTTCCAAGTATATTCTTTATCATCCGCCCAGGGGTTAAATTACTCAAAAATTAATTGCACATCTAAATATACACTGTGCTATATCGTGACTGCTATTTCTTGCCATGATGAATGCTATGAACTCACAAAGATATCCTACATCATTTTTTTGAAAGTTGCACATTTTACATATATTTCTCTTTACTTGAAAATAGCCGAAATTAATCGTTGCTATATAATATACTGAATATATATTTATTTAATACACTATTTAATACGGAGGACCATCAAATACTTGATTGATTCCATCAATCAAGGCATATTCAAACAACAAGCAGTCCATCGAAAACACAGACAAATGTCATTTTATCGAAACTTCAGGCATCCACTAGGTATACATGTGCTTGTCTTTGATCCTGTCTGACAAGAAGAGGGACCGGGTAGAACTTGACAGGTGAGCAGAGTCGCAGAAGACTACTGCGAAAAGGTCCTGTACATGCAGAGTCCCTGCAGAATCTCGTTCTGGTGGTCGAGCTATAATATCATTTTCATCAGGTGACATCAAATCTCCCCTCTCAACGCTAATTACCTTTCTTGCATTTTGTTACAGAAATCAATCGATATCTTGACATTCTATAATCTATTATGAAATTTATTTATCTGGTCTGTTTTCTAGTGCCTCATGTGAAGGGCGTCTCTCACTTTACCTCAAGAGGTCTGCGGTACTCCAGCGCAACTCTCAAATGTCATCTAAATAATGAGATCATTGTCAAAATCAGCGAAAACTGTGAATCATGCTAAATGCGACAACATGAACCAGATAGTGAAGCTCACTAAGAATAGGGTGCGTGGGAGGTCACAGAATGTTGCGCAATGCACAAATAGTTGTTAATGACAGATGTGTTGACTATGAAGAGAAGTTGTCATTGGAAATGTCAAATTCTAATCACTTAGATAGGTTGTCA
Source organism: Prostheceraeus crozeri (assembly GCA_907163375.1). Taxonomy (NCBI): domain Eukaryota; kingdom Metazoa; phylum Platyhelminthes; order Polycladida; family Euryleptidae; genus Prostheceraeus; species Prostheceraeus crozeri. Next base: position 79,841 of record CAJQUW010011776.1, on the reverse strand, counting down.
CCTTGCACTCATCCGTTTTAGTTCGAGAGGTTGACATGGGGAATGGAAGCATCATGTTTGCTGATTATCATACATGTTTGGTGATGGAAAGGAAGAGGGCTCCACACACGGAGAAAACTGAAATCAGATTGCTGAATAGCGATTGATTAATAATGCCTATTAATGATTAGTATTGTTGCTGTGCTTTGTAAGTGGTTATGAAACTGTATTTTCAAACATCAACATGGATTTTAGACATGGATTTCAAACAATTCATGTTATAGTGACCCCTAATTGAGATCCTAATTGACAGATGAGTGTGACATGCTTGTTGACAGCCGCCCATAAATGCATGAAACAGTGCTTTTATTGTCCATCTATGTCTAGAGAGCAGACGTTGAAATATTTATGACTTACGTGGTGAAATCGAAAATGATTTAGACTCGACCACAAGGCGTATTGCTACGACAGTGGTGGGCAACGCGTGGCCCGCCGACCCATGTTGGGTGGCCCGCCACCGATTCTAATATCCAAAGTGGCCCGCGGACATTGTTTGAATCGGTAATGTGAAAATGGCCGTATCCGACTTTGGCCTTCAAAAGGCTGGATGTTGATCTTCTTTAGAACTTGCAAAAGCATTAACTAATGATTTATTGAGCAATATGATGTCACAAAAATTCTCATTCGAATGCTCAAACCATGTTCCGTTCGCATTGAACATCTTCTCAGTATGAATGTAGGTGACATAGTCATCAAATGCGTGAGTGCTGATTATCACATTACCAATAAGGTCATATTACTATAATTCAGTAACACAAAAAAGTTTCCGGAATTAGTTTTACCCATTCACAGCTCATTTTTCATATAGATTTTAGAATGTAAAATACAGTTCCTTAAAGGATATTAGTTTAGTTGACTGCTGCTGCATACATTTACAAATACAATAATGCGATGTGCTACCACCATGTACATGAATAGTACAGCATTCCTTGAAATTACGCTCAAAAGTATCTAATGAATGAATATTAAACATACCTATTTCCGCCTTTTAAAAATTGGTGGCGTGGCCCTCCATCCCAACTTGGTTGCCCACCACTGTGCTACGAACTTGTTTCTTCGCCCAGTGAAACTTTTGAGTATATGGGTCCGAAATATAGCAAATTTAACTTTCATCAACATTCACATCTACAGTAAATTGTATCACTTTTAATTAATATGTCGAGTTTTTATCTGTTTTTTAATATTTTTATTAAGTTTAATCGTATTTTGAGAACTTAAAAGTATAACTAGTAATGAGAAATCATACCGCAGGTTAACCTAGTGAACCATGATAATATTCTCCAAAGACTATCTATGCCATACTCTGTAGAGCCAAACAGACGCTGAGAGTCTGTATATTTCGGACCTACATACTCAAAAGTTTCACTGGGCGAACATGTTTAGATGGTCACAGGCATGAAAATGTATCAGGAAGCCCGTCTAACATGAAGCTGCTGGGACTGTGTTCAGTGTAAAGTTGAAGAAGCCTCATCTGCTGCCATTGACTGTTTCAGTTTGAAAGAGAATTGAGATATCTATGATCTGAATGTTTGCGTGGGTGTATGAATAGGTAGCTGTGTTTCCTCGTCATGTTGTGGAGGTGAATTCGGCTCATCGGAAGACGAAGAACGATCCAGCCTTTTATTCAGGTCGACTATTCTTGGAAGTTCCTGACTTCGTCTGAATTTCCTGACAAACTTTTCATTTCCGATAAGCCTCGTGTCAAATTTTAAATATTTGAGGCTTTCTTCTTCAACTTGTCAGCCGAAAGACAAACGTTACTCAAACATCGGACACTGAAACAGTCGTTCTAAATCTCTGACATGAAGAAACGTATTAACTGTTTCAAAATTGATGCTTTTGACGGCAGGAGTTTTGTTGGATACACATGAGAGCATCTGAGTGAGCTTCGGAAACAGCCGTTGTTGTAATGAAATCGAGACGTTTTGAGAGCGAGAGATGTATTGCGCAGCGTTAATTCTTGAAACAATCTCTCTAATGCGCTCCCTTATCACTGGTCACGTCCGGAGCGGTAATCGCTAAAAATAGACGTTACGCGGCGTTGACGGGGAGAATAAGTGAGTCAATCTCCCTCTGCTCACCGAGAAGCTCCGAAATCAATGCGGGCGAAGAGAAGTACATCGGAGTAAAAGACATCTCCCGTCACTGCAGCTTCATGTGATGCCGCAAGGTGACAGGATCGAGACTGAGGAGTTGTCCGTACACTGTAAAGTGCTTTTCACAATGTACCTTGAGAATTGATTTTATCTTTGAATATTTCGAAACTTGATGTTTGATTCTATCTGAACTCTACGCGATTATTCCCACATTCAAGAGCCTTCACTTGAAAAGTTTTCGATCAGTGGCTCATGTCATTTCCTGTTGTTGAGTGTTAATGTACTTACTTGATTGAGGCGTGGACAGGGATAAAATTTTCGGGATTTTCCGGATTTTTGAGTGAAATTTGGATGGGTCACGTGATTCGTATAAATATCACAAAAATTGAAGGATGTAGGGGTGTCCGTGGCACAGTGGTTGCGTACTTGGACTAGCGATCTCATGGTCCGGAGGTCGAACCCGGAAAGTGTCACTGGAAGTCGGCAGGAAGGGCATCCGGACTACAAAACACCACAACGCTCCAAACAAAGTCTGACTTCAGTCAGCACCGTCCAAGGCCCCAGTAGGGGTAAAAAGTGACGTGAAATCGGTAAAAAAAAGGGGGTGTGGGTATTGTTGAACAACGGCTAGACGTTCTAATACATTAATTACGAAACGTATCAGATTCTTAGAAACAGGAACTTATATATCTTTAGAAGCGAGATCAGTAGCAGAGAATGAATTGTTTGTTTGGGATATTGAAATGGTATTTGCGATTCTCCTCTGACATTCGGTACCCAATCAGAAACCTGAATGTAACTGTCTTTTTAATTGCAAACTTTTGCGTCAAAGCAAATTCGGGATAGATACATATCATGGAATAGGTCCAAAAATATAGGTACCATGCTACTGATGGTGGTTTCTAACATTGGTTGTGTATTGCTCTGCTGTATTATTGCAGGTGATATCTCAGTTCTCTTATTCATAACTTTCGCAGTCTTAAAGACCAAAACGTAGTCAAGATAAAACAAGGCGCAGTCAAGAAATCGGCGGATTGAGTACGGATTGACCCCATATGTAAATAAAAAGTTGGTTGAAGTGTTGCAAAAGCTTCACGTCAGTGTGACACTAGATGAATCTACATCTGAATCTAGTCAACGGGTACTATGTTTTGTAATACAATATTTTAACTGATTTTCCGGATTTTTTTGCTATCATGGGTTTTCATCCCTGGACGTGGATAAACATAAGAATCATTCACTAAATTTCATTCATGCAACGCGAGCGTCCATCCAGAAGTGACTTGTCCTGAACGACCGACGACCAAACGAGAGCAGCATCGGAGATCGTCTGAAAGGACTCAGTGTCACGGCAGCTGGAGACCAACCGGAGGTCGTCAAGATGGATTCAGGGTCACAGACTGTGGAAAGCGTCATCAGCTTGTTGGTATTCTTAATCAGCTTCGTGTGATCGATGTCACTCAACAGCATGTTGTCACGCATTAATTATTGAAACATTTTTTTCCTTTTTTCCATTCAATCATCTTTAAAATTCGCTTTTTGACGGGAACCCTCTTCCTATGTAATGGTAGAACTCTGCATACCTTTTTCAATTCATCAGAAATGAGTTCCTCTCTCTCTCTCTCTCGTGTTGATGTTGGAAGAGTGCATTTGCTGCTTTGCTCACGAGTGTTTTCAATACGCACGAAGCTGTCGATGCGGGCAATTACTGAGAGACGCAGGAGGAGAAGACAAAGGAAGCGAGGTGTGCAAGAAGGCGCGGAAACTGACAGTGTTTGCTTACTACAACCCGAGGGAAGGTGTTTGCGGAGAGATTGATGCTCGACAGAAGCCGTCATCTCTGCCTTCAGAAAGCAAATAATTTGGTTGTTTGCACGACTCCTCCGAGGTTATCATTGGGAGGAGTACATGGAAACAGATAGAGAAAATTGTTTCACTTTCCTTGTCAATGTCTAAACACAAGATGGAGGGGGAAGGGAAAGGAGGAGCATCTCCCACAGTTCAGATGATGCTGTCGAGCACATGTCTCTGTTTCTACAGATGATCGGGGCTAGTGTACTTTCCCCGGTCATTGAGCACCGCCGATGACCTCAAAATGAAGCTGGGAGGGTCTGCTGACTTGACCTGTACTTTCCCCGGTCACTGATCACCGCCGATGACTTCAAAATGAAGCTGGGTGGGTCTGCTGACTTGACCTGTGCTTTCCGCGGTCACTGAGCACCGCCGATGATTTCATAATGAAGCTGGGAGACTGACTTAACTTGCAGTGATTCTGAGGTGTCTGTTGACCTCTGCAGTGATTGTGAAAGCTACCTTGTCCTTTTTTGAGATCTTCCTGTGTCATCTGCCTCTGTTTATCTGATGTAGAGTACACCAATAATTTATTCCGCCTTTTCATATCATGATGTCGTTGAAACACTTCGATCGTCTCCCATTCTATTTTCTAAAGATATCTTGCAGTAATGACTTTGATGTGCTCTCTGTCGAGGCTTCGAACTCAATGGCGCCATCGTCGCTGTGACTCAGCTCAGGAGATGGGAGTAGCAATTAGCGCTCCTGATCAGTTGCAATGTACCGATGATTTCTTATCCTTACCTCTCCATCTGCTTTCCTTTATCAAGTCGGCGAGAACTCCTGCTAATTGTTTCGATCGATAATGCTAATCCTTCGACTAGTTTGCAATGATTATCAAGAATGGACTGCGACGAGGAGGCCGTACAGCAGCAGTAGGTAATCCGCTCTCTCTCTCCGATTACTTAACGTGAGAACTGCTGTTGTGAGACCTCCGACAGACGTAATTGGCGTCGAAAAGTGAGATTGTTTCAGTTTGCTCCTTTTAGAAGCCTTATCGGTGCACGGGGCTGTCTGTGGTGCGAACATAGCTTTTTCTATCCATAACCTGGGCATCTCCGATTTCAATTTGTACGATCAGATTCAGGCACTTGTAGATAGAGGTTGCGAGCGATTTTTCGTCTCAAGGTGAGAGAGAAGTGTGACAATGTGGACTTATCAAGTCCCGACAAGGCATCAGTCAGTTGAAATTTATTATTATAGTCAGTTGAATTGTCTGTTCACACTGAACCTCATAAGGCTGGCAGCCAGTGGTCGGATTCTGACGCGAATTTGACTGGAAATACGCGAATACGCGAAATTGAGGATTTATACGCGAACGAAATTATGCACTTAGATATATTATAATATATCGAAATATGAACCATGCACTCGAAATATGAAGCATGGAAGCAGGAGCAACGAAAAGAACGGGAAGAAAAAGAAAAACAGAAATTAGAAGAACTTCTACGAAAAGAATTGAACGAGGAAATGAACAGAAACGAAAGTATTCGAAAGCACGCGACTGAGATGGAAGACATCGCAACTTCTCTTAAGAAAAAGGAAGATGAGCAACGGCGACTAACATCTCTTGCAGAGAATGCACTGCAGCAGGCCAGAAAAGCCGAGAAAGACGTGATGGATCTTCGACAAGAAAAGAATGCATTAGAAATGAAAAAAGAAGCCGCACTCGATGTGATTCTAAAAAGACATGTACACCAATTCTCAGATTCTTCTATGCCGAGTAACAAATATTCGCGCTTGCGAACAAAAAAGACTAACTTCTGTGTAATTCAATGGATTGCCTTTGCCATTATGAGTTACAGATAGGCGTATAAAGCAAACTTCTGTGTGTGGTTACGATTGTGTATAAAGTTATAGAAGTAGATAGCGCATGAGTGAAGTCGTAAATTTTCTTACCTATATCGCTGCATGTAAACAATTTAAAATACTAATTATGGATAGATCCATGATCACAATCAAGTATGTGGGAAAAACATGTTCTGTATTCTACAATGATCTTATATGTTCTTATTATATGTTTTGTATGCTATTTTATTTTATCAAGTTGGGTGTTTCTATTTGATCTCTGAAAATATGTCCTTTCCATAAGAAAGGAACAGAACACGCCAAACAAAATGACACGTGAATATTGCGAATACAAATTAAGCTAATAAAATCTCCAGTTTAAAAACGCAATCAGTAATTTTACAAGATACATAACTCGACATATCAAATCCTGTATTATCACTGTCCACTGTCCATTTATACATGTTATTATTATTCAAAAAGTAATCGCCATGAGACTTAGGAAATGATAAAAGACGAAATGAAAGTTTTCGTTCACAAGACTTCATCAGGTGCACGAATGCTCTTAAATGTTCATTTGCACGTGCACCTGAATGAATTCTGTGCACTGTAAAAATTTGTCAATAAACTGATGCATTTTGAGACTACGTTAATTTTTTCTTTATCGTTTAATATGATTGTTGATATCAATCTTCAAATCTACACACTATAACATGCGGCATTCCTTTGAAATGATACTAACAGAAGGAATTAACTTTTCTTGATTTTCCTTTTCCCTGTTTGAATGAATAAGAAGTTTGTATACACGATAAAAAGACTGCACATACAAATTAGCTAAGTGAGATTACAAAATTTATATAAAATTGTTCTGTGTGTGATGTATTGACAAAGCATGAAAATCACTGAAATGCCTATCTGCGTCCTCCATAAGATGTATGTCATCTGATAGAAGACAAAATTCTCTCTATCATCTATTTTTGTTCGCTGTAAGTGGACTTGTTCCTGTAAACTTATAGTACGTAAACTTGTGTTACCACATAAATATTTACTTGCTCGTAGGGTACATAAATAAAAAGTAAACGAAATCAGTGCTGATACGCGAAATCAGCGCTAATACGCGAAATCAGAGCCGATACGCGAAATTGGCGAAATTTCGAAATCCGACCACTGCTGGCAGCCCGGAAGATAAACTCGATGAGAAAGTGACAGATCCTGACCACATGGAAATGTCGTGGAGCCTCGACTCACGCTTGAGTCGTTATTCTTGGGTTAGCAGAACTTCTAGAATCCCAGAATCCCTCAGGAGTATTCCAGAAAGCCTAGATCCATCCATCCATGCTTTTCCCAGGTTTGCTTCACAATCTGATTTACTTTCCCATTGAATGAATCTTCAGGACTCTCAGACTAAATCTTTCTTGAAAGTGCTTGGCACCTCATCACCTCGTACATACGAATGTATGATTCGATGTCTCGTGAAGAAGGTTTCTCATTGTTTGATCAAATTCTGGCGGTCAAAATCGAAGAAAATCAGTTGGCTTCTGTTGTCAAACTTCTATTCTATATCATTTCATGTCATTATGCTCGCGGTTGTTTCCATGAAGTTTGTGTAACATTCGGTGATAAGAATGATAGTATCAGATAACTTAACTTGCTAACTTGCTGGCATTTGCAGATTTATCATGGGTAAGATAAAGTGGTATTCTTTCACAACATTGGAATTTTGATTCACAGCATCAGAGAAGGATTCTGACTACCTCACGATCATTTAAGGTGACAATTATAAAGCAGAAATCGCATTCCGTGATGCGCACATGCGCAGAGGTCACCATATAGGCTTTTCTCGTCTTGGACCGTGCACAAGGGTAGCCAACAATAAATTGCAATTAAATTGGGCTGAGTAGTCAATCGTTGCAATTATTCAGTGCCAACAATCAACAAGTTATAATAAATAAATTGAGAAACTGATTGAGAGCCTTAGTTTCTTTATAACTGATCAGATAATTCGATTTTGTGATTTCATTTTGCTTCGCACAATATTTGTCACCGTATCGACAGACACAGATTGATGGAGAGAGAATGGCTCACTTAAGAAAGTATCTTCTGATTTCTGAAATTTCCTTATCACAGTCATTTCCTATTGTGCTCGCTACATGGCTCTTCGGTAGGTGTCCTGTCCAGCGGTCAGTCCCATAGCGCTCGCTACATGGCTGTCCGCCGGTAGGTGTCATGTCCAGCGATCAGTCTCCTTATTTCTAACAAGTTTGCATGAGGCTACCCTGAAGTACAGCTCCTTAGAAAGCTTAGTCACAGGGGAGGGTAGTGAAATGTGTAGACCTCCGATTTATCAATCTTGGCTAGGAACGGCTTTAATTGTCATTGAGGAACCGATTGAACATCTTTCTCATCTTTCCCACTTCAAATCAATACGCGACGACTGTCCACTGATGTTCAAGAAATGGCAACTTCTTGTCAAGTCAGTTTATTTTCCTTCTTCAACGCTCTCCATCCTCGCCTTGCCTAGAACGTTCCTTATGAAGATGAATCAGAGGTATTTTTATCTTTCCACGTGATGATAACGACCTCCTCGCCTTCCGCAGCAGTGTGCTGATGTAACTCATATGCGCGCTACACATGGAGGCAGTATGCGTGCTTTGTGCACCGAATGATTCAAATCCGACAGTTGGGATGAGACAGAAAGACTTCTTCAGGAAAGGTGCGAGTCAAGCCATCGTCACACGCTGTCTGCAAATAACTGAATTGGTCTGGAGTTGATTCAATTGCGACCCCTTCATTGAAACTGTCAATAGCGCATTTGTTGGAGCGGTCTTCCAAAAAAAGTTAAGTATGAAAAGTCTCATTTCATGGCCACGCTTGTTCTCTTCGTGAAATACAAGGAGCAAATGATATACAGCATTTGCAAACATGAAACTGTAACACTTAGAAACCGTTGATGACAAATGCAAGTCCGTGTCCATGTGAAGATCGTTAACTCTTTAGATTGACTCGATGCTGTAAAAATTTGCAGTAAACCTTTTCGGTGCTTCTATTCTCCCCCCCCCCCCACATTTCTGTTGTTGACACCCGGGAGTGTTGCATCGTTAACAATATTCTCTTGCTCCTAAGGGCAGTCTCATTACGCAAAAGCGTTGAGTGTGTAAAAATTCTCTTACTGACTTGTAGAACATTTACAGCCTCAGAATTAGACAACTGCTCGTCATTTGTCTGTAGATAACAATGTCACGACGTTCATGATCACAGCTGTACCTTGTATTCTAACTTAATATCCAAGGTACCAATCCTTCATCTCAGGGTTCAAGTAAGACTTCTCAGTGGCATTGTGCTGTCACTTGTGACAGATGAAGTCTATTCTAAATCCAATGTGACTAAGTTTGATGAAATTTCATGAATTTGGAAAAGTTGGAAAATGTAGGGGGGGGGGAGAAAGAATAGAAGTACCGCCTTTTCTTCCAATGACTTTAACTAAAGAAGATAAAAATAAATTCATAATATAATGTATTATCCTTAAGCTCTTTTGGTAACACACACAAGCTTTTTGCCATCATATTCTCGCAATTGCTGCACAGCGTATTCATCGATGGGGTCAGTCATATACAGCACTTAAAATCCTCGCTTTCTTAGTCGTTCCACGAAGGCAGAGTTGGAAACAGCGTCTTTGTTCTCTCCTGTGATGTAGTAGATATCTTTCTGGACATCTTTCATGCGAGAAACGTAGTCTTTCAGATTGGTCATTTCATCACCAGATTGTGTGGATGAGAATCTAAGGAGGTCAGACAATTTCTTCCTGTTAGTGCTGTCTTCGTGGATACCCAGTTTTCGATTAAGCGCTTTCCAATGTCTCGATTTCAGTATGTACGCATATTTTTTACTTTATCTTTTCATAGCTATGTAATTTGAATATCTATAACTTTCAGTGTAAGATCATTTTGAATGCTTTGGCATCATGTCGTTATCATACGATTAGAGTCATCGAAAGCGCTTTAGATAATACATTATATTATGAGTTTATTTTTATTTTCTTTGTTTTAAGTCGATGCTGTAAACCCGGAAATGTTTGCCTCTGTTTCGATTAAATGCTTAAATCGCGAAAATGTGTCCTCTTAATCTTGATTTTGAATTTTGTGGCCCATATTTGAGACCGCAACTGTTTGTTACCAAGTGACTTGCGTAAACAGTATGAAACAAATAAACATCACATGTCGTAGACTGCAGACAGATTACACATCATACCCATTAGTCTTTTCCAACAATGAGGCAATGCGTTCAACTAGGGCTGAGCCTGAACTGTTGAATTGACTCCAGGTATACGAGTTTCATATTATTGTTACAAATTATATAGCTATTTAAGCATTGCAAGCAATGTTTTCACTATGGGTAATTTTTTAGTCTTTCTTGACGTTTAGCGGTTGAACGGATTCGTGATCATCTTAGGTTCACAGTAATTCAATAGAAGTCTTATCCACAGGATTTTTTGCTCTTGTATGCAAACTGAGATTGTATATTATAAACTCCTGTGGTGTAGAAATGTCGCAACTCTCTCACTCTCACCGCCATAATTCTGCGATTGCTGTCGTTCCGAGACTTCTGGACCCATGAACCCATTCTACGACGACAGGTGGAGACCGCAGTTTGCGGAAAAACAAAGGAAATTTCGGGAAGTGAACCTGGCAAATCCGGAAAATGGAAGATAATGGCATTGCTCAGGCATATTAACAAAATCTAAGAGTGAACTTAGTTGATGAAGATTTGCAAGGATTGCAAGTTGAATAATCTAGTAATTCGGTTTAGGATTGCCCTACCGTATGCCGTATTGCGCTTGTATGCCATTTTTAAAGAGTATACTCTTCATTATCATCAGCGGGAATAAGAGCTTAGATATTGCATAACAGATCTGAAATGACGTCAATAGATATTTCCTTGAGATACATGTGAGTAATTGTATGTATGCAGACAGAATTCCCCTGTAAACAATTAAATTAAAAGCAATTCAGCTGACAGTTGAGTTTGCATTTAAGCAAGATGAACTATAGACAGATATGCAGCACAAGTACAGGAAATACCAATCACTTAAGTGCATTTTAAAACACCAGTTGATGACCATTCATCTATAAATTTTCAATGACTCGATTGAAAGATTGCTTCGCTGTGGGGTTTATTTTTGTACTGAAGTTAGGATGGAAAAAGTTCTTCCTATATCAGTCAACTAATTTGCGATCTTATTTACTAAATGCCGTCAGTTAGTGTTATAGTTATGTTTAATTGACAATCAAATAATCTATATTGAAATTTGAAGTAGTAAGGATCTTGCAGTGACCGAATCAGAACACAAACAGATTGAAGGAACATTGTCCAATGTATCACTGTCATCCTAACAGATGTAATTAATATTTAATTGAATATTTCAATACCCGTGCACTTCAATTTCCATGCAGTTATCGATATGCTTGCACAGATGAAGTGAAGACGATGCTGTAACAGCAGCGCGCACTCAACACCTCCTATTCACGTTGAGACTTATGAACTTGCTGTCTGACTGCTATAAATAGGCATGACAGAATTCTTCCACGTGATTTCAAATCCATGGACACGTCGGGTGTCTGACTGAAGGTTACCGAATTCGGACACAAGTGTGTTTTGTTATCAATCTATTTATTGAAATGACGGTGTAGCTGCGAGAGAGGACTGAACTGACGGGAGAGACAACGATTCTGCAAATTATTAGCGATGCTTCTAAGCTGTTCCGAAGTTTTCAAACTTATAGAGTCTGTAAAACTCCACTGATCGCCACAAGACCTCTGAAATAACTCAATGAATGCATCTTCTATCTACATGTACATACTACAGCACTTCGTGTGGTCCGGAAGACTATATTAAGAATTAGAGGCGTTCGTGTGAGCGGTCTCGGAGACAACAGGAGAGCAGTGAGACAGTGTCAGTATTTCACTTACAATCTCCTCTGATGATCAGAAATTGCTGAACTTCATTCATCGCTTGCCACACATGCTAAGGATTTTATTTAACTCATTGTACATTTTGGATCTAAACGGTACTGTTCCTGTCAGTGGAAATATCATCGTGACTATCCCTGGAGATTTTACTAAGTTGTGCTTTCTCATAAAATTCTTGGGACTTCAACCTTGAGATATTCATATAGGAATTTCAACTCTAGGGCTTGTAACATCGTAAGTTTCAGTTCATCTGAGTTCAGAATTTTCGTTGTACTGAAACTTTGTGTGTGTGCTCCCACAAGTAACTGATGAAATCTTAAGTGTTTCGACCAACACATCCACCGAGTCATAATTCGAACGGAGAACTCCTCAATATAATAAGCCGTCATTAGCACGTCCGCCAACAAAATAATCTTCTATCTTTTGACGAGATGAAGTTGATGGAGAAACGTGATGACTCTCGACTTCATTTTTCGATGTTTTGTTTTGTTAAATTAGTAAAAAGTTTCAAACTCAGAAATATCATTGTGATAAGATGAGAGGTTATCGGAGAATGGCAATGATTCGTGTGATGATAAGAATTGATGCGAGTGAGGAATTTATATCAATCACTTCCTCTATCTTCCCGATTTGACGTTGAAGAAACTCTGTCTGATGCAAAGGAGTTTCATGTGTACACAGTTGATCTTGGCTGTGATTGAAACGTGAAGAGGAACACTAAATGTTTGTCAATAGTCCTAGTCTGACAGATCGAAAGAAATCCTGTGAGACGTCACTGTCTCGTTGAAATACTTCTGAAATGTATTACACAGTGCAATGCAGTTTTCTTTCCAGTCTTCTATGTGCCACTTCAGTTACAGCATGGTTTCAATAACTCAATAACTGTTCTCCTTAAGAAATGTTCCAGTCAACAGCTTCTCAATTTGACTGTGGCGAGTTTCAGTACATACCCAATTCAGGACGCTGATGATATGACGATGTATGTCTGGTGAAATTCAACATCGTTACTGAAGATGAGTCTCACGGATCTTGTCTTTAATTGTTCATTCAAGGGATTCTGTCTCACCATGGAAGAAGGCCGATGTATGTCCGTTGTGTGTCAAAATTGCTCATAATTTTCATCAGAGTGAGACAGAGTGCATCATTAATCGACTTCATCTAACCATGCCATTCATCATCACAACTTAGGTTTCAGCTTCACAAAGCCGTGAATGATATATATATATTCTCTCAGGAAGTGTCTGAATAGTTTGTTATGAAAAGAACTGAAGAAATTGTATGGAGCATTTTTGGCGTCATTTCTCATTGAAGGCTCTTACTTCGATCGCAGCTGACCGCAGTTAAAATGAAACAAAATCAATATAGAACTGCTTTTTTGTAATAGGATGACATTTAAATGTGACCGAATGATGGAAGTACACGAAATCAAGCAAGATTCACACTGAGTCACCAGAAGATGATTTCAAACAGTACATTAACACAGACATCAAACTTTCATGTAAATGCCATAGACATCAAACTCTCATGTCAATACAACAGACATCAAAACTCTCATGTCAAGACAACAGACATCAGACTCTCCTGTCAATACCATAGACATCAAAACTCTCATGTCAATGCCATAGACATCAAACTCTCATGTCAATGCCATAGACATCAAACTCTCATGTCAATACAACAGACATCAAAACTCTCATGTCAATGCCACAGACATCAGACTCTCCTGTCAATACCATAGACATCAAAACTCTCATGTCAATGCCATAGACATCAAAACTCTCCTGTCAATGCCACAGACATCAAAACTCTCATGTCAATGCCACAGACATCAAAACTCTCATGTCAATGCCACAGACATCAAACTCTCATGTCAATGCCACAGACATCAAAACTCTCCTGTCAATGCCACAGACATCAAAACTCTCATGTCAATACAACAGACATCAAAACTCTCATGTCAATGCCATAGACATCAAAACTCTCATGTCAATGCCATAGACATCAAACTCTCATGTCAATACAACAGACATCAAAACTCTCCTGTCAATGCCACAGACATCAAAACTCTCATGTCAATGCCATAGACATCAAAACTCTCATGTCAATACAAAATACATCAAAACTCTCCTGTCAATACCATAGACATCAAACTCTCATGTCAATGCCACAGACATCAAAACTCTCATGTCAATGCCACAGACATCAAAACTCTCATGGCAATGCCATAGACATCAAAACTCTCATGTCAATACAAAAGACATCAAAACTCTCATGTCAATACAACAGACATCAAAACTCTCATGTCAATACCATAGACATGAAAAAACTCTCATGTCAATGCCACAGACATCAAAACTCTCCTGTCAATGCCACAGACATCAAAACTCTCATGGCAATGCCATAGACATCAAAACTCTCATGTCAATACAAAATACATCAAACTCTCATGTCAATACAAAAGACATCAAAACTCTCATGTCAATGCCACAGACATCAAAACTCTCATGTCAATGCCATAGACATCAAAACTCTCATGTCAATACAACAGACATCAAAACTCTCCTGTCAATACCATAGACATCAAAACTCTCATGTCAATGCCACAGACATCAAAACTCTCTTGTCAATGCCACAGAAATCAAAACTCTCATGTCAATACCACAGACATCAAAACTCTCCCGTCAATGCAACAGACATCAAAACTCTCACATCAAAACTCTCATGTCAATGCAAAAGACATCAAAACTCTCATGTCAATAAAACAGACATTAAAACTCTCATGTCAATGCCATAGACATCAAAACTCTCATGTCAATACAACAGACATCAAAACTCTCATGTCAATACCATAGACATCAAAACTCTCATGTCAATGCCACAGACATCAAAACTCTCCTGTCAATGCCACAGACATCAAAACTCTCATGTCAATACAACAGACATCAAACTCTCATGTCAATGCCATAGACATCAAAACTCTCATGTCAATACAACAGACATCAAAACTCTCATGTCAATGCCATAGACATCAAAACTCTCATGTCAATACAAAAGACATCAAAACTCTCATGTCAATACAAAATACATCAAAACTCTCATGTCAATACCATAGACATCAAAACTCTCCTGTCAATGCCACAGACATCAAAACTCTCATGTCAATGCCACAGACATCAAAACTCTCATGGCAATGCCACAGACATCAAAACTCTCATGTCAATGCCACAGACATCAAAACTCTCCTGTCAATGCCACAGACATCAAAACTCTCCTGTCAATACCATAGACATCAAAACTCTCATGTCAATGCCACAGACATCAAAACTCTCCTGTCAATACCATAGACATCAAAACTCTCATGTCAATGCCACAGACATCAAACTCTCATGGCAATGCCATAGACATCAAAACTCTCATGTCAATACAAAAGACATCAAAACTCTCATGTCAATACAAAAGACATCAAACTCTCCTGTCAATACAAAAGACATCAAGCTCAGTCTCACTGCCGAATATCATCCCTGAATCACTGTCTATGATGATCAGTTGTCAGTTTATCCTCCTTTCTTTCAAATCAAAGTTTGTTCGCACGAAAATTTATCTTTTATGAATATTTTATGGAATTTGAATAATGGAGGGAAGATAACTTTGGTTATTATTTTGAAGAGTCAGGAAAGATCTCATGGGAAGCTAAAAGTCCTTCTCAGTTTCTCCCCACATTGACTCGCGCTCTCATGTGCTGCGTGCTACTGCGGCAACCGATCTTGGCTCGCGTCCAAATGGAGGGGGAGGAAATTGAGGCGTTCAGTAGAGAATTCGCCACCGTCTTCGAATCTCTCCCTAATGATGACCTCTCTTCGTTGCAGTGACCAGGACTGGTGGATGGTGGAGCATGCGGTGACGAAACGGCGAGGCTATATTCCATCCAAATTCGTTGCTGTGGAGAACTCGATCGAGTCCCATGAGTAAGTTGGCAGCCAGCCAAGCTCGGGTGAGGAAGGGAAGAGGTTGTACGTGTCAAGATGATTCTCTACATTACCTATCTGGCAAATGGCCAATCATTGTCTTCCGGCCGGTATTGCATCAGTTGCATTCGCGCTATCACTGTTGATTCAACAAATATACGGACATTCCACAGACAGACAGTGTACATGAGATAACAACAGCTGACGTCAACATAACACCGAGAGGCGGTTTGAGGGAAACGGAGGGGTGTGGTGTAAAACTGAGAGGGATGAGGGCTCGAGTCCGCCCAACATCATCATCGGGGATGAGCAGGAAGGACAGAGGACGGTGTGGTGTAGGACTGCGAGGGAGGAAGGCTCGAGTCCGCCCACCAACATCATCGGGGATGAGCAGGAAGGACAGGGAGCTGTGTGGTGTTAGGTGGAGAGGGAGGAGGGCTCGAGTCCGCCCACCAACATCATCGGGGATGGACAGGAAGGACAGGGAGCTGTGTGGTGTTAGGTGGAGAGGGAGGAGGGCTTGAGTCCGCCCACCAACATCATCGGGGATGGACAGGAAGGACAAGGAGCTGTGTGGTGTTAGGTGGAGAGGGAGGAGGGCTCGAGTCCGCCCACCAACATCATCGGGGATGGACAGGAAGGACAGGGAGCTGTGTGGTGTTAGGTGGAGAGGGAGGAGGGCTCGAGTCCGCCCACCAACATCATCGGGGATGAGCAGGAAGGACAGGGAGCTGTGTGGTGTAAGATGGAGAGGGAGGAGGGCTTGAGTCCGCCCACCAACATCATCGGGGATGAGCAGGAAGGACAGGGAGCTGTGTGGTGTTAGGTGGAGAGGGAGGAGGACTCGAGTCCGCCCACCAGCATCATCGGGGATGGACAGGAAGGACAGGGAGCGGTGTGGTGTTAGGTGGAGAGGGAGGAGGGCTCGAGTCGGCCCACCAACATCATCGGGGATGGACAGGAAGGACAAGGAGCTGTGTGGTGTTAGGTGGAGAGGGAGGAGGGCTCGAGTCCGCCCATCAACATCATCGGGGATCAGCAGGAAGGACAGGGAGCGGTGTGGTGTTAGGTGGAGAGGGAGGAGGGCTCGAGTCCGCCCATCAACATCATCGGGGATGAGCAGGAAGGACAGGGAGCTGTGTGGTGTTAGGTGGAGAGGGAGGAGGGCTCGAGTCCGCCCACCAACATCATCGGGGATGGACAGGAAGGACAAGTAGCGAGAGGTGTGGTGTAAGACGGAGGGGGGAAGCTCGAGTCCGCTCACCAACATCATCGGTTTGTAAATTCTAGTTTGAAATTTCCGCCCAATGATTTCTCTCATTTGCAGCTGGTTCGTCCGAGACATCAGCAGAAAGGACGCTGAGCGATTGGTCCTCCGTCAAGGTAATACGAGGGGCACTTTTTTGGTTCGCGAAAGTGAGACCACTCCTGGTAAGTGGATCAAGTAGATTCGTTGAACTCTGAAATATGTATGAAGTATTTGATCAATTCTGCAATCTAATGCCCTAGCTAATTGAAGTTGAGTTGACTGAAAAACCGTGATTCTTGTTTCATCCTCATTTCACGCCACACGCTGCTGTGCTTTCCGAGTTTGTAAGCAGCTGGAGTTGAAGACCGTTTCAGAGGATGAACTGGTTTTCGGGTTTGCGACCGAACGGGGGAATTTGAAGCCACCCTGGTTATACCGTGCTGTTGGGCGTATAAATAGTAGTCAACCTCCATCATGGAACTTTCATTTTTTATTAATTTAATTTTCAGTTTAAATTAAATTGTGTTGTAATCCAACACAATTGTAAGAAGTGGCAATGCGACTGCCAAGAGCTAAAGTCAATGTCGACAAAATGTGTAATGCGCATGGTGCCCCTTTCATCAAGACAGCTGTCGAGGTTTTCAGTTCATTAAATGGGTCGATCAACTGAAGTCAGCAGTGCAGTCCACCGATTCTCTTTTTAGGATTCTTTTCTACCAAACTTGACAGAATGCAAATATCTGTAGAGTATTATTTCTGTGTCTTCTATTTCTATCAACAGCAGGATTTACCTTAAGTTGATGGAAAACGAAGCAAATTCGAACTCCAACTAATGTCAATAATATTGACGACGACCTCAGCTCTGAGGTAAAACCATTTATGCACAATTCCTGTCCGCGCCGTCAACTGTTTGATTATCAAATATTAGGAGACGCACGGAGGACAACTTTTGAGCAATTGAAAGCCTCCACGAGACTATAATCTTTTATTTCCCTTTTACGATAGCGTTTTACGGAGATTCTCAGTTCAATTTGTTGTCCGAGAATAATTATGATTGCTGAGTAAGTTGACGAAGTTTTATCGACTATATCAAAACTATCTCAATCAGTAATCTAACTGCATTCCATGCTTTTCTACGACAACTTTTCTAAGATGCAGCTATAACTGGGTCACTGCTCTTAACAGTGGAGGCTTAGACTGTGCAGCTGACTGGGTCACTACTCCTCACACATGAGTCTTGGACTGTGCAGCTGACTGGGTCACTACTCCTCACACTGGAGTCTTGAACGGTGGGTGCAGCTGACTGGGTCACTACTCCTCACACACGAGTCTTGGACTGTGCAGCTGACTGGGTCACTACTCCTCACACTGGAGTCTTGAACGGTGGGTGCAGCTGACTGGGTCACTACTCCTCACACACGAGTCTTGGACTGTGCAGCTGACTGGGTCACTACTCCTCACACACGAGTCTTGGACTGTGCAGCTGACTGGGTCACTACTCCTCACACTGGAGTCTTGAACGGTGGGTGCAGCTGACTGGGTCACTACTCCTCACACTGGAGTCTTGAACGGTGGGTGCAGCTGACTGGGTCACTACTCCTCACACACGAGTCTTGGACTGTGCAGCTGACTGGGTCACTACTCCTCACACTGGAGTCTTGAACGGTGGGTGCAGCTGACTGGGTCACTACTCCTCACACACGAGTCTTGGACTGTGCAGCTGACTGGGTCACTACTCCTCACACACGAGTCTTGGACTGTGCAGCTGACTGGGTCACTACTCCTCACACTGGAGTCTTGAACGGTGGGTGCAGCTGACTGGGTCACTACTCCTCACACTGGAGTCTTGAACGGTGGGTGCAGCTGACTGGGTCACTACTCCTCACACTGGAGTCTTGAACGGTGGGTGCAGCTGACTGGGTCACTACTCCTCACACTGGAGTCTTGAACGGTGGGTGCAGCTGACTGGGTCACT
Source organism: Prostheceraeus crozeri (assembly GCA_907163375.1). Lineage (NCBI taxonomy): Eukaryota > Metazoa > Platyhelminthes > Polycladida > Euryleptidae > Prostheceraeus > Prostheceraeus crozeri. The sequence continues at coordinate 60,912 of CAJQUW010011776.1, read as the reverse complement.
TCCTCACACTGGAGTCTTGAACGGTGGGTGCAGCTGACTGGGTCACTTCCTCACACACGAGTCTTGGACTGTGCAGCTGACTGGGTCACTACTCCTCACACTGGAGTCTTGAACGGTGGGTGCAGCTGACTGGGTCACTACTCCTCACACTGGAGTCTTGAACGGTGGGTGCAGCTGACTGGGTCACTACTCCTCACACTGGAGTCTTGAACGGTGGGTGCAGCTGACTGGGTCACTACTCCTCACACTGGAGTCTTGAACGGTGGGTGCAGCTGACTGGGTCACTTCCTCACACTGGAGTCTTGAACGGTGGGTGCAGCTGACTGGGTCACTTCCTCACACACGAGTCTTGGACTGTGCAGCTGACTGGGTCACTACTCCTCACACCGGAGTCTTGAACGGTGGGTGCAGCTGACTGGGTCACTGCTCCTCACACACGAGTCTTGGACTGTGCAGCTGACTGTGTCAAGTTTGAATGCACACCACTTCTTTTATGTTTCAAAGTGCCAGTCCTGAACTTCTCATACATTATGATCTTTGCTACTTCATTTAGATTCCTCAATCTCGCTTCTCTACCTCCCTTGCCTGACGATACATTGCGCTGGAATATTGCATGATTTCCCTAATAAAGTATTTATCGTCTGAAAGCGTTATTTTTCAGCTTCTGCTTCTCTAACATCTTTGGCGCGTGTCAATCAAATTAAGTGAATTGTTTATGAAAATCTGTCAGAAAAGATGAAGTTTAGTCGCGAAAATGAATACGTGGTCGTGGGAAAACAGATATTTGACAGATCTTCAATTAATACATCAAGTCGTTACAATATGGAAGCTTTTCTCTGAACATTTGATGGCTGTGTTTTAGTATTTTTCGACTTATCACTTCATACATTGCAACCCTCATTTTCCGCACACGAGTTATAAACCAGGCTCGGATATTTACACACCTTCAATTTCACCACATTTCGGTGGATTTGACATTTTAAATCTATAGTGTTGCTAAGATTTTTCTAAATTAGATGATAGAGTCTCTTCAGCTAGGGAAATTTAGCGAAAATCGTAACAGCATTCAGAGATTTGTGTCCAATTAAGATGATTTCTCACCAGACTCTCAAGATTGTCGCATTTGGCAGTGGTCAGTTCGCCCAAGGGGCAGAATCTCATTTCAGCTGGGCGGATGTTGCCATAAAGAAGTCTGCTGTGATCACAGGAAAGCGATTTTTTCAGTTTTTGTAAATTTGATTAGAATTTAAATGAGACTTCTCAACTTTTTCCGAATTAGATTGGTTAAGATGTATTGGTGGCATTTCACTTGCATTTGTTGATTAAGTTATTTAGTCGGCCATGAACGACGATAATGAGGCGGATTGAAAGAAATTCAGCAATCTAGACTGCCAAAATTCGAGCAGCGTTACGACCGATATGAAGGTCTCGGAGGAACATTCATTGCTCGAGTTATTTTCTTTCATAGTGCCACAGCATGATCGCAGCGCAGCTACGTGTGTCCCGGAGAACCACGCAATGTGACACAAAACAACTGCTCACAGAACACACCCGCACCGCGTCGGCACATGTTTCGCACACTGACAAAACAACAAGGTCATTCGCTCCAGTCAACAAGTCAACAAACACTCGACAGATGCACTCGCAGAACACTGGCACAACTCCGCAAAAACTAAACACCCTTGAAAAAATATTTGCATAAGATGTATCCAACTGCCCACAATTCTCCTCTTTATCCACCTCGTAAATTACAGCCACAGAGCACAAAGCACCTCTCTTCCACAAACACTCACACCATGTGACTCTTGCGTTGCCCCCGTCAGGTATGCGGAGCTCGTCCGCCGCGGGACAGGGCGATTGGTCCCTGGACCGCTCGCAGGTAGCAGCGTGGTGATCACCGTGATCCACCCCTTGATTGCCGATTACTTTTAGTTTTGCTCTGTCTTTGTGTGGGCTTGCATTTCATTCCAATACTTAAGTAATATTCCAATCTTTAAGTACGCAACGGCACTCCGAATCCTTCAGTGGAGTTAAAGCTCTCACAGTTTATCTTTGCTAGCATCATAACTAATAGCGATTAGTTGCTCACGATGCAATGATAACTGGGCCTGCTAGTAGTCCATCATTTGATCCTTTACCATGCACAGTGGGCTGTCACAGACTCCAATCCTGCATTCACCACAACAACTCGTCCTTTCTTGATTTGTAATAAATCATGGATGTTGGTTGCAGTTTGTCGCAGTAAGGCAGCTGATTACTTCTGTTGTCAACATTGAACCTGAATTCATTGTAGGTCTAACTTGGATGCTTCGTCTAGCCATAACCGGTCATTTCAAATTTTCATTGCTCTTTGTGGTATACTGCATGGCTTCTTTCTCATGCGATGCTGAAAATCATTCCAGCTGCGATTTATGAGAGAATATGATTCGTTCTAATTTGATTGATTATTGAAGCAGTTCTGATGAGCACTGATGGCGTTCTCCAAATCGTAGGTTTATAAATACAATGCTGTGTTGTGACTATTGGATTAACCAATTCTTAGAAGAACTCAATTGAGCTTTCTCGTGGCAACTAATAAAAATATCATCATCACAGAGCCGAAAAACATGCCATCTTCATCTAGACCGCGCTTTGAATTGTCACTAATTCTCACTTAAAGAGGCCTAATTTTCTAATTATTTATTATTCAATAGAGTCAGTTATGAACTGTCACAGCGTCGCTACGTTTAGATGACATCAGAGAAAGTCATGCTTCTATTTCATGAATTTGAATGCGATTGAATTAGGAATTTTGAAACAGCCACAAAGCTTCAGGAATCACGTACCCTCGTGAAGCCATGCCGGAAACGACTGCACACTGAAATACCACTGTGAGCGATGCCAGCGAATTCAGCCTGTCGATGAATTTCTTGCTTAAATTGCTCAACTTTTGTCTTATACACCCAATCCCGTTGACAGTCCGCAATCTTTCTTGATATGAAGACGATGATCATAAGTATTTGTCATTTTCTTGTAGGTGCGATCTCGATCTCGGTCAAGGATATTGACCCCCGCAAAGGCAGTACAGTGAAACATTACAAGATCAAAGGCTTGGAGAATCAGTGTGCGTACATCACCTCCAAAACCATCTTCACCTCCGTCATGGCTCTTATCGAGCATTATTCACGATCCGCTGACGGCCTTTGCTGTTGCCTTACCTTGCCTTGTCAGCGTCCTACTCCAATGTTGGCCGATCTCTCCTTCAAGACAAAAGACCAGTGGGAGATTCCGCGCTCTTCTATCGTGCTGATGGAGAGGCTTGGTGCTGGTCAGTTCGGTCAGGTGTACAAAGGCTGCTGGAATGAGACGACCGATGTGGCTGTGAAGACGTTGAAACCAGGGAAAATGTCGGTAGAAGATTTCCTGAAAGAAGCAAAGATAATGAAGAATTTAAATCATCCAAACTTAGTCAAGTTGTACGCTGTGTGTACCGCCGACGAGCCTATCTACATCGTCACCGAGCTCCTATCTCAAGGTTCACTCCTCTCCTATCTACGGGAGGGGCCAGGGGCCACGCTGGAGTTGCAGACATTGGTAGATATGATGGCGCAGATAGCCTGTGGTATGGCTTACTTGGAGAAGGCCAAGTTTATCCACAGGGATCTCGCCGCGAGAAATATCCTGGTCGGGGATAACAACGTATGCAAGGTGGCAGATTTCGGCCTGGCGAGGGTGATCACCGAGGAAGAATACACTGCCAGACAAGGAGCAAAATTCCCGATCAAGTGGACGGCACCGGAGGCGGCTCTGCTCGGCAAATTCACCATCAAGTCGGATGTCTGGTCCTATGGAATCGTCCTCTATGAGATGATCACTTATGGCCACGTTCCGTACCCCGGTAAGTTCAAATTCATGCAATCTCTTGTTCTGCGAAATATATTTTCTGTTGTAGTGAAAAATATCCAGGAGTTCATGAATGAAGTCAAGCTACTCTATAGGAAGGATATTGCCATAGAATCATATTACAATGCAACTGTGAGCATGTTTGAACTCGTACAGCAATGACTAGGCTGCAAGGCTGATAGTCACTGTTACTGAGTAAGTAGGGTTGTTAGCCGATATTTCACTTGTCATTTTTCTATGAAAGTCGTTTATATATCTCCAATTACAAATTAGACAGCCTTAATTGCATGATTAAGGCCGTCTAATTTGCTATGTAATACCAATGAGGCAGGAGCATTTCACCGTCCATCTCCGCATTCCCAGTGAAAATGGCATTGCGGTAATTCCTATGGTTTGCAATTTGGATTCGGAGATATCTCAAGCTTGATATGCTTCAATGTTATGAGCTGCATGGGCTATGTAGAAAATTATCATAGATTTGAGTCTTTTACCGATCAAAATCTTGGATTTTTGGTGTTATGGATTTTAGGTCCAGTGAAAATGCATGCATTACCTTTCAAATGATCAGCTTAAATCGTCCGATTTAGGCTGTCATTTGAAAGGTAGTATATCTTCATTGTCTACTTATATTTCCAAATCTATGGTGCAATAAGATAGGAATAATGGCAGTTTGCACATTGCTGCCTGCTGTCGTCAGGCAGCAATGGCATTACCCGGCCGTCATTTTTCAATACTAATAACATAGAAGTTACTGCTAAGATCATAGACTTCTAAATTGTAGGGGAATGTTCTGTTACAGGAAGTCTATGGATAGTTGTAGATGTATATAAGTAGACAATGGAAATACCACATGAGATTTCTCGGCAAGTAATGAACAAATCGTCGGCCGCTAACACGGCCTCTGATTTTTGCATTACTTACCTTGAAATCTCATATGGTATTCCTACATTGCTGTCCGAATTCAATGCATGCTCACAGTTGCATTGCAACATGATGCTATGGTAAAATCATTGCGGTCAGAATTACATGTTGCATAGAGAATCAGCAATACAAAGATATCATATTACAATGGCATTGTTGAACTGTTTTGCTATTGCAATGCACTTTTTCTAACATTGTTTCAGTGCTTTTTCTTTGGTAGAATAGAAATGACAAGGGTGCAAAAACATAGCTAAACTGATAAGAATGTTAAATACGATGTTCATTCGAATTTGAAAATGACGAAAAAGCCAACTGAGGTTTACATTTTCAATGAGCATAAGCGGGTATTAACATTGCTTCATTGCCCTTCAACAGACTTGATAGACTTAATAACCATCATTAGTCAGTGGTAAATCAGGTGAAGTTCTGTTCATTGCAATCGATAAATTTGAGCTTGGTAATGAAATTATTACAAAGTTAGACAATCTGATGACAGAGAGAGAGAAAGAAGTGCTGCTCGTGGGAGTTACACCAAGTGGCAGACAAAGTACTCACTACGGGGAGGATTGTAGCGCGGCGGTTGTCGCTGTTAGTGTTGGAGAAGAGAAAATGTCCGAAGAATTCGGCAGCGAGCCAACTCTCAGTCTTAGCGTCCATTCCAAGGGCGTCAGGGACATTTTCAGCTCACTGTTCGTGCGCTTCAATATCTATTCTCTTTCATCCACGAAGATTTGATAGATTTTCGTGCTTTTCCCCTTCATTACATACTGAGGTACTCGTATGTCAATTCTATCACGAAAAACGACATTTTCTCACTGTTATGAGATAGATCACGTGCATTTGAATATCACTGGCCGATCAATGACGCGAATACTTGTAAATTGGAGTGGGGCATCCTTTTCACATCGACAACCAAAGATTACGTAGTCTTTGCTGGCAACTCTCTAGGCTCTAGTGAAAGCGGTGGCGCCTCCACAATCGGACAGACTCGTACCCTGAACCTTCTGCACCTCCATGCCGAAATGTGTCTCTTAATCAACTATGCTACCCTGCCACCTAATGATCAAGGGGTGTTAGATGGTGACCAGTCTTTTGTCCTGAACTGCACCTGTTCCATTTTTGTACCTGCATCTCCAACTTTTAGATCTTACCTCAGTCCTCTTCTCTTTAACAATGTGACGGAGGAACTGTCCAAGGAGTTTCAGGCGAGGGTCTATGGGAGCTCCTTTGCGCTGATGACATCGTATTGACTGCTGAAGCGAAGAACGTGGTGGAGCAAATGCTTTGTGGATGGAAAAGCAGCATTGAGAAGAGGGGAATGAAAGTTAACCTGGAGAAGACGAAGGTTATGGTGACAGGGAAGAAACAGCAAGAAACAATCAAATCTGGTAAATGGTCGTGTGGATGCTGTGGAAAAGGAGTTGGGGTGAATTCGATTCTCTGTACCTCATGTAACGAGTGGTGTCATAAAAGATGTTCCCATCTGCGCTCTCTGGTGGGAGTGACACATTTCCAATGCCCTAAGTATCGAAGCGCAAATACAACCAATATTCCGTCGGACGACTCTGTAAGAATTGATGGTAGTCCTAGCATACAAGAGGTTAGCCACTTTTACTACTTCGGAGATATGCTGGACAGCCAAGGTGGAGTGGAAAGGACAGTGAGAGCTCGGGTACCTAGTGCTTGGTCCAAATGGAGAGAGTTAGCCAGCTTTCTGAACAACAAGAGCGTCCCCCCTAAGATCCAGAGCTCATGTGTATGAGTCCTGCATACGATCTGTTCTTGTGTATGGCTCAGAAACATGATCCTTGACACAGAAGTTGTTTGAAGTATTGCGAGCATGTGATCGGAGAATGCTGAGATACATGGCAGGAGTAAATAGAGCGACGGACGATCAAGTGAGGAAGTGGCAAGAATATGTGGCCTGAAGGAGCTGGAAGATCGGGTTAGAAGAGGGCGTCTGAGATGGTTCGGTCATGTAAAGAGAGCTGAAGGAAACTGCTTGGGCAGAGTGGAAAGCATGGAAGTCCTAGGGCGAGGAAGACCAAGAAAAACATGGCGTCAATGTGTCTTAGAAGAGCTGAAGAAAATAGGAATCCCCGAAGAACTCGCTGCCAACCGAGATGAATGGAGGAGAGCCATCAACCGTCCAGCCCCAGGAGATGGGATTCATGCGGTCTCGGTGGCACAGTGGTTAAGTGCTCGGCCTAGCGATCTTTTGGTCCTGTGCTCGAGCTCCGAAAGTGTCACTGGAAGTCAGCAGGAAAGGCATGCAGATTAAAAGTATCACAACGTTCCAGATGGAAGTTTTCTATGTCAACAACGTCCAAGCCACCAGTCATGGGGAGTTTAATGTCAAACCATCATCATTCATTCATTAACTTTCTGAAATATACTTGAATAGGTTTAGAGCAACAATTTGCATTGTTTTCCATTGGAGCAATCCGGTCGAAACATTGTCTTTGTCAAATCGACCGAAGACACCGTTTTGACGGGATTCCTTGTTGGAAAATAATACATTAAGCCCGTTACTTGAAATAGTCATTTGCATTATTTCAGTGATAGTCTTGTATCATTTGTTGATCTTCTATTTCAATTTCATGTTTTCAGTAAGCGGATCTTTCGGTCTAGAGCCTGAGATCTAAAAGTGTCTAGTGAACGGTAATCCGAGGTAGAAGCATTACAACGCTTCATAAAATGCATAATTAAAGCGGCTTTGGAAGGGTTATCTGTAGCATTCAGCGACTTTCTGTCATCGATCGCTGACGTTCAGTCGTCTAGAAAACTGTCCCCTTGTTACTAAGTGCCGCTTTGTAAAAATCACATAAATGGCTGTTATTTATTGTACTCCTTGACTAAATTGCACTTTTAGGAGGAAATGAAATTTATTATCGAAGCAATAATCACTGCAGTGTGAGGTGGATGCAACGCGTGAGATATCTGGATCTAAACTTTTATCACCTTGTGATGGATGGAAACGCTTGTATTGCAGCTAAGATTCAACATAATATATTTCAGCTATCAAAGCAAGTCTTCTTTCGAATCTTGAGTGTTTTGCAACAAAGCGTGTTGAGCCCACAATGACGAATAGATGTTCCAGAGACCACGAGAGTCTCCTCCGTGCTTCAACCTTCGAATGTCTATAACATCTCAGTTGCATAATAGGGTTTCCATGGAAGATTAGGGGAAATGTCTTCAAAGATCGCAAATTGAGAAGGCTGAATTCGAAGAGAGAAGTTGAGAGGATGCCCAGGCAGGATTCTACAACCTCATTCTTGAGATGTCGCAACAAATCCTTGATGTCACTTTTTTCAAAGCACACGTCGACGTGATTCCCATGGGCGTGCGTGACTGCTTTCGGAGTGTGCATCCAATGGGCCGCTTTCCGAGGAGAAAGTTCAATAAGATGATAGATCAGCAGTCGACTATTGATTGCTCGTGTGTTTATGGAAACTTATATCGGAATTTGGAAGTGATGCATTAGTTGTATTGTTATGTTGAATATATAACTCTGTTGCTCCTCTCAGCGACAGGGTTCTCACTGCCCCAAAGCTCCCATTCTTTACCTGTTCCGTTGAACAGATCATCTCTTCAAATCGACCATGTTTTGTAAGTGCCTTTGCCGACTTACTTTGAGTTATCAGGTCGATAATTGATTCGAGTTTTGACAATTGAATGACATTTATCTCTTTACATTGGAATTCTCCTTTCCATGTTCTTAGTAGTCTTGTGGTCCAATCAACCCGGCTAAAAAATTCTCTGTAAAGTCGTAAATGCCCAAATGTGTTCTATTTATGGTCTCTCGTAATAGCCTTCTCTTTTCAAAAACAGAAGAAGTTACGATTCGTCATTAGGAAATGCACAATTTCCTTCACAGTATTTTACAATGCATCGAGGAGCGGGGAAGACGTAAATAAACCAGTGTAGGCGGACTGCGGATCAGAATCACATATATGTGAGCATGGCAATTGCCCGCGAACCTCCGAATATTACCTGCATGTACATCTAAATTCAAATTTATTGACTGCAAAGTCAGATTTCTATGTCCGCTAGTAATTTGGCATAATGTGGGTCGGATATTTGTTCTAAAACATAGACATTGCAGTAGTCTACGGACACACGGTAGCTTTGAGACTACTGAGAACACAAAAGATTGAGTTGATCAGACACCGACGAAGGAGTTCAGCTTTCTAACCATCGTTTATCCATCATTGCGAAGAAGTCAATCATTTGGGATATCTGACCCAGTTAGTATCCATCTCGTACTATGGAACTCATTCATGTCTTCACTGAGAATTCCAATTTGAACTTAGACAAGATTACCGGAGATTGACAGTGTATGAGAAAGGACAAATGTGTCCTTCATAACCCAATTCCTCCAATTGATTTGTCCTGAGGATGAAAGTATTCTTCGTTCTATTCCGTCGTGTTCTACATAAATAAATGTTTTAGAGATAGGAAGTTTTTGAAAGGTGGAACTTTGTGTTTGGAAAATAAATCTGAATGCTTGATAAGCCTAATAAGACTTACTGCTAGTCATTAAAACTGAAGATAGAGTGTGAAAGGATGTCAAGGAGCATTGTAGAAATGTTAAAATATCTGATAAGCATGAAAAATCGTTTACGTCATCTTCAATGGTCATAAGTTCATGATAGCACAAATCAGTGATGTATTTATCGCAATAAAAGTTGATAAATTCATTGCTCGTATTCATCTGCGGTCAATGGTTGACCTCACAGTCATATCGGAGTGAAGTTGTGTTTATATTCCGGGTGATCTGATTAGGGGATTGATAACTGGCCGATTATTGCGCAATTAAAGTTGTATCAGATGTCATACGTACCTGAATGTTTTCATATGATATCGATGTGAAGAAATGCTCTGATTTCATCAATGAATGACATAGCGAAAGGATCTTTAAGGACTCTTTTGGTTAAGCTTTATACTAACATGTTCAGTTAATATACTTGAACTACTGTGAAGAACATTTCTAATAGTGAATGCCGACCCTCGGTTGTCTAAATGTCCGTTCTAAATGTCTTGATACATGCTGATAATCATCTGCCTATCAGATCAATAGCGACTGCCTCCAGGTGACCTCCGAGAATCGATTTCTCTATTCAGTGCCTCCGGCTTTCACGTGCTTGATATATTTCTATGCCGCCTATTCCTGGTACCACCATGAAAAATGGTTTGCTGCTGGGAATCGACCCCAGTACTTGACGATCGGTGCGAAGATCCACGATCGTGCCAGGAGTGAGCTTTCCGCGCGCAAGTGCGTCATCTACTGGTTTGGTTCTTCGTGTCGCGTTAGACCTGGGCTGGAGTTCATGATGCGGGAACAGGGCTTGTCGAAATGTCCTTCTCGTGAAATGAAAAGAGGCATCGAATTGCGAAATGTATTACATGTACATATCGAAGAACTGCTACAAAAGTCTGAGAATTTCCTAATGTCTTTCCATTTTTGGGTTTAGTCTCCGGACACAGCGGCATTTACTTCAATAGAAGATCAACGGTCAGTAATGAATTTCAGTCCGACTAGAAGAAGGCCACAATAAAGATCTACTGCTCTTCAGATGACCCTAAATTGTCAGTTAACTTTGAGGTACTGAGAAGTCCATATTATGAAGTTGCATTCATGCCATTTTCATTTGGAAGATGAGCGGTAAAGTGCTCCTACCTCAATGGCATCACAAAGTCGAATGAGACGGTCCTCAGTCGGCAAGAGGAAGATACACGAGCATGAAATGAAAATCATAGAAAATTCTCATCTGAAATATTGACTTTCTAACCTACTTACTGAGTAGCAATAGCAACGCTAAAGCGCGTGGTGCTGAATTCTACCAGCTACGGCAGTGGTGGGCAGGGCGTGGCCCGCCACCGATTGTCACATCCAGAGTGGCCCGCGGACATTATTTGAGTCGGTGATGTGAAAATGGTCAACTCAGACTGACTTTTAAAGGTACTTCTTAGGTTGAGGTTGATGTCCTTTAGATTTTGCAATGCATTAATCAATGACTTAATGAGCAATATCATGTCACGAATATGTGACTGCGATATGTGATTTTTATAAATCAAGTATTCTTTCTGGATTTTATTTGTACACTGCACTAATTCTGTGATAGAATGGCATTATCGCATGAGCATCGTCAGGGGAACTTATGCGCGTTTTCGAAAGCCGCTTATGTTTGGGTGACGTATGCCTATGTACACTTACGTGCATGTCGTTTAAGCAGTTCTTGTTGATGTTACTTCATGTTTTACGGCATGTAGGCGAATAGATGTAATAGATCCAGATCGTCATTTTTCGATGAATTAAGGTCACATTTTCACATTTCCTAATAAGGTCAAGTACCATCATTTAACAGCACAAAAAAGCTTACGCAATTTCCTTGGCCTGTTCACATTTCATTATTCATATAGATTTTAGAATGCAAAATGCACTTCCTTATTAAAAGACAGCAGTTTAGTTGGATACATTGCTACTGCATGCATTTACGAATACAATTATGCAATGTGCTACCACAATGTTTAGAACAGCAGTATTTAAAATTGCGCTCAAATGTATGCAATAAAGGAATTTGCACATATTTCTGCCTTTTGAAATTGGTGTCCCGCGAACCCTCTCGCGGGCCACCACTTGTGACCCTCTATCCCCACGGCATTAGTGTCTACTGATAGAGAGTTTGACAGCATAGAATGCAAATGACCATTCATCTCTGTCACTTCTCCTACAGTATTTCACTCGTATTTGCATTCATTTGCAAATGAAATTGGATGGATTTGTTTTCTCTGCAGGTATGAGCAACGCCGAGACGTTGCATGAAGTGGAGTGTGGTTATCGGATGAACAAACCCAATGACTGTCCACAGCCGATCTTCGATCTCATGCTGAAGATGTGGGACTCCACGCCTGACAATCGGCCCACCTTCGAATATCTCGCTCAGTTCTTCGAGGACTATTTCAGCGGTGCCACTGAGCGGAATTACAAGCCAGCGGAGGATAATCCGGGATCGCCTTCAAAGGTCATGACACTTTCCCGGCATGCTGACTGAGCTTTGCATGTTCAGCGGTGAGCAATCCCCATGTTCATTATTTGATGCTTTCCTGAGCTCATGAATCAAAGTTCTGTTTGGCCATTCGATTATCTTTTGTTTGGCTCCCAATTAATTAATTTTTGGTCTTGCTGTTAGCCCTTTCACTTCGGTACGGAGAAGAATCACTTAGACAGTGATGTAAGCAGTTTATTCAATCTCATGAAATCTGGAATTTAAATGGCAGGTCAATTCGTTGTCACGTATACTGTAGCGGAAAATCAACATCAATGTCATAAATTTTAATATCACAATTTTAATCATAAATTTCGCGACAATATTTCATTCGACCTCTAAAGCATTCAGTGTGACTAAGGTTCAAAGACATGGTGTGTTTTGAAACATGTTTTTGTGCTTAAAAATCGTGACTCAGGAATTTCCATGGAGTTGGATACCGCTACTTTCTAGCATCAGAAATGTTCAATGTTTCCAGTGACTGCAATGTCCTGTCTGCAGCTATGTCAATGCAATAACTATGCGGCATCTATACGGGTCATCCTATACGATGTCTCTGATGATCAATATAGCTTAAAGATGTCGGACAATAGGTTCAGAGTAACAAGATTCCAATCCCTTGGATTAACGGTTTGGAATTAGCTTCTATGCGACACTAAAAATAGGAGTTTTTTACGTCCTTCACACGAGCGCAGATGGTTGTCAAAAAAAGCTCTTGTTGAATGTGAGTGCTGAAGTCGAGCATAAACAGAAAATTCCATGATCTGTACGTGGAGCTGCTCAACTATTTGTTAATGAGTATTGTTAAAAAACGTTGAAAATATTTAACAGACTTCGTAGTCTTCAGAACTTTCCATGTCGCAATCTATGTAAGAGACTTCCGTGTCGCATTCATAAAAGATTTTTAACAATAGCCATGTGAATGCGTTTATACTCATTGACTCTTTTCTCCAAGGAGGTATAGATATCTATGCAACGATAAAAGGAATCGCTCCTGAAACAAATGGGGTATTCTAGAAAATCTTATTGCATGTACTTCTAAATAACTGTGACAACTGCCGATAGTATATGTAAATTACAGAGATCTAGACCTCCACATGCTCGTTGTGAAGATATTTTGGTTAAAATAGAACCACATATTACACATGTGGACATATTTCTAGTCCGTTTTGAAATGTAGAATTCTCCATATTTCCAAAATTCAACGCAAATTCATCGAATTAGACCTCGAACTGTCGGGGGAAAGTTCATGTAAATTCCCTTCGCCAAGGTCGCTTCAATATGAAAAGAAAAGATGATTAGCCCTCGCCTTACATTCTCAATATCGCTTAGACGTCGCATCAACATGATGTTAGATGAATAATGACATTAAAATATTCAACAATACAGGAATGTATTGACCGCAGTGAGAGGGTTAAATCGTAGTCTGATTGATTCGAAGGAATTCCGATTGCTTCATGCTTAACTGACGTTGCTCGTCCTTCATTAACATTTTGCTAGAAATTGACGCAGATTGCTTCAATGAATGATCGCTTAAAGACGTAATTGTTCTGCATGGAGTTCTGCATGATTCCCGCTTCAAATGATTTTAGAAAACAAAGAGCCGCTGAAGGAAATCATCGGTTTAGTACAAGGACGGCATTCCTTTTGCTGTAGAGGTGAACAGTTGGCGAACAGTGTCGTGTCAAGGTCTGGTGCACAGCGGAGGAATGCAGCAAATGTTGTCCATGTGTGTTACCGCTGTCATAGAGGTCAGGGTCCAGGGATGAGTCTTCAGATGACTTCTGAGGTCATTAGTTGAAGATAAAAGATTCCGCTTGACTTCAAATCATCCGACGGTGAAAGGAGGGGCAGAGAAGGATCGATGGAAGGTCAGACGAAGTTGTTGGGTCTGTGTTGATGCAAAAAATATCATTGAAGGCGCATGCCATATTTGCTTTTGAATTTCATGTCATTGGCTATTGCGGCAGTGATTGGAATTTTTCATTAATCGAAGGCAAGTGATCGTCGCCAAATTTGTAAGACGAAGAGAAGGAAGGCCAACTAAATGTTGTGATGACAACAGGGCTACTGTCAACTGAGATAGACACGAGAACAGAATCACAACAGTTCATTCTATGCAAGTTGTGAATACGTTGAAATTCAGACCAAAACAGCGGATCAAAGTCCAATGAACAAGGAATCGAACGGAACGACGAGCTCTCCCGACTAAGGATCGAACCGAAGTACAGGGTCACGACAAGCTCGTCTGCCGACAAGGGAATCAAGCCGAAGTCTGCGTTGCAGACGAGCTCGCCTGCTGACCAAGGAATCGAACCGAAGTCTGTGGCGGCGACGAGCTCGCCTGCTGACCAAGGAATCGAACCGAAGTCTGTGGCGGAGACGAGCTCGCCTGCTGACCAAGGAATCGAACCGAAGTCTGTGGCGGAGACTAGCTCGCCTGCTGACCAAGGAATCGAACCGAAGTCTGTGGCGGAGACGAGCTCGCCTGCTGACCAAGGAATCGAACCGAAGTCTGTGGCGGCGACGAGCTCGCCTGCTGACCAAGGAATCGAACCGAAGTCTGTGGCGGCGACGAGCTCGCCTGCTGACCAAGGAATCGAACCGAAGTCTGTGGCGGAGACGAGCTCGCCTGCTGACCAAGGAATCGAACCGAAGTCTGTGGCGGAGACGAGCTCGCCTGCTGACCAAGGAATCGAACTGAATTTCATGGTGGAGACAAGCTCGCCTGCTGACCAAGGAATCGAACCGAAGTCTGTGGCGGCGACGAGCTCGCCTGCTGACCAAGGAATCGAACTGAATTTCATGGTGGATACAAGCTCGCCTGCTGACCAAGGAATCGAACCGAAGTCTGTGGCGGAGACGAGCTCGCCTGCTGACCAAGGAATCGAACCGAAGTCTGTGGCGGAGACGAGCTCGCCTGCTGACCAAGGAATCGAACCGAAGTCTGTGGCGGAGACGAGCTCGCCTGCTGACCAAGGAATCGAACCGAAGTCTGTGGCGGAGACGAGCTCGCCTGCTGACCAAGGAATCGAACTGAATTTCATGGTGGATACAAGCTCGCCTGCTGACCAAGGAATCGAACCGAAGTCTGTGGCGGAGACGAGCTCGCCTGCTGACCAAGGAATCGAACCGAAGTCTGTGGCGGAGACGAGCTCGCCTGCTGACCAAGGAATCGAACCGAAGTCTGTGGCGGAGACGAGCTCGCCTGCTGACCAAGGAATCGAACCGAAGTCTGTGGCGGAGACGAGCTCGCCTGCTGACCAAGGATCGAACTGAATTTCATGGTGGAGACAAGCTCGCCTGCTGACCAAGGAATCGAACCGAAGTCTGTGGCGGAGACGAGCTCGCCTGCTGACCAAGGAATCGAACCGAAGTCTGTGGCGGCGACGAGCTCGCCTGCTGACCAAGGAATCGAACCGAAGTCTGTGGCGGAGACGAGCTCGCCTGCTGACCAAGGAATCGAACCGAAGTCTGTGGCGGCGACGAGCTCGCCTGCTGACCAAGGAATCGAACCGAAGTCTGTGGCGGAGACGAGCTCGCCTGCTGACCAAGGAATCGAACCGAAGTCTGTGGCGGCGACGAGCTCGCCTGCTGACCAAGGAATCGAACCGAAGTCTGTGGCGGCGACGAGCTCGCCTGCTGACCAAGGAATCGAACCGAAGTCTGTGGCGGAGACGAGCTCGCCTGCTGACCAAGGATCGAACTGAATTTCATGGTGGAGACAAGCTCGCCTGCTGACCAAGGAATCGAACCGAAGTCTGTGGCGGCGACGAGCTCGCCTGCTGACCAAGGAATCGAACCGAAGTCTGTGGCGGCGACGAGCTCGCCTGCTGACCAAGGAATCGAACCGAAGTCTGTGGCGGAGACGAGCTCGCCTGCTGACCAAGGAATCGAACCGAAGTCTGTGGCGGAGACGAGCTCGCCTGCTGACCAAGGAATCGAACCGAAGTCTGTGGCGGCGACGAGCTCGCCTGCTGACCAAGGAATCGAACTGAATTTCATGGTGGATACAAGCTCGCCTGCTGACCAAGGAATCGAACCGAAGTCTGTGGCGGAGACGAGCTCGCCTGCTGACCAAGGAATCGAACTGAATTTCATGGTGGAGACAAGCTCGCCTGCTGACCAAGGAATCGAACCGAAGTCTGTGGCGGAGACGAGCTCGCCTGCTGACCAAGGAATCGAACTGAATTTCATGGTGGATACAAGCTCGCCTGCTGACCAAGGAATCGAACCGAAGTCTGCTTAAGACGAGCTCGTCTGCTGACCAAGGAATCGAACCGAAGTCTGCTGTGCAGACGAGCTCGCCTGCTGACCAAGGAATCGAACTGAATTTCATGGTGGATACAAGCTCGCCTGCTGACCAAGGAATCGAACCGAAGTCTGCTTAAGACGAGCTCGTCTGCTGACCAAGGAATCGAACCGAAGTCTGCTGTGCAGACGAGCTCGTCTGCTTACGAAGAAATCGAACCGAAGTCCGCGGTGGAGACGAGCTCGCCTCATGACCAAGGAATCGAACCGAAGTCCGCGGTATGGACGAGGTCGTCTGCTAACCAAGGAATCGAACTGAAGTCCGCAGTAGAGACAAGCTCGCCTACTGACCAAGGAATCGAACTGAATTTCATGGTGGAGACAAGCTCGCCTGCTGACCAGGGAATCGAATCGAAGTTCAGGGTTGAGACTGGCTCGCCTGCTGACCAAGGAATCGATCCGAGCTTCGCACTGGAGATTGGTTCGCTTGACCGAGTTCGCCCTGATCCTCTCGAATGTAGCACTTTCATCTGATGTATGGTGATCAGTTTTGATCCATCAGAAGTTTTCAAGTCATTGCAATTCAATGATCTCTGACCCATAAGTAGAAAAGTCGCGAGCCACGCCCGTTGAGAGGCATCGGGTTGGGTCATGACTTCTTTTCTAAGAAGATTTGCAAGTATGAGGAGATTCAGGTGCTACTGAAAGGAGCTCAGTGTGATGCAATGAGATTAGGGAGAGGAATGACTCACAGGAGAAGGTAGGAGATAGCAGCGATCGAAGTACGATGCCGACTTCAACAATTGATGACTATAACGCTTCCTTTCTCTCTCTCTCTCTCTCTTGCGTTTCCCCCACCAGACGATAATTTCATCTTTAACAAAGAATGAACGTCCGCATATCTTCGACATGTACTATTATATGATTCATGCGCGGCCGGTGAGGGGACCCGAATGGTGTCACAACCTTTTCCATCATATGTGATAAATATTTTCTCGATTTGATGGATGTTATGAAAATAGAAGCAGCTGTCTCCTGAGTCTGAATTTATCATCTCCTGCTTCTACAGTCGAAATGCAGAATATTATCGGCAGGTTCCCAGGAAGTTTATCACAATACAAATTGAGAAATTGTTGTCTATCGCGTCTTTCTTGGAGACTTACGGCGATAACTGGACATGCAGACGATTGATGAGATCAGAGGTTGGAGTTAAAGTTAACAATTGTGACTGATACCTCATGTTCTGGAGAAGGAAGAACATGGAACT
The DNA here is from genome assembly GCA_907163375.1 of Prostheceraeus crozeri. NCBI lineage: Eukaryota > Metazoa > Platyhelminthes > Polycladida > Euryleptidae > Prostheceraeus > Prostheceraeus crozeri. The sequence goes on along the minus strand of CAJQUW010011776.1, from coordinate 43,542 downwards.
TCATAACATGCATGATGAGCGTTCGCACACAAATGATAGAACAATGCTGAACATAGATATCCCATCAGTGATGCATGGGGTCAACGTGTGGTGTGGAAGTTGTCGCCGGTGTTCCACAGCGGTATGCGGAGCTCCTCTATCGAGCTTGTGCTAATGACTGGAAAATACCTCCCTGTAAAGTGTTTCCATGATCTACATACAATACCTGAGAAATGGAAGGTTGCTGCCTGTGTAAGTCTGCAGGCCTCGTGTGCTGTGCCTCCATGATGCTGCATACAATACCTGGGAAATGGAAGGTTGCTGCTGTGGACGTCTGCAGTCCTCGTATGCTGACAAGATAGTGCCTGACTGGTCCGTTCCCAACTTTCTGCCACTAATTCAACAAAATGAAATCTTCAGACTAAATCCTCATCACGCTTCTAGATCTCAGTGATTTTCATGAACTTCTCTGATTTGCGGCATTTCTCCTTTTCTGCTGAAATCCAAGTCATCAAAACATCTCCGATGAGGAGAAGTGGGCTGAGTTCTAGTCAATGTATCCTCAGCATGCAGTTCGGTGAACAGAGCAATGTCATTTGTTTGAGAAAGGATCTGTCCTTTATTGCGGACAGAAGTTGTTCTCATTTGCGTGCAGTGTGTCATGACTAATGCGCTAATTTTGGAAATATGGGTTCGCGAGCACCTTCATGGCGCATCAACTCCATTTAGATTCTGTCTCATGAGGAGCATCACCATGTCATTTGATAAGCTTTCTCCAGTCTTTCGGAACACGAAGCATCGAAACTAAGTCATCTCTGAAGATTTTGGAAAGTAATAATGACTTCAATGTTTCAAGGTGCGTTACTAGTACGCAGAAACGGAAGCTGGTAAATGAAATAAAAAAGTCGGCATGGTCATCTTAGGATTTTGTAAGAGATTCAAGAAAACGAAGCAGCCTACATTCTTAAAAAATGGTTTCCTGGAAAACCAATTTTGGTTTTTCAGCCTGTCCCGGGGGTGAAAGCAAATATGGTTTTCCAGAGAACCAAGTGAAATTGGTTTTCTGGGAAACCAAAATTGGTTTTTCAGCTCTATATCTTGGTTTTCTGGAGAACCAATATCGGTTTCACGAGTGACCCGATATTTTTTTTCGATAAAATTTAATATATATACTAAGTAATAGGCTTAATATAATAATAGTATAAAATAATATTATTAATTCATTTTTTATAATATAATTCTGATATGCTCTAATATATTTACTTCATTCGTGCTAATATTATTTTAAAACAACATGCACAAATTGTTGGCTGAGCATAAAATAAGCTCAATAAAGAGTGCAAAAGAATTATTGTGAAAATCTGTAAAAAATGCGTGAATACTCAAATGAAGTATTTTGAAGTTTACTATTTATCTAAAACCATACAAGATTTCCCAGAAAAGTCCCCGAAACGTCAAGAAATCATTGTTTCTTATTTTTCACTTTTTTTCAAGTCAAGCTTGCATAAAATAATACAAGAAAGACGAGGGACGATGTCTTTAGTCACAAAATTCCCCATGAAGTTGAGACAATTGCTAATCTTCTCCAAGATAGTAAATAAAATCACAGATAGGCCTTCCGCAGGATGCACGCCCAACTAATCCGGTGCAGCGCAAAAAGAACCACGTCGTCGAATTTTTCGATGCCAATACTCGTTGCCAATGGAGTGGAACTCGCTACTGAAAAAAGGAAAAATAATCTCAGAGGGGATATCCTCAATATTAGGACTGTGTAGAAGAAGCATTTAGAGAATTACGGAAATCTAGTACGATGTTATTGAAAAGGTGTGTAATAAAACTCAACTATGAAATCAATGTTTGTTGACGCGAAAATAATTTCATATAGGCCTATACTGTCATAAATAATATCACATACAGTCGAAGCTCGTTAGTTCGAACACGGATAATTAAGATTTCGGTTAATTAAGATCATACGGCCGTGGCATTTTTTGTATCGTTTGCATATATAAACTGATGTTTAATTAAGAATTTTGATAATTCAGAGATTGAAAATTGGAATGTATGGTCTTAATTAACGAGCTTTGACTGTAGTGTAATCAGAAATAATGATAGGCATTAAATTTCTCAGACAAAATTTTGTACACCATTAGCGGCATGCACATATGAAACGACGCCATGTGAACAATACACCACAAGAAGAGCTTTTCTGTACAATAAGCGGCATGCAAAGTAAATTCGGCTGTTAACAACAAAAGAGAATTACGCATTATACCATGCAAAATAAACTCCTCTACCAAGTAAGTGGCATGTTGGGCTTGCACAAAACACGGCGAAATCAAAACCAATTAATGAGCATGCAAAAGCAAACATTTTCATGCAAAATCAGCACGAATTAAACGGCAAAAGTTGTTTACTGGAGCTACTGTAATTTGGCGATGATATATACGTGTACATTAAATGACACTTGTTCTTAACTGAAAGTGCAAATGTAATAAATAAGTGAATAAATTTTATTTATTTATTTCTTGCATTTGCACTTTCAGTTTTGAACAAGTGTCATTGGTGTAACTATGTTTCAAGAATTCATTTATTCATGATTTCCAATGTATGAGGCAAATTGGAAATTCATCAAGGCTAAAATTAAACTTGTATAAAGCTACAATGTTCAGCAGATAATATAGGACTTCATATATATATTCTACAAGGCTATAAGGCATACATCATATTAGTTAGACATAGGGATTTGTAAAAGCTTTGAAAAGTGGTCGAACATGAATATGAAATCATTCGTATACATGTATTGTAAGCGATCTCTACATATACAGGTATGTAGGTTACAAACAGAGTAGCTACGGTAGTCATGAGATTTAACGACAAAATTGCTGGATGCCCGAATAATTTATAAGGGAATACTTACATGAATACTCATATCCATTCATAATTAAATAAAGTAATTTAAGATTGAATTGCAAAGAGTATTTAAGCATGTCAGCCATACAGTACATGAAGCCATACAGTAAAATCTTCTGATATACTCACGTTTTTTGTGGATCATATGTAATTTCATACATAATGCAATGAGGGATAAACGTTGAAAACAGCAAAACAAATTTCACAGTACCACAAGAAATAAGATGACAGCACGTTTAAGTCACTGCACATGACACGGTCACTAGAACAAATGCGTCAATGAAGGAAGAAAATCAGACTCACCTCATTCTTGACGTCATGGAGACGACACAAATGTAGATCCTCGAAACCGATTGTTTTTCGTATAGAAAGACTTTGCTACCATTAAATCATTGGCAATTTTATTAATGATTTATTACTTTGTACATACATCTGTAAAAACTTATCAAAGAAGTATGCTTTCTGTTAAAAGCAAAGTGTCACGTAATATTTTCCCTTTGGAGAGATTCCGCTCGCTAAATTTAGGCCATGTCATCGCAGCGAGATAAGAGAGCGCGGGGAATCACGATACATGTGTGTGCAGCAGTGAATGAAAGAGAGTTAGCCTTCATTAGATGATAAAGAAGACACCGGAGTGCTAATAGAGAGAGAGAGAGAATGATAAAATTCCTTAACTGCCCAACATTCAATTCTAAAGTAGAGTTTTTGTGTTTAATGAGTCCATGAAATTTAAATTTCTGGTGTGAAATGAGAATGTGAAATACAAATAGGCTTGGAATAGGTCCTAAGCAGCACGACTTAAAACACTTCAAATCATCCTCAAATAATCCATCATTCATATCACTATTGATAGATCAGGATTCCGCGTGGTTAATAAAATATTATACTTTTTGGGAAATCAGTAGTTCTGCTATCACTAACATGAATGTCCGTCTACAACTCTACACAAACGAGGATCTGTCAATAGATCTCCTTCGACATGCAATAGTATGTAGAAAATCAAATTTGATTTCCACGACACTTAGCCCTTACCGTACCAAGGCTCATAAACCAGGATTCATCAAAAATCAATTGCATTTTCATTAATTGGTCGCAGTCATTTGATTGTTGCTGTCAAACGTTGCAATTTTTATTGATTGCCTCCTGCATCAAAATTGATCTGCTGTTGACCCAACCCAATATAATTGCAAACCAAACTGGTTTTCTGGACAACCGTTTGGTTTTCCAGAGAACCATTTGGTTTCCCAGAAATCCTTTTGGTTTTCTGGAGAACCAGTTTGGTTTTCCAGAGAACCGTTTGGTTTTCTGGAAATCCATGTGGTTTTCTGGAGAACCAATTAAAAACCAAAATTTTTTAGAGTGTAAGGGCTGTGGGGGAACATTTTCTCACTGGTATCAGTGATCAGCGTCTCAAGTTAATGACTAGTAACCATTTAGTGAACTCCATGCGAACAATTTTGACTTTGATTCACCTGTGTGGCTATTTCATCAACTGAAAGATCTACATCGATTTAAAAGGATGTCTAGTCCATTGAAATTTTATTGATCGGGTCTGTGTGCGGCTACTAAATGAAACCTGATACTAGAATACATGGAACAGCGGCTATCCATTGACTTTCATTCAATAAGCTGTCAGACATGCTCAGACAAAAGTCAGTTCTCCATCTCCCCTGCAAGACTTAAAATTCGTGTATATGACAAAAATACCTTCTTGGTATGAAATCGATTCATTTCGAAGAATGATTATGAAGTCTTTTCTGTAGAATCAACCAAGATCGTCACACTACCTGTGTGTTCATCTGCAAGTTTTCGATTTTTTTGAATAAGGACCTATAGTTCTCAAATCTTAAGCTGATAATCGTCTTTATTGTAGGCTTGACCGTCACGCTGCCTACCTACATGTCGGCAAATCCTTGAGATTCTTGAACTGCTGAATCGACGAACATAGGAAATATCTGCTATCTCATCATAGGTTTAGCTGCCAATGCAACTGTTTATCAGACCATTTTATAATCGTTTTCAGTCATGCAATGGGATTGATAACTTCATTAAAGAAGATTTCAGAATTATTAAGTTATCTAATCATAATCTTAATAAGCAAGTTCATCACGTTTGCCAAAAATTGGCGTTTTCTCTGATTAGGTGCGAAGTACATATTATAGATCCGCGATTTTTGGCATGCAATGTCCTCAGTTCCGACTATTGTATGTTCCTTTGCTACTATGAGGCTAAAGCGTTCTGATAAAATTTTGCCAGTAATTTTATGCATTTAAAAAACCATTGTCTCTCACACTGATCACATGATTGGATGACCTGAAGACATCCCATGACAAAGATATTGCGGCTCTAGACTTAGTGTTTCACACTTAATCGGAGAAAACATAGAAAATCTCATAATTACCGAAAACTTAAGCCTGCTTCCCATTGGACTTTGGATTTGCATGTGTCTGTCTTTGATCCTGTTTGACATGAAAAAAAACTCGACAGACGCACAGATTTGTAGTAGGTATAGGGTGTACATTATTCTGTGATAGTCTAATTTTCGGCCTCGTTTCATGTAGGAACTCTTGCTGGCAGCCAAACTATTTGATTTGTTGAATGCCTTGGGTAAATGATCTTGATCATGTAAATCTGAATTTATATTTCCTTTACCGTAGAAATCTGATATTCTGCAATTGACATTAACAAGATAGGGGTGATGTAGCCTTCCGACACTGACAACTCTCAGCTAGATAGGACTAGTAGCCTGTAGTATGAACGATGAAGTTCCTCATGCGGGTGGACTCGAAATCTGAACCTTAAGCATTTCCGCATCTATCTGTGACCCTTAACCAACTGAGCTATCTAGCCACCCAGTACCCATCTGATATTGCACTCTGTAATAATTGTTTTGGACAATTCCTTGTAACTCTCTGTGTCAACTACGTATTTTCCATTACAGCTACGTCTCCGGCAGTCGCAATCGCCGTCTCTAACGCCACGAAGAACCCGTCACAACTCCACGCGTTGGACAATGCTCTTCTGACTCCTTCAAACACAACGTGTACAGCCTAGTCCGTCTTCTAGCATTTCCGAGAGAAAAGAGTTAACTTTTTGTAACTTTTGTGCAATATTTTGTTTTTGGCTTCGCGTTTTGCCGTCGTATTTGACTTCAATCGTGTAAATATGCGAATAGGAAGACTATTCCGAATTGATTTGTGGCGCAGCCAAAATTACATTTTCCTTCTTTCTGAATTTCAACGTTTTCATGTACAATCCGCACAGGTGACTGATCATTGGAGAATAGGTATTTTATGAATAATATGCTTTAAAGCCATCGGTCGGGATAGTATGATGAATGAAAATATCCGCATTTTTTTCTTCGGTCGTTATACTCAAAATAAATATAAAAAAGAAAATCACGGAACCCAAATTTTCTTTTTATCTTGAATAAAACGGTCGAGGTATTGTATGAAATCTGAAGTTCAAGAAAATGTAGAAATCTGAGGCCACGAAGCGGACGAGATCTATGGCACATGTCCAGTACAATCAGAATCATGGTACAAATCAATACAATCGGGAATACAATCAATGTGATTGTATTTCTATGAAAATTTGTCTTGCCCTCCCAGAAGGGTCCTGCGACATTTTTCATGTCGTGGCACTAAAACCTTCACAGATTTTAAAGATAAAACCGACAAAGAAGTATTCTGCCTTGAAATACAGATTTGGTCACTGTTAGGTTTGAGGCATCTCGGTAGGCAATTTAGATCCTGAAAGCCATAGCAATCATATGCGGCGCGGTTGAGGGAGCTGCAATGACAATCTTCATTGACCGTGCCCACTTGTAAGCGAATGAGAAATATATCTACCATTGGAAGATCAGCTGATAGGTGAAATTGTATTGCGTATTTCACCAGCATTTTCGATTAAGGATCAAAATAATATGGAGATAAAAGTTGTTAAATCATAAAAAATCATGCAGTAGGTCTAGACGGTGTCGTTCATCAATAAACTGTGTCACGAAACTTCATTGATTGAATCTTTAAAGTCCACCCTTGTGTCTAAAATTGCATCAGGGTTTGATATCCTGATAAGGATGACATACGTACAGTAGCGAGCATATTAATTGGGTCACCCTGAAAATTGACAGATTTTGATGCTTGGTGCACATTGTTTGCTTGATACATGACTAAAATGTGTATATATAAATAGAGACAATGTGAGACATCAAAACAGATAATTTCAGATATCTGCAACCCAGTACACACGCACACACACACAACAAAGTGTGACAACAATTGTATATGAGAATCGGAGAATTCAAGCTGTATAGTTGGTCATAGAAAGTTGTCAAGTTATTGATTAATGAAAGCTTTCTCGACACACAATTGTCATCTCTCATCGGCTCAATCTATGACCATAGCATTCAATCCAAAAATATGACAGTTCATTTTTACTATGGATATCGGTGAGAACGCACGTGTAAGAACTATAACTTTATGGCAGGATGCACGACAAAGCCAGAGACAGGTTTCGAAGATAACAGGGATTTCACAGTCATCGGTAAATAGAATTGTGAAACGGTATAGAGAGACTGGCGAAATCTTGCCACAAAGAGTCGGCAAATGTGGACGTAAAAGACTTTCGACATCATATGAAGACCAACGGATTCGTATGGCAAGCATGATTGATCCACGTCTTACACCGTTGGATATCAAGAAAGAAATCAGTCCGACGCTGACTGATTGATGGTGGCAGAAAATCGGTGAAGCCCATACAGAAGCCGCTCTTGACAGCTCGTATGAAACAGTCGCGACTGCAATGGGCTCGGAATTATAAGGATTGGACTTCAGCTCAATGGGAAAAAGTTGAGTAGGCCTTTCCACTGCTTTTCCTGTACTTTTTCTATGGTGATTATGATCAAGATATTAGATTGCATATCTTCATTAAGCTTTTTATCCTTCAATTCATTACTCATCTAATTATCAGTGAAATATGTCTAATCTTTAACTAATTTAACAGAAAATCAGTTTTTGAGGGTATTTTCTTCTTAAAAATGAGTAGGCCTACGTCGTTAAAGAAAGAAATAAGTGGATAAACAATTTCCTATCTTTCTTCTTCAGGTTATCTTCAGTTATGAGGAGAAGTATTGAAGTCCAGATGGCACAACCGCGTCGGATACGTAAGGGACCTGAGCCTTACTGAAGCCGCCATATGGACATGCGCGTTAAGAAGCCACAGAAAGTGATGATCTGGGCGTGTATGAGTAGTCAAGGTATGGGACGGATACTCGTTGTTGATGGATCGATGAATGCTAATGAGTATCTTTGTGTACTAAGGACTGTTTGGTCTCTCAGGCAAGTGGTTGGTTCGGGGATGACTTCATTTACCAACAAGATAACGCCCCCTGCCACACAGCCAAAGTGATCAAAAAATACTTCGAGGAGAATCAAATTCGAGTGTTTCCATGGCCGAGCAATTCTCCAGACATGAGCCCGATAGAAACAATATGGCCATCATCAAACGACAACTGGAGCGACACACCCTTACCAGTCAAAGTGACTTGATCAATCGGCTTCTCGACGTAACACAGCGTGACACTGAGGTGGAGCAAAAACTTGAAGAGAGTTGTAAAAAGTTGATGTTGAGCATGCCTGAAACTTGTGAGCGCGTTATTGCAAGCCAAAGGTGGACACACCAAGTTTTAACACGCTGGTGTACTAAAATGTCTGAATAAACCCTGTGTCATCATTAATTCAAGTTTGCGGAGCCAGGGTAACCAAAGGTCTTCGGTTAAGTAAAAACGTGGTTATCTCATGCGTACGATGCATTTCGCTTGCCACCGGCAACGTGACCATGCATTGCCGGTGGCAAGCGAAATGCATCGTACGCATGAGATAACCACGTTTTTACTTAACCGAAGACCTTTGGTTACCCTGGCTCCGCAAACTTGAATTGGTGTACTAAAATATACATTGTTTATGGACTTGTAAGACTTTTGTATTCAGAAATTCAAAAGAATCAAAGGAAAATAAACATAAAGGCACATTTATGGTGAAAATTGTGGGTGACCCAATTAATATGCTCGCTACTGTACATACATGGAGCGATACGCTGGTACGTACAACACAAATGCGACCATCTCTGGGATGATTGTACAATATCCTACTTCAATTACCCTGAGATAATGTACGGCGACGATAAACCAGCGCAGGCCCCGTTTCTTTTCTCAACGGATAGGTGGAAATTTGGGCGGCCAAAGTTCGTTGAAAGTGTTCTCCCCAGATGCTCTCGAACGGAATTCCATAACTCGGCAACGATCGAGGACATAGCTCCTCCTAACGAGCTTCCGTTGGCAACAATGTTTAACGTTATGTGATGTTTGATAAGAATCAATGCTGTTCTTGTTCAACCCAATTTGTGATTAATGAGCTCATACACGTTTTCATCCATTGAAGAAGGAATTCTCAACCTCACCAGATCAGATATATTAATTAGGACAAGTAAAATGAATTGATAAGAGGACTCAAGGATAATCGTCTGCAGTTCTGTTTTCAGTCAAATTGAATTTTGTGTTTTTGATAGTCGTCAAGGAAAACTGGAAATGTAGCAAAGGATATATGACTGTTTTGTTAGGATTTTTATCTCCTTACATGTGGGCCCAATGTATGACCAACGTATGTAAGGAGTCTGTGCTACTTGGGACGGCTAATTATCATCAGAAAAATAATCTTCCAAGATTGTTATCCGAATGAAATCTGCAAATACAGTAGAACCCACTTATAACGGACTCGGTAATAACGAACTCTTTTCAAGGGTCCACAGAGCAAATTTTGATTTTTACAACGTACTTAGAGATGAAAGTACTTAAGTATTCTGAATAATCGAAACGACGATGACACGATTCTACAATAACTTGCTGCGTTTGATGATGGCAGCAACAGCTCTGGTCATTGGCTCGGAGGAGGACAACTTTTGAGTGTCGAATCCGTTCAATGAGCAATCGATAGAAGTGAACTGGAGTTAAGACATTGTCTGTGATGGTGTCTTCTTAACGCGTCACTGCGCTGTTTACATTGTTTTTTATAGTCATTCAGAGTTTTAGATTCATGTTCAGAATATTGCATATTTTTTCTTACACAATAGAGAATTGTTAAGACACTATGCTGTTATATACATTTATAAATGTACATTGCATGTACATGTATTTACGGTGATGCATGAGAATTAGCTGGTCATGATGGATAGGACCTTACTATTGCAATTGACAACTTAATTTGGTGCAGAAGTAGGCTTCAATACTTCTTATACAGCTGGTTCTTGCACACCTCGGATATAACGGACCAATTTTTTAGGTCCCTTGAAGTACGTTATAAGTGGGTTCTACTGTATATGTTTTCAACTTGCAACGCAAAGAAAGTACGAGTGAGATGTGATTGTTGATTATTCATGATGACTGGTACATTAACAAGTAGCTAATCTTGGACATGGTTATTGCGGACAGCTGTATATTGCAGATAGACTTGTCACGGGAGGAAGTTAGCGTTCTCTCTCTCGCAGTTGGTCTATTGTTGGTCTAGAGTTCAGAAAACAGAAAGAAAATGATGTGGCAACGAGAAGCAAGTGATCAGAGATGAGGAAACGATCAAATCAGACCCTCTTCTGCCTTCTTTTCCTGTCATAGGCTGCGTAATCAATAAGAGAAAGCGCGCAAGTCATGCTAAATCATTTCAGACAGCCCAGGAGAAAATTACAAAACCGAGAATATAACATGTTCAGCTTCCGCATCTATTAGTCGTAAAATTATTAGAAAACCAATCAACACCTGTAATTCGGCAGTTTTAGTTACTCCAATTTGAGTAGCTTAGGAGGCTTCCATGAACATCTTCCACACAATGTCTGCTCACTGCTGGGGTCGTTTCGATGCCGACGAAACGTCGCAAGCTGCACAAAATACGCAGCACAGGCGCATCCTTGACTGATTTTTCCTTTTCTATACTTTGGTGGTGCGAAGCTGAGTTTGATGAGAAATTCAAATCTTTGATAGCTCTTTGTCATTCATTTTTCTCATTTTGAAAGCGGAATCACATGGCTCATCCGCTTCCATATCCCTTGCAAGTAGCTACTTCGAATGATGCATGCAAAATCTCAACTTTAAGAGGAATAATACATGTATTCTGAAATACCAGAAATGCTCGCTTAGCTGCTGTACTTTTCATCAGTACGATTTTACTTGTTTCTATCGATTCAAATCGCTGCTCTCCATCATTACCAGCTCGTATTCGAAATCGGATTACCAAGATGAAGGAAGATTTGCAGAGTGATAATTAATGAGAATTCTCTCAATGCAGAAAATTCCCTATTGTGTTGATCGCATGTCAAATACCAACCACAGGCGCAGCAAAGAGGGGAAGGACGAATTTATTTAAAAATCATTACAGTAACCATGGAAACCAAGTGAGCTGTTCATTCAGAGCTACATGACAAGTGTTACGTAAATCCCTCAAATGGCCTGACTCTCAGATCTTCTGATAACGATGGCGTCAGCATCAGTTGACCGCTGAACTAACTGCCGTTGTGCGGCTCGGAGAGTTCCTTTAGAGATCAGCGGCAGGAATGTCTTGATTCCCACGCTAATATAACTCTGAGTAAACTTGCAACCTCACTTTGTATCAGCAAGAGTTTTCACTAGGGGAAGTTTGCTCTTGTACTTGAAGATTCAAAGAGCGTGCCGACTGAGAGATGGTTGCAGATGTAGTCATGCAATCCATTGACGCAATCTGATTTTGAGGTTCAAGGTAAGTAGGAGTCGTCAAAATATTTATTGTAGGCCAATCAATGTTTTGTTAAAGTTCAAATCAAATTTGAGAAGTAGTCAGATGCACTTTCTTGTAAATTTTTCAGTTATTGCACTTTCTTCAATAATTTTTGACCAACTAAAATTAAAGATGTTTTTGCAGACAAGTTTCAAGGATTCACACTATACTAGAGCATACGTATTTGATCACACTCTCTTTCTAAACAGAAAACACTTCCATGAAAGACACACCATGAAGAAATCAAGAATGCCATAGATAAGTGCTTTTTTATGAATGGACATAAGAGATGAAAGATGTAACGAGAATGAGAGCAACCTGCGTATCACCAGCCAGTCTATTCAATGAAACACACATGTACAGGACAGGAAACATAGCGCTGAATAAGGGTCACACAACATTGCAGAGACGCTCAATAGAAAATCGATGCAGCAAAATACATAGCGCATTTCCATAGAATTGATTGTGTTGTTAGAATTTATTTGATCTTTATTTTTGAAACATTACTTTGACCTTGAGAGCATTTGATGCTGAGGCACAATCATGCTACTTTTAGCATTGAATTATTCTAACTCAATGTCCTTCACAAATGTATGTGCAAACGCGCTTGAATAAGACGTTAAATCTCTACGAGTATGTCCATCAAAAGAAAGCATGAAATTTGTGGATTTTGACTGTTTTTCATGGACGTCTCTGTCGTGTGTGCCTTACCAAATATTGAATACTTGAACTAATCGGCAAAGTTAACCCTCGCCCCTACTGATCTCCCAATCTATTGCACCAATTTTGCTAAACCACACATCAATCTGATATGCAATGAAAAGTGACTCAGAAAAACAGCATCAGTTTTACTTCGAAGGTCATCCGTGGACTGAGGTAAAGGTCAGAGGTAAAAAACCCGCCAATTTTTAGCAAATTTCCATTAGATCACTATTTGAAGTGCAATATCACAACAAAAACTAATAAACAATATATTAATCGAAAGATATGGTTGAGGTGGTTATAATAAAACGATGATTATTAATCCCTCTGAGAATACCATAGAAGTAGATAATAGTACACTAGAATGGAAGTTTTATATCTTGCTTATGTACAATGATGGTACATTGAAAAATCTATGGTTTGTAGATCAGCTTCGATCTAATCATAGTCAAGCTATTTGTCAAGTTAGTTGTGGAAGTGGGTGACAGCAAATTACAGGATTTTCATGAAGAGAATTTGAAGTGAGATGGTAGTATTGTTTCATTATGAAATAGCCCACTATTCTAATGGTTACACTAGGTGACATGCCACGCTCAATCACACGCGTAATTCACGCGTGAACCACGCGTAATTGCACATGACCCCAAACATCGATGGCTATGCGGGATATTGCTGCAACATCTGTTATATAAGCTCGTATAGTTGGCAGTCCTGTTATATAGACTTTGCGTCTCATATGTCTGCATATATCAGAAGCTAAACAATGTGATAGGACCTCAATTTCATGCTCAGGGAAGACAGAGCATGCTTTGCGGTTCATCCGTGGTTCAAGGGGCAACGCAGACAACCGTAGACGACGCGCAAACTATAAACGCTGGCCCGCGCACGCGTATTCATAAACATTTCCCATGTTTTATCAGCATCAGATCAAGTGATTTCTGACTCTTAGTCCAGCGCGTATGTACGCGGGTAGAAGAATAGAATGTCCTTAACCACTGATGTTTGGGGTGTTCCGTAATTACGCGTGAATCACGCATGGCATGTCACCTAGTGTAATATGCTGTTTCTATACGTAGCAGTCATTGACAACCATTATCCATTTTTTCAATACTGGAAAACGATTTAAAATTTGTTTCACAGAGCCATGATTGTGAGTGGTCAGTGGACTGGTTATGAGATCATCTCAAGAATTCACAGATAAAAACTCTTAATTATAGGATAATTTCTCTTTGAAGTGGTAAAGAAACCTAGCGCTTTTCTGGAATAAACACACCGAAAGCTTCTTTAGCTACAATCATCATTCAGATAAATTAAATGTCGCTGGAACTTTTCAATTATTTATTGAATGACACATGTGATATAGTGCGATGATATTTTGGAAGCTGACATTTGAAAGCATGTAAAGATTTTGAAAACTGTTCGAATATAATGAGCAGGGAAGCCCCTTAAAGTAAAATGAATACTCTAAGATTTATTGGCCTCTGATTACAAGATGGAGCAATGCATGTTCTATAAATCGACATTACAAGTTATATATATATCTTGTTATACTCTTGATAGATTATGGGAACGATATTTCAAAATGATGAGCGTACAGAACGTTTTAAGGATTTCTTTCTTTATTATCCTGTCGCTGCAGTGTTCTGTAAATTCATTATTGCTTTTGTGCATATGGTATTCGGACAAGGGGCAACAATCCAGATCACAAATTGGCTTGATAAATAGAAATGCCAACCAGAAAACAAGGAAGTCAGGTCGTAAAATTTGCATTTTGCCCTAACTATGTTCCCCCGGCGTGTGCCATAATTTTCATGCAATTTCCATTCGAGAACTTTCTATGGTATTGTTAATTTCAATGGAGAATGCATCATTGCATTACATGATGTCAAAGTTCAAATAATTCAAACTTTTAGTTCATCTTAAATAACATTAAAATCGCACTTTCAGTATTTAGTTTCTGCAAGTGAAGAAACAACCCAATTCGGTGACTTTTCTCGAGACACTGAGGCTGAAGAATATGACTCTGAAAAATTTCAGTAATTGCTGATTAGATGCGGAGATAAAAAGTAAAAAAATAACAAAAAATCATACTTGAACTTTGAATTTCAAATTTCAAACATGTATGCATAATAAGCAGATAATTTCAGATTCAAAGATTTTGCATTTGTAAATATCTCTATATTAATAGGAAGAATCCTTTATGTAATCTCAACTTATTTCATCAAGAATTGATGTCACAATATGCATTAGAAGTGAATATATACTGAAATCAGCCAAAATATTCCAAACATTCAAATTTTGAAATACGGTAGCTTTCACGCCAAAAGTATTGTGCCAAATTTATTATCCTTCTGTCAAAAGTTGCATGATACGTAGAAAGTAAGCTACTAGAGATCTGGTGGCATAAATTGCATTGTCTAGAAGATATTCAAAAAATTCGCCAGGGGAGGCGAAGAACGCCCCCCAGTGGAGCGTTGGTTTAGTTAAAATTTCAAAAATATTGAAGAATGTGCTAAGACATCTAATTTTACGAAGCATGGAAAATGTAAATTGTGATTGTCAATTTCGGAAACCATTTGTTGCAACCAATTGTTGTGATGAGTCGCCCAACAGTTATGAATCGACGTGGTGGACGGGATTCCAAAATGATTGCTGGACATAATGGAGAGGAAGAGAGCGTGAGGATGAGATGTTGCGAATTTTGCTCACATGGAGTTTAATCATTTAAAGAACTTACCGACCGGGAATTGAGGATTGCACCCGGAAGTGTGCATGCAATGTACAAGACAAACTCTAATTTGAAGTTACGTATCGCTGGTGTTCGATGATTAGGCGTCAGTGTCCTCCAAAATGTCGACATTGCTATTTATGGAATATCCTCAAATAACCGGTTGCATTTCAAATCAATAATGAACGAACTATGGAATTCTTTATCTTCATCGTTTAGATCAAACAACGACGTCAGATCATTAAACATAATGATATACTCGCATTTTGATGTTTTTTATTGATTGTCCAGATTTTCTCGACATCTGAGCTATTATAGAATGGAAAAAGCTTCGAACTAACTAAGATAAAACCGTACTGCTCACTTGCGCTCTGGATACAGACCAATGTGTTTTACAAGATGCTTGAAGGAAACAAACTTGGTTTTCATCATTAAATTGAATCATTACTCTTCAAAATTGCTACAATGGCTCAGTTTCAGGTTTTTACGTCATGTTTTGAAATATTCCGACATAATTTTCAACATCAAGTCAATCAATGATAGGGTCTTCTTCATCCTTTGGAAATGTAGCTCAATGAAGTTACTCATCATGATCACTCAAATTTTCAAAATGTTTAAAAGTTCATTTACTGTTATGAGTAGCAGTAGGCTGTCATTCTAACACTCGCACACTTCTCTTTCATGACTTTAGTACCATCCTGATGGCCGTCTTGAAGACAGCATCAAACACTGAAGACAAGCAAGGACTCGCTCACATCTCTTTCAAGACTTGCTATATCCTGATGGCCGTCTTGAAGACATCATCAAACACTGAGTAAGCTAATGCTCGAATTTTGAAGACTGTGGACTTCAAGACATGTATCACTTCATACCGTAGGAAATACATCAACATCCTTATTTTGAAATATGCATCCATGCGGCACCAGAAATCCTCAAGGGAGAAGAACTCAAACTTCGATACTCTGCTCATTATCGACGGTCACAAAGTGAGCCGCTTACATGCACTTTTCCCACCGATTTCTCCTTCAAACTTTTCCGTTGCAACAGCGGAAGGTTTCTTTTCAATGACTCCTCCGATGGCGTTGCAAGAATTGAGAGAATTATTACCGCTTCGATGCCTCCTTCGTCAGTCAGCAGCAATTTCTTTACTTCTATACAATCTCCGAACGAGAGAGGATTAATCATGCTCATTTCCGAATCCAGGCATATGAAATTGTGTTGATGAGAACGCTGAGTGTATTAGCAACGAAATGATTTTTCTACTGAACTGCAGATGCCATGCAACAACTTCGATCACTTATTTCCTTTTCCAGAATCTATTAAAGGGAGAACCGTCATAGAAATTCTCCTAGAAGAGATCTCAGAAATATGACGCGAAAGAACCATTAGAAGGACCCAAACGATCGAGAGGAGAGAGAGAAAGTCGGATCAGGAAAAGATTCAGATGTTTTCGGGTTCGAGTCCGCCCACCAACGTCATCGGGGATGAGCAGGAAGGACAGGGAGCGGTGTGGTGTAAGACGGAGAGGGAAGAGGGCTTGAGTCCATTCGCCATCATTATGAGTAAGCATGGATGAACTAGAAAGTTGTCATCAATCTTGTAATTTTTGGGGATAATATATCCTTAGGAGCTGCAGAATGCGATCTTTCAAGCATTCGAGGGCTCTATGGATTTTGTAAATTCTTGACCATAATTTGATATTTCAGTGCAATATTTCCATTGTTAAGAATTTATTCTATCTCGTCTTTGTCACAGCAAGTGCATGTGATGAGAAATGTTGTTTTCCGCCATTCTCCTTGGTCTGCTTTCCTCCTGGCCATCACGTGTATGTCAGTTTCGGTCTAATCTGTTATGTTGTCAGTCTAACACATCTTCAGTTGGCTTCTACGGTTGTTGGCAGGTCTATTCGTGATCACCAGCAGCACGGTCTTCACTCGGCGAGGATCTTTCATGCGACAGAATTGGCCAAGAATACCTATTTTGCCCTTGTTAACTGACAAGTCTTCACAAGTCGCAACCTTGGGTTTGCTTCTCTCTGCACTTTATCATTGGTGGCGCGGTGAAGCCATCTAACATCTAAAATCCATCGAAAACACCGCAACTCAAAGGCATCGACACGCGCAATCCGTCTTTCTCTGCATCCAGGTTTCCGATGCATTGCAATATTTGCATTTCCCAGTAAGCTGATTCATATATAAATAGTTGTATAATTTTCATTCAATTCTAGAGAACATTGATACCTAGGCCCATGATTAACGACAGAACCTCTAACTTCCAGATTTTAGGTTTGATTAGCCATCGCAGGACGGCATGTAACGTAAATCGTAGGCCATACACTAACAGCAATTCAAAACAGTTCTTCTGTGCAACTCTTTAAACTTTTCGGTGCGCCGCCACTGGTTTTCATATCTGGTGCGAACAGGTGCGACTTCAGGCAGTCCTTACTTATTTCCATTCTAGTCCGGCAGCCAGAACGAGTTTCTGCTGGGAACGAGGCCGAAAATGAGACTTTCACAGAATGATGTACACCCTATGACTACTACGAATCTGCACGTCTGCCGAGTTCTAGTGAGTTCCTCTTCTCGTCAGACGGGAACAAAGAAAAACACATGTGAATTCAATGGGACGCAGATTGCAGTTTTTGGCAAAAATGAAATTTTCTATGTTTTCTCTCATCATCTGAATAGTACTAAGCCCAGAGTCTTAATTGTTGGCATGGAATGTCTTCAGGTCATTTCCTATGATGTGCATGTGCTATTATCATGCTTCTATTGGCAATGTATGTGAGAATGTGGTTGAATGTGAATAAAGTTGCTCAAAATGTTTGTGTTTGCCGACATTAAGATGCTCGTCAAGTCTGAACCTTCTTAGCTTTATAGACAGGGCTGCATGAACATGAAAGAAATGACCTGAAGACATTCCATGCCAACAATTAAGACTCTGGGCGTCGTACTTTTCAGTTGATAAGAGAAAACAAAGAAAATTTCATTTTAACCAAAACTTCAATCTGCGTCCTATCGAATTTACATGTGTTTTTCTTTGATCCTGTCTGACGAGAAGAGGAACTCACTAGAACTCGGCAGACGTGCAGATTCGTAGTAGTCATAGGGTGTACATCATTCTGTGAAAGTCTCATTTTCGGCCTCGTTCCCTGCAGAAACTCGTTCTGGCTGCTGGACTATTCAGTGGCAGTTTGATATTTACTTTGCCGCTTTTAATATTATTACTTTAGTCATAGTCGCAGCATTTGTATTGATTGAAGCCAAGCATTTTTTTTACTATAGTTTATTTTGAATTAATTGCCGTCTCAAACCATTTTCCCACGTTTCTCTTTTCGAATTTCGACGGCTCGCTACAGAACCGGCGAATTGATATTCTTTTATAGTTCAATTAAGATTGAGAATATCTGATTTGGATCAAATGAGAACTGTCTCCGAGTATTGGATGGGGAGCTGCTGATTTCTGTTTATGAATAAATCACAGTGTTGCAGCGAGTGGTGACAAAACTCTGCAAGTCGTTGATAAAATACTGGAACTCATGAAATTCAATCTCATTTATCAAACCGATTCCACTCAGCAATAAATATCCAAACTTTCTCTGCTACTTCGCCGTACTGCATGATAGTGGAACTGCTCGCTAAAAATTACTTCACTCAGGAACTAATTTATCACACAAGTTTATAAATGTTTGTAAACTTCAGCCAAATTAGAGTTTGAGATGTTTTTGTTATATAGATGTAGCTGAAGACACATTTACTTTATCAAGCAGTTTCCGTTACTTTGATTTACTTGTGATGAATTTTTGATGATTTTGATTACTTGTGATACAGAAGGCCATAGAAACCCGTGTCTCTTATGAGAAAGGCAATTTCATGAGTCAATGTCTGAAAATTGTGCGAAAATGTGCCCATGCGTCCATGTGGACTAATTCGCTTAAGTGAAATATCAAAGCAAACACTTCAAAATTACGAAATAGTCTATTCAAATGGTGATGCTGATTAAATAATTGCAATTGTATGTAATTGATTACTTCCTGCTGCAGATGAAAATTAATTGATTGCTTAGCTAAAACTAATTGCAAGTAATTTTTGAAAACCACGTGATTAGGTAAGAGGTTCTTTAATAATCGACGGCATCCTCCTACATTTCATCGAAATGACCTTGAATTTATCCTAGGAATATGTTTGTTGGTTTTGATGATAACAAGCTATTGCATGACCGGAGTTTCGTGATGACTCACAATGTTCCGGAACTATTGTTACTAGTTAATCACGACGTATTGTTCTGTGTTATACGCTCTCTTTACGATATTGCGTATCTGATTTTTACGATATATTCCGTCTAGCCTACTCCAATGCTACATTGATAATTTCCGACGCAGAAGAGATCCCTTTGTAATTTCATTTTCCGCAACGTTCAAGGTATTGTCTGATATATTGATCGGATGATATTGACATTAATAAGTAAAATACACCAAAATTTCTCTTCATCAGTGGGTTGTCTGCTACTTCCATTGATCATCGGAGATTTTGTAAAATAAGTACGTGCATTCTGCACATTGTCTTAGCGCTAACATTGAAGCAAATAATCTATTTAGATGCAGGTAACATTTCTTTCTTTCCATGCGGCAGTAACTTTGTCGTAAATTAATTTTACATGTCCTGACCGAATCTTGGGATTGAATATTGAGGAATTCATGATCTTCAATTTTCAGTTGCAAAAATGTGAAGTAACACAGCTATAACTTTGCCGAACTACCCCAAGGTCTGTAATCATGAAATTTTGTTAGAAAGCGTGCTGCAACTCATCTTGATAAAATATTCACTGAAGGCAGTATAAAAATTCATCAGCATTCGATTTTTTTTTATTTCCAGAAAGTTGAAGTTGACACTTGCTACGAATTAACACAAAACCTCCACCGAAAATATTAAAAATTGCTGCTCCACATTAATATAAATTAATAGAAAGATTGTGCTTACATTGAGACAAACGAGCCCAAACTCTACACTGCTTTGCTTCAAGCATTTCTTCTAACTGACAGTGAAAACCGATATCACAACAGAGTAAACTGCATTTATTTGCTAATGATTGGTTCACAGTTTCATCACGCCGCATCTAAGACAGAAAATAGCATTTTGCTGTGTGTTTATTAATTGGAAAATTCACCAATCGTTTGATCACTTCGAATTGTTGACCAACAGCAAACCTCATCCAGTGCACCTTCTTCGTTGAGGTGAGATGCAGCAGTTACGATATTCCAGGTGAAGTGAACTGATGAGTATTTGAATTACATTGCGAATTTTCATACCTAGGTATTTGCATAACGATATGTCAGCTTTTACCGTTGCAGTGATGATGCCTACTTTGTGAAAACAAACACCAAAACCTAGTTTATTGTAAATGAAGTCTTTGAATGTTAAAATATAAATTATCCTAACAAATTCGAAGGAGAGCTGCAATTTGTCATATCCTAGCCAACTGCAAATGGAATGAGCTTCTTTTCTTGAAAATGCGATGACGCTAAGTGCTAAACATGAATATTTATTGCGCCTAAATATCTCTGATTCATTCGACGAGGATGTTGTAGGATCATGTTAATAACTCGGTTATTATTTCTTTTTACTCCTCCATACCCCACCCAAGGCACGAATCTAACCTAGCAAGTTATGGATGGAATAGCCTGCAACAGACTAGACTACATATCTTCTTGAGGCATGTGAGGCTTCCCTAGGCGGACAGACTCGAAACCTGGACCTTCAGAGCTTCCTAACTGAAGAGCAGTCCTTAACCAACTGAGCTATTGAACCACCAAAAACTCTTTCTCCTCCGATGTCGTGCAATTTCTCTACATTAGAAGACAGTAGCTACCTTAGATGTGTTTGCACCAGGGCTGTGGAGCCGATACGTTATCTCATCGGCTCCGGCTCCACGACACTGATGTGAAAGGCTCCGGCTCGGCTCCGGCTCCGACTTCAAATTCAGGTTCTACCTATGCTGGTTATCGTGGATCCGTTGAAAGTTTTTTTTGGATAACGGTGTGGCCTTTAGAGGCTTGCTACAATCATCAAATTAGTTTTCATTAACAAGCAACGACTTAAGTTAATAATAAAAATGATAATAGCCTAATATAATGATAAATAACATACTTGTCATATACAGGGTGTAAAAAAAGTCTTTGGAATATTGTAGTACTGTATATTTGCTGCATAAAATACTGCAAAAACAAGTATAGCAAGTACAAAATAGAACGGGTAACAAGTGTAATTCTAATTCACAGTTCGTAACAAATTCAGTTATTCGAAATGTCCACCATTCACATCGATACATTTCTGCATCCTGACACACCAGTTTCTAAAGGCATTTTGGAAGTGTGTTACATCCAGGTTTTCCAACTCCGTCTGGATTTTGAGTTGTAGTTCTTGTATTGATCGGAAATTTGTCCCGGGAGTGTACACATGTTCGCGCACTCACTCCACAGCCAAAAGTCGCAGACCGTTAAGTTTGGAGACCGAGCCGGCCACTCCGTAGGTCCTCTGCGACCAATCCAACGACCGGGTAGTTCCTTGTCCAGGATTTCTCGTGCTGGGCGGTAGTAGTGGGGCGGAGCACCGTCTTGTTGGAAAATCATGGAACGACTTCGGGTGAAAAATGGGACTACTTTACGCTGGAGTAATTCACAATAGCGTTCGCCATTCATTGGTCCTGAAAGAATTTCGAAAGCGATGAGACCTCGCGCACTAACTGAAGCCCACACAGTAACAGACCGAGTCACACCAGATTTTACTGCATGGTGGATATGAGGATTGGTCGTATCCCAATAGTGTAAGCTATGTTTATTAACACTTCCATTTAAATGGAAATTGCATTCATCACTGAACGTAATTTTCCTATTGAAATTTGGATCTGCATTGAGGCGATCAATCATGCTCTCACAAAATTGAAGTCTTCGGTCCTCGTCACCGTCCACCAGTTCTTGTGAATACGTGGGTTTATAAGGATGGGCTCCAATTTTCATAAGGACATTATGAACTGACGTATGTGAAATGCTCACCACTGATGCCATTTCGCGAGTTGATGTTGTTGGATTGCTGTCGATTAAACCCCTTATTTCAGCAGTTTGCTCATCACCAGTGGCTGTTACGGGCTGTCCAGATCTAGGCCGATCATCAATAATGGAACCCGTCTCAAGGAATTTCTTCTTCCAATAGTACATTGAGCTGTGCGATGGGGCGGGCTTATTAAATTTTTCTTCAAACATTTCACATACTGCAGCCACGCTCTTATAAGATATTAGCCACGAAACGATGTGAGCTTTTTCAACAATGCTTAAATCAGCCATTTGGTAGGACACTTTCAGTACACTTCAATGAAACACAGTCAACGAGTCAAATGTCTCGAGTTAGCTATGCGTGCGTATTCAAGGTCATGCTGTCTGTTATCGATTCGAATCTGATGACAGCTGATGACATCACATTTTCATCAATACGCGACAGACTTGCCAACAATACGCGACAGACTTGCCAACAATTCTTTAATTAACATTAATTTGATTAATTTGATTAACATTTAATTTATCAGTCCTTCTTTACTTATCATAAGATGATGATGCTCTGAGATGATAGCAACCATTAGGCTACCAAGTATCCGAAAATAGCGTAACTTAAAAAGGAATAGTTTTCATTCTAACTAAATGCCTTTTTATTTTGAAAAAATTTGTAATAATTCGAAATACAGTTTACGGTATGCAATATTCCAAAGACTTTTTTTACACCCGGTATTTTTGCATGAATTGACTAACTCTGAAAGATAAAATAAAGTTATAGCCTGGATTGGTTAAATTAGATAAAGATCTCCCGCACTGGCTAAATATAAATTGGCCTAGCCTGCAACCAGTCTACTACCAGGCTACATTAAATAAGACCACATGAGTGATGATGATATACCTAATTAGCCGACACAGGGGCCAAATAGTAGTATAAGCTTTTTAACAAAGCTTGAATATGAAACTGGATAACGTATGCCTCTAAATAGCTTATAGGGCCTGTATCTACTCGAACATGGAAAGGGTATACATGTAGGCTATATAGCCAAATATACCGTATCAATAAAGATATCAATTGCTTTATTGAATATTAATGTGTATATAGACTAGCTTAGGTTGTTATTGCTATTTGTTATTGCCTTTATCCAATAGTCTGTTGGTCCATGAACAATATGATCGGTGGGTAGCCCACGACTCATCATCTGTAGAAATTGTAATTTAGATAGTCTCATTGCAGTGTAGGCTAGAAATGTACAATTGAAAATTATACTTAAAAAAATTAGAAATATCTAATTTAGGACGAGTTCTGTAATTCTATGCAGCATACTTAATAAGTTAAGGCTTAACTTACATTATGTTAATTTCGCATTTTTCATTATGGCGTACAGTTGCACTAAATAATTCATCAATGATTCATTATATTATTACATTCAATTTATGTATAACATATTACCACTATTCCTCTGATGATGGTTAGGCTGATGAAACTGAACTCGGAGTATCACACAGCATGTTGCAGGGTGCAATGCATAATAAAACTTTGATTTCGAGCACCGAGCAGAAATCCTATCTACTTTGCTAGCTTTCGAATGCGCGTGTGGTTTAATGTCACAGACAATAGAAAAGGGAGGTCAAAAGGCGCCTTTATTGAGAGCGTCTCAGTCTTTTTTTATTGTTTACATATAAGTCAACATGATATCAGCATAAAGTGTTGACAGACGGAAAAAATAGTAATGAAAATTTTTGAAATCCACAGGTCTATGACATTTGGGGAAATATTATTACACAATACGGCTCTTGTGCAGTCCCCATTTTTTCCTCTGGTCAAAAGATGCAGCACCATTGGATGTTCGTTTCAGCATCACCGGTTTGAGTGAAGCATTCCGTGCTGTTGTAAAAATCTACGTGGGTAATTGCGATGTCATAGTCGCAAACTTCGTCAGCAAGTCAACATTGTAATTTGTTTTCGGGTTTTTTCGCATTGAAACATACCCTTTGAATTTTGAAATCAAAGGAAATTCATTGTGAATGAGATACCTTTAGAATAATAAGGCGCTACTAGAAGTGGCTGGGTCGCTTATTGCTATAGCCATGCGAGGACTTGTAGTCAGGTCATTCTTGTGAGTGTGAAGAGTTATCCCTCCAATCAAAATTGATCAAATTGAATAATCGATTGTTTTGAAAAATGTAGGTGGGGGACTGCACAAGAGCCTACAATACAATCTAAGGAAATTGGCATTGTCACAGATGCCAGTAGCTTCTGCCAGTGGCCATACCGATAGATGGTAACCTACATAGTAACCGTATTAGATTTAAGACATTTCGCAAGAAATGTAGCTATATTATCTTTGCTGACTGAATTGGAAATGTGTACATAAACGACTGGCGACTTGTCTCTAGGAATCTACAATCATCTGGTTAGCATGCATATAACAAGTCTTCAAATTAATGGAATTTGGAGAATACGTTGTTACTAAAAACTATGGAAATTAGTCTTACGAAACATATGTAATAAAAAAATATTACACATGTGTGTAAATATAATACATATAATACAAAAGAAGGCGGCAACTGCAAAGAAAGATATCGTGGAGGACAGATCATTGGTATACTTAAAAGACATATCTTTAGATTTCAAAGGATTTAATTTTTTTATGATGCCAATTAATACCTTTCAAAATTTTAGATTTATATCAAAGCTCAAACTATCGGAGCCGGAGCCTTTGTGACAAATCGGCTCCGGTTCCGACCAAAACCATCGGCTCCGGCTCGGCTCCGGCTCCGGCTCGGCTCCGGCTCCACAGCCCTGGTTTGCACTGATAATAGATATCTTTAATTTCCCAATTTCACACGGCTTTGCAATAGCTATCTTCCACTGTTTTCGGTCTCTCTCTCCCCCACAGCGAATGTCTATTAGCTTACCCGTGTAATAAAGTCATTCATATTTTGCGATATTTACGTAGTTGCAAATTCTTTGCTCTCACTACGCGGACAATAATTTTTCGGGACAGGTGTTTTCTTTCTATCTTCTCGTGGGACATTCTCCTTCCTACCGCTCTGTAAAATGCTTCATTAACTGACTAGAAAAGTTACAATCAGAGAAATGTGTCACTTCAGTGTTTCCCTCTCTGTATCCTGTTTCGAGTAGAAGCTTCACTGCCGCCAACTGTCATTTGAAACTGGCCCTGACTGGAGCGCGAAAAAATCTTAAAATATCTCACTGCAGTGCGACAGAATCAGACGGATATTGAAATTATGACATCATTGAATGAAAATAAGGCCGTCCGAAGAGTCTGATTGAGATTCCAATGATTCATCAAAAGACATTTTTCTTCCTTTCAGAAAGTACGAAAGTGATGCTAAATGATCACATTGACATGCCTCCACGCATAGCGACAGTCTCTGTTTCAACCAATGATATTCTTAAGGATGGCCCGCCGCCTCAGACATGCGTCTGTCCAATTATATTACAAACATTCGGTGGATTTACAAAAACTTCATTTGTAATTATTTTGCATAACCACTTGAATGTGCTAATCCATGATGGACTTTCGACTTTGATGCTTTACTAGCGAAGTAGACTGTACATGTCGCGTAATAAGCGTAACAGCTTGCAGAGGACTGGGAAGTGAGTTAACCTTTTCATGAGATACATGCAGCCGCATTAAATGGAAAGTGAATGCTGCATTAACAAATTGAATATTCACATATCGCAATTACTGTGAAGTCTTTAATCGAACGCCACCCTGTAATAAAGCGCCACCTCCTATATTTCAGCAGTAGGTGGTGAGTGCCAAGATATTTGTTCCTGTAAGGTCTGTCGGATATGTAATGTCTTATTGGGACTTCACTGCGTCTTTGTCATTATGAACAATTGCCTTAAATTGATCATTAAGTACCTGTAATTTCAATGACGATTTGTGTTGCTGGTCATCTTGTTTTCTTTACAGGTAGTCAGTCATCTGGCGTGCATAACAGGGATGTGGAGTCGGAGTCCTATCACTTTTGCTAGAGTCGGATTCCTATCAAATGATAGGACTCCGGACTCCGGCCTATAACTAGACCTGAAATAAAATACAAGCAAATTATTTATCCACTTACATAGCTGTCATTGTCTTGATGTCAACTTTCTCCGTCAAACAAAAGTACAGAGACAACAGTGCATGCAAAGCTTGTAATAGTTGAGGGAATGAACCGTGATAGTGAAAAAAGGATTGTCTTTTCACTCGGTGATTTAGTAGAGAAGACAAGCCTTCTTAGCCTCGATCACACATCGATCGCACCAAAGGTCACATCAGAGACAAAAGTAAAATGTTAGTTTGCTTGAGAACATTACCTCTTACCCTAACGTCAATCGTGTGTGATGGCTCCTCCATAGTGCATATTAAAATCGAAAGTGTACTCATATTTTTGGAGAAAGATGTGGGATTTTCCTGCCTGGCAGAGACTGGAGAAAACCCATGTGAAGCCTACATCAAAAAGATGGGACGAACCGAATCGTATGCATCCAACTTAAAGCGACATTTGATAAACTTTCATCGAAAATGATTGATAATTGATACATCAATGATCACCAACATTGGTTCAGCTAAGCCTATAATGATCTATGATGTAGGTTACCGGTTTGTTTTTCAAAAAACTGGGCTTTACATACTTGCCACCCGGAGTCGGAGTCCTATCAACCCCCGGAGTTGGAGTCCTATCAAAATGATAGGACTCCGCATCCCTGGTGCATAATGTACTAAATAGAAATAGTGTACCATGTTGTTAAATGTTAAGCCTTCATTTGCTAGTATACGGAAATTAGGTCTAAATGACTATTGTCAGTAATACACATAAAATCAATTTATTGAATATCGATCGAATTATTTCTATCAAATAGTCATTGAATGTAGGCAAATATGTATTTAATATCATAGCAAGTCTCGATAATAAAATAATGATAGGCCAAAATGTTAATAAGTTCACAACATATCGGCTATTTAGTAAAGCATTTAGTTTTTTATGAGTTTTATGAATGGAACATACATGTAAACACAGGCTTTATTAAAGCAATATGTCACTCGGAGATGTTGAAAAGTATACCGCCATGACGGTCTCAGGTTGTACGGTACAATGACAATCAATTCTTTTAGCATGGGAATGTAAAATCATCCGTGCCTTGATAAAAGAGCAGATAGGACAAAGAAGATTGCAATACCGGCTTCTCGAGTACTTGAGCAATGATAAAACCGGCATTATCGCTTCTGTAGTGAAAACGCAGAAATCAATCTATTTTCATAGAGCAAGTTGTTGAAGGTATGGCAATCAGTGTCGGTACATGTGTGGGCAAAGTTTGTTGAATGTAGTCAAAATCATCAATTGCGAAGATTCTCTTTGTAATGAAAGCTTAAGCAAATGAAGCACATAACATCTAGTGTT
The DNA here is from genome assembly GCA_907163375.1 of Prostheceraeus crozeri. Taxonomy (NCBI): domain Eukaryota; kingdom Metazoa; phylum Platyhelminthes; order Polycladida; family Euryleptidae; genus Prostheceraeus; species Prostheceraeus crozeri. The sequence continues at coordinate 15,962 of CAJQUW010011776.1, read as the reverse complement.
TTCCTAACCGAGAGATGCGAAACTTGCTACAAAAACAAATGGTGGTATAGAATACACTCCCTTTGCTTCCAACTGAAGTCGAATGAATGTTATGAAAACAATTGTAAAGTCATATTTCGCATTGGGATCTTGAACCAAGGGCTGGAAAAATTCAATTGATTGCAATCAGTTGATTGACGAACCATCTTCAATTCAATTAATTGATTGGATCAAGTGCAAACTATTCCAATTAGTTGCAATTATTCACAAGTCAAAAAGCGATTAATTGAGCGATAATTGCAGCTATACAGTATAATATATAGGCCCACACAGTCGATGATGTGATATTGCATAGACCTACTTGCATTTAAAACGAAGAAATGCGAAGTAATGTTTGATTAGTCTAATGCGAAACTTGTTCTTAATAAACTTCATTTAAACTTTGATTTAAAAATCTCAAAGTGAACACATTTCATGATCTAACTGAACATATTCAGTAATCTTAGATAAATTCAAATTATGATACCCTAATGAAACACTTACCACCGCGATGGCCAGAGTCGCAGTGTTTCAGTGTTTGAAGTGGAAAATGTGACGCTAGTGGAATGGAGAAGAATATAAATGCTAATTATCAGTCATTGTTTAAAATTGTTATCAGTGCATTCACATGTTTTGTCTTGCAAAATTAGTTCAGCGATCACAGCAATTCAGAAAATGCATGCATATGATTTCAGGCAAATTCTATTTCTGTTAGTGCTTTAATGAGCCTTCGTAGACCTGTGTACTATCTTTTTCATTTATCAATCATGCTATCATCTTCGACAATGATAAAAAATAATTGCAACTAATTGATTGCTCATGTAAACCCATTTGGTTAATTGATTGTTTCCAAAAATGAGACCAATTAAATTGCCATAATTTTTCCTACCCTGTCTTGTACTGCTATCTGTTCGACATATTTTGCTTCCTTTGAATCATAGTGCCTAATCACAATGCATCGAGCTGCTTGATTGAACTTAGTGATTCTATCTTCAGTAAGTATATTAGCATCCAGACAATCTCAATCCGTAGTAAGTCAATGAAAATCGGCCGCATGTATTCTAAATAAAGCATGAACATAACTCTACATTGTTTCTTGATGCAATACAATTTCATGGGGGAGCAAGTCTCAATTTCTCTGTCATCCAATCCTGAAGGCTGTTTATTTACACGATGCATGTTCTATAGATATTGTATCGTTAATCCGTGATGTTCAGATATCCCTGTAAAATGGAACAACAGAAGCGCAACAGAACAGCAAACCGATACTTGGGACTTGTAAAACCGGTTTTCAGTATTTTAGAAAGTCGGTAATAACTATAATATATTTCAATGTAGAGTCCACAAACTTATCTGCGTCGATTCAAATTGTGATTCTAAAAACTTTCTGCTTCTTGAAATTCGCAAAAATATTTTGGGAATTCGACTTTTTTAGAGCTTGGTGAATGATGAGTCCCATGCGCGCTAGGAAAAATACTAGTTGTATTCTTATTAAGAAGTGTGTTGCAGAAACGCCGCCTAGCCCAGGCCGGTTTGATTGCATCGGCTGTCGACCCGGCTCCGACCGCCAAAAACCCATCCGGTTTCACGCCTGGTGTGCACAAGTGGATTAATATAAGATTTTTGGATTTTTCTATTCTAGTTGTTGATACCCGGGAGTGTTGCTTCGTCAACGATCTTTTATTGCTCCTACGGTTTCACTGCGTCACTAAGCATTGAGTGTATAATTCGTCTGGCTTGTACAGCATTTACAGCCTCAGAATGGGATCTATGCTTCATCCCAGGGTTCACCTGAGCCTTCTCCATGGTGTTGTACTGTCACTCACTGCAGATCAAGTCTATTCTAAATCCAATGTGACTTGAGTTTGACGAAATTTGATGAATTTTGGAAAAATTGGAAAATGTGGGGGAGGGGAATAATAGAAATACCGATTATTGCATAATAATAGAGATGGGAGGTCCGTGATTTTGGTCCGCTGTCTTGACGATTATTGAATGGTTGCCTCAAAGTGGGTTGACTAATGAGTAAATGAAAAGGGCTGGAATGAATTGGCCTATGTGATGGGAATCTCAGCATTCTCGTGGGGGAGCGGGATGAGATGGGAAAATCCCTTCCACCGACAAACATGTAGATTGAACACTTGGAATCTACTGGAGATAAATGAAAAATCTCCGGGAAAGAGTTCATGAATTGTGATGATCCTGCTCCAAACAGTTTCTCATTTTTCACGAGAAGTCATGAATTTTGCAAGATGTGAAAACTCTTGAGCCAGATCCTAATTCGATTTGAAGATTGTGCTCTACCGATTGTCATTTATTTTCTCTCAAATTAGAGAAGGAATTGATCTCTCTTCAGTGATGGAATGTTTCACAGAATGTGAATTTCATCAACTTGGCAGAGTTTGAGGCGCTCATTGCGTGGTTGAAATTATCATCAAATTGTCATTTCTCGAAAGATTTATAACTCACATCAGCGATATTTTTAGCGGATGATGCGGAGGAGATGATGCAATTATCTCAGCGTTTGTCGCCGAAACTTGTTTGCAAGGTCGAGAAATTGATTTGCAATTTCAGCGTTGATCTGGTATTACGTCATTCCCAATTTTCGTCGCTTTCCTTCGCCGTTTTGACCAATATTATTATTCACAGACACCCACAGAGAATTATCCCTGACATTTGGTGTAAACAGATGCTGCCGCCTTGGTAAATGTCATTTGGGCAGATTTGATTGTTGAGCCCCTCATTACGGAAGTTGGAGACATCCAGCGGCCTGTCGCAACCCGAGTTCGATGACTGAGTCAGATGCACAAGTTGAAAATGAAAATAAGTGAGAGGTGAAGTGAGTTAACGAGGCAAGTGCGCTACCTGACGTCAGACCTGAACTTTTCCGCATCAACTCCATTGAGAACCTCCAGGAAAAGGCATCCAGGGCTGAGGAACAGAGTTCGATGGGTTTCCTCTTTTTTGAATGTTGACTTCAATGCATGTGCGTATCGTGGACAGTTTAGGCACTCTTGTACTTTACTGGTCCCTATATGGGAATGCGAGAAACGACCTGTACACTACTGGTCCCTAAATATCCCCTCCTTTACTTTGCTGGTCCCAAATTTAGCACGAACGCTGACGTGTTGCTATGTGTCAAATCGTGCTAATGAACTATGGCTGGCACAGAATTAAATATTTTGTTTATCTGCTTCGAAGCGCGCGCAGATGAATCTAATTCTGTGATGGCTGGTGATCTTTGAACTCCCACGCATTGTTTTAAGGGATTGGCTATCTCTGTATTTAGTGTGTTGAGAAGGAATTTGACGTGAAACTTGACGTCGAACAACATGAGAATAAGCTAGCAAGTCACCTTGATGAATTCATCTGGAGACAAAGGTATGCTAACAGTCATGCAGATGCCTTCAACAATATTCTTGGACATCTTGCTGAATGGCATATAGTTTCTTAATGTTTTTGAAGCAAAAAATGCTTTTAATTGGATAAATATTTGTTTTTAATTTGGGACCAGTAAAGTACAGGAGGTGATATTTAGGGACCAGTAAAGTACAGGAGTGCCGACAGTTTATTGTTAAAACAACGAAAAAGCGGGAAAATTAGCAGAAAATATCAGTTGATCATATGAACGTGTTGCGCAGAGAAAAAGAGCAATTATATTTCCAGATTTTCCGCTCAGACCAATAACCCATATATATATATATATACGAGGAAGCCCTTTACGCGCGGAGCCTTTCGTCCACATGGCCGAATTGTTATTTATCCCACTCTTTTTCCTTTTATGCTGACTATTTATCAAGAATGCAGAGTGTTCCTATTTTAAGCGTCTTATGTTTGACTCGACCAAGGTTTGAACCAGGGTCTCCCGGACACAGAGCGAACACTCTATCACATGGCCACGGCGCCGAAAGTAAATATGTCAAAAATGGTCTCTAGCATGGATTATCAATACTTGATGGCCTAAAAATTTAAATTCCAATTAGTTGATTGCTCAATTCCTCCAATTTCAGTCAATTGATTGCTAAATTCTTCTAATACCAATTAGGCTAATCTATTGCTCATTTATTCCAATTCCCATCAGTGGTTGCTCATTTATTCCAATTCCCATTAGTGGTTGCTCATTTATTCTAATTCCTATAAATTGATTGCTAGAAATTTCAATCAATCAACTGATTGAAGAGAGCAATGAAGTTTCCATCAATATCTGATAATACCGGGTGTGTACTACACTTTAATAGTACGGCATAATATTTTGTGTTACTTTCTGATGTATGTTCAGCTTAAGTGAAGTCAACCTGGAAATAGTAAATTATTGCGTATTTGAGGCAGTTCACATTGATCATTATTTTATAGAGAACGCAGTACATTATGTATTCATTCTTACAATGGATTTGTTCGAAACTCACCTAGGTTATAGAAAATTTAGATTCCCAATTCTTCGAAGTCATTTGCTTTTTCCATACCCATTCATCACTTTTACAATAGAGCGAAGCCGCTTTCCATGGACAGCTTCTTTTTTGGAAACCAAATTGTACATCAAAGATATTTGTTCATTGCCTGAAATATTTGATAGTAAAAATTTAGACAGTTTTTCATTATCAGTAGAATTTTGATAATTCGATAACCTCAAATTAAGTCAAAGCAATAAATTTCTGAAAATCAAAAACCGACGCCGTTTTGGTTCAGCTCCTCCCGCACCAGTGAAGCGCAAGCCTGTGGGAATATCTCGATTCTCTCACAAGTGGTTTTTACGAACCCAAAGAGTTCTTAAAATGAGATCTATGTTTATAATTGGGCAATTGTGCAGTCGACTTTAGTACCCAACTTAGACACCAATACTGCCACGAATTAAATGGCCGATGAAGAACTTGCCGTCATTAATTGATTGTACCTCCGGAAAATGAAAGCGTTAGTAAAGAAAGTTGATACTAAATACGCACGATAATTGTACTACTTTCCAATTCTTGCAAAACTTCCCCAGAAAAATCTGTCTAGCTTTTCTGGTAGCGTTATGAAAACTTAATTGCTTTGTTGCTAGAAATCATTGGAAACAATTTATTGATTACAGTCACTCAGCAATTGCAATTAATCATTTGATTGATTTGCAGTGATTGTCAAGTTACTTGATTAGCTGCTTATGTTGCAATTCCGTCACCACTCAATATCGTGAGGGAACCATAGAAATCCGACTTTTCGTTTTGTTTAAGTTACTGAGACTAGAATGGACAACAGCTGCTTGTTTATGGCACAGAATTAGATTGTTAAAGCGGTTGACTTTGCTATAAGTGCAAACTGACTCAAAACAATGGCACATTCAGGAACTTACTAAGTGGGCAAAAAGAAATTTTTAATACCTAGCGGAGACAGGAAAAATAGTCGTGCGCCGCTTGCGGATTGCTGTGAATTTCTTCAAAATGCTGATTTTCTCAAAATTCAGATTCGAAGAATTAAGATCATTCTTCATTCATTTCTTCATAATGTTAGGCCCTCCGATCATTATTAAAAAAGGTTAGCAGGCACACGAAAAATCGTTCACAAACTTCTCTGTAGAACTTGACATCGACTGTGTCTCTTTGCTGTGTGATCCAGTTGATAACAGTCACTGAAACTTCGCACAGTTTGGCGTGTTTAATGTTGAACTGACTGCTCATTTTTCGTTTGCTATGGTATTACGTCAGCAGATTGTGCCATTTCATTAACGTTAGATGTTCCAATGTTTTCTTTTCAGTCAAGCAGAAGAAGAGAGAATTCTGTGGTTGATGGTCATTTCAGCCGTTCATTTAGGCACCGATCTAGGTCAATGTTGCCAGATTTTAAGAATCAAATTACTGAGGCATGCAACAGTTATAGAATCTTGCCGTAGAGCTATCAATTGTGAGTTATTTCATTAAAATGCTTTTATATAAAAAGAGAATGATAATAATCTTGAATATCTACAAAATACACTAACATCTTCCTACTGTGAACTAGTGGAAGCCGTCATCGTCAAGGTACCGTTGTCATGACAACGCATGCCACGTCCATAACGCTCTATTGTTTTCAATATCCATGTATGTTCTAGTCATATAATATTGCAGGTATCGGATTTCTATGGGGGAATGGATTATTTGCGACACAGCTGCATCTTATCAAGTACTGACGCATGTAGCTGTAATGAAAATTGGTCGCTTGCTTAGCCCAATTGTCGAGAACCTCAATAATCCCCGAGTCGATTTGTATTTGCTGTCAATAAAGATATTAGAAAATTATTCTTATATATACTCGCATAATTTGTTTACATTTTTACTCAACATTTGTAATGACGACAACATACATTGTCTGGACAACTATGTTCCAAACAACTATCATGGAACTCCGTGGATCAACAGTGATGAATGTTGCATTCATGCCATGATTTACTCAACTGTTCTCCTTGTGAATAAAAACATCAGGCAACCTTCAGCAAACATGGAGATCACGCACAATGATATTATCCAGGGCTCAAAAAGACACGTCTTGTTTTGTAATCATGTGTATGACGTGTTTTTAAAAAAAGTTTTGAATTATGCCGTTTGAGCATATTGCACTCAACTGAAACAAGTTTTCATATCTCATTTAGAAATATTCAATTCAATTCGCAAGGTTGGACCTTGGGTTTTGGGCCTACCTTGGGTGAGTGAAGCAAAACTTGGATCTTCTATTAATGCTGCATATATGCGAATCAAATTACAAAATTTAATATTCTGATTTGAATCTTACAAGAACTACATGATAGGAGCACAAAGTTCTGATCTCTAATCAAAATTCGACCCAATTCATGGAATATTTCAAAAATGAAATACTTGTGATTATTACCTATTTCATTTTGTGCTTGACAATACCGCGAGAGTTCGTGAATATTGTATTTGCTGTAAGCTTACATGTATCTTTTGCATTTGTGCACAGTGATTCTTTATATATTTCATTTATTTTGCATCGTATTATACATGCACAACATTACATCGTCGTGTTTTACATCGTCTTCGTATTTTCCTCATTCTTAGCATGTTTAACCATGCACACAGCTATGATATTTATAAAGTCTGTTTATATTTCTGAATGATAAAATGAAAACAATTGCTTTGTTATGAGCAATGTGTAATTCTATCATAATTAAATCGAAGATTTTCAGTTAGTATATCAGTGTAGGTTAGATTATAGGAAAGCTTAATAACATAATACATATACTTTAGCTACTAATAACAGTTATTGCGACAATAAATCGTTTCCCACTAATGCCTCACCACTCATGGTCCCAGTAGGAATTTTGGCTTATAGAAGTATCCTTATGTCACCACAAAATACAAAGAATGCACTTCGTTTACTTGATTCTCATTTATTGAAACTTAGGCTTGGGTTTTGGGTTTTGGCCCAGAACTTGTTACAAATTTTTGCCCAAACTTTCGGTAAAAAATTCGGTACTAAACGTTAAGATTAGGGATTCCTGTCTCAGGGTCAATCTCGGGATTGAGATTTTAGCAAAATAACAAAATTCCTTCTTAAGCAAAAAAATCAGGGAAGATGAAACTGCCACAAATTCACCTACAACAGACATCTGCTCTTCACACTTTAGCATTATCGTCAACATTGCTTTCTGTATTACTGACTGATGAGGCTTTTCGATGAATGGTCGAGCATTCGAACTTGTCAATTGCTAAAGCCACTTTTGCAAACACTTTTCCAATTTAAGAATGAACATTGACTATATTAGTTTATGACAATGACGACATTTGATAATCCATAATCTCTGATAATCCCCCATCCCCTGATCTACAAAATCCAGGAATCAACGTTATTCTACCAATATTATTAACATTAATGTACGCTTTGCAGAAGCATATTTACGATTCTACTCAATCCCGGGAATTCCAGAGATTTTGGAATTTCTAGCCATCATAAATGTGCATCAAGATGAAATTAGTGACTATCAAATTCATCTAGTTATTTGTGAACACGGGTTACTTATCATAAATCAATTGAATTGCAATCAATTGCAATTAATCTGTCGCAATTAATTGCCTGATCCCACCAAGAAATTACAATGAAAAGATTGATGTGATGGAATAATTGCAATGAATTCAACAAGTTCACTGCACGAACTTAAGACTATAATAAAATTTGTACATATTCACATCCAATAGAGATTCCCTGTAGTTATATACGTGTACATGTACGTATTTCATGTAATGGATCTACTCAAGTAATTATCCAAATTGATAATTAGCTACTATGTCACTTGCAAGCATGTAGGCCCATATCCGCTAAATTGAAACAAAAGTTAAATATTCAAAATAAAATTCAGTCTATTCAGACGGTGATGATAATTGGAATTGATTTATTATAGACTCCAATTAACTGCAATTAATTGGCAGGTGTCATCAAATATTCGCAATTAATTAATTTCTTCCTGCTGTAATGAAAATTAATTTATTACTTGCCTAAAATATTTTCTATAGCTCTTTTTTAAGCAATGCATGGTTTTTCTATTCTTCCTCCCCCACATTTTTGTTGTTCACACTCGCGAGTATTGCATCGTTAGCGATCTTCTCTTGTCCTAGTAGTCACACTACCGTCGCAAAAGCGTTGACTGTGTAAAATTCCTCTGGTTTGTAGAAAATTCACAGTACTTGCTTTAGCCTTTCACTGTAGCTGCAGTGTAGACAATCAGTCCCACGAAATTCATGATCACAGCACAGCTGCATCTTGTATTCTGACTATCCAAGTGACCAATCCCCATCCCAGGGGTCAAGTAAGACTTCTCAGTGGTGTTGTGCTGTCACACACTGACAGATCAAGTCTATTCTAAATCAAATGTAACTAAGTTTGACGAAATTCGATGAATTTGGAAACATTGGAAAATTTGGGAGTGGGGAAAGAATAGAAGTACGCAATTAATTTTTTATACCCCTTGCTTGCGAAGGATTCAGAGAATTGGTTACATGATGTCATTAACTCATGTCGATACTTGAAAACTGCAATATTAAAAAAATGCTCCCTCCCGACTGCGATATCGGATGCGGACTTCGAAAATGAATATCTTCCAACCCAGGCAGTCTTCATTCAAATGACATTTCATATTGAGGTAGGCACATTGATGGTGTTTTGATGGACTTGTCGATAAGCATCTCTTGTGAAATGTTGATTCAGTATTCAAAGGTGTTGATGTTTACAATCATCCCCTTTGCACTTCCACGTACGATGATAATGTGTTGATTACCCGGTCAACACGGCACAAAGTGATGTGAAAAGTGATGTTTGCAGGTGGTGTAGGATTCTATTAACGGATCAGTACTCGGCTAGAGTCCTGAATGCGCCGTTCCATAACGGAAATGACAATCAACTCCTGTAAACAAACCTCGTATGACAGTGGTAACGGCCAGGAGAACACGCTAGAGATCAAGTCTCGACACTTTTTCATCATGTCAATACTCGTATCGCGGTAGGACGTGTTGTTGGACGAGGTGCTGCAGGTTGCATGAATGAAAGAAGTCGATTTTGGCTCCTGATTCTTTTTCATGTCCATAAGTAGGACACTTGTCTGATGAAGGTCATTCCGCCGATGAATGTTGCAAGGAATTGTAGAGAAACATTGCATTTATTCGTGCTGGAGTTTCCTGTCGCGAAAAACATTGACTCAATCTGAAATTAGGTATCAGTAGTTAAGAAAACAGATCGACGGATCGATAAAGATTCAGCAGATGTATCGGTTCAAGTAAAGACGCCAATGAATTAGATAATACAAACCAGACTGTGTGGAGTCATTCTCTCGGTTACAATTAGTTCATATTGAGAAAAAGTTGATCTTCCTCAGGATTTGTCAAAGCTAAAACTTGTTGAAGTAAAAGATAGGATTTAAAATTGTCCAAATACTAGATCTAGGTCTCTTTTCGATAGACGATATGTTGACGAATAGTCTGCATCTGATGAAGATATGGCTTTTACACGGTGCTTCGGACCATGAGTCCTTACAATTCCTGCTGCAGCTAGTAAGTTCGCAGACATCTTTAATCGTGTTTCTGATATGTCTCTTCGAGTTACGATTTTTAACCACCTATTGGTTTAACAAATCTCACGAAACAAAACTCATGAAATCATCACACACACATTTTTATAACTTGCTGCCTTAATTGCATAATAATTTCCCTTATTTTTTACCTTAAAATCCTCCATTTTAGTTCTTTATTTGTATTTTTCTTCATAGTTATTCTTTTTGCATGACATGAAGTTGTCAATGCCATTCACTTGCGATCGTTTAACAAATCCGTATCGATTTGATGAAGTTCTTGGTTTTGATAAAACCAAAGTGATCAGAAGATCGCTTTAACAAAACCTATGCTATTAGTACAGTCGAGGTCAAACTTTGAGTTTACATGACACCGCTTAAAAATGGTTTAGTTTAACAAAGCTGACGCTTTATTACAACCGTTTTGATTAATCTAAATCTACATGAGGTCAAACATGCGTTTACAGTAATCCGCTTTAATATTGCTGCGATTTAACAAAACGGCTTTATCAAGACGAGCTTGTTGAAACCGATTTGTCATAATCGAAAGTTTGATCTGGCCTATTCTATTTCCAAGCATGAACATCTGCATGATCGAGCGATACGATTGAGAAGTCCTTCGGTCGATAATAGAAAGGTGTATAATCATGCACGAGTAGGCCGTCTGAATGATGCAGACCTATTTTAAACATATATATATATCTAACAGGAATTTTTCAATGAGCAACCAATTTATTTGCAAAATACGAAATTTCTATAATTTCGTGCCAAGAGGGCATAACTAATCCGAAATAAATTTTTCATTTTAAACTATATTACCTCATTTACATGCAAAGAAACAGAGAAAGCGGCACTATACTATAGATGGCATAGTGCCCCGAAGGTGGTCCCCTACGTAATAACATCATGTTAATATGTACCGGTACTTCTTTTGCAACGATTTTGACCACCGAACTCAGTTTTTTGCTTGACTCGAACCTTTACATTGTTTGTCATATTTATCGCTTCAATTGTTTATTTGCCTGTAAATGAGGTAATATAGTTTAAAATGAAAAACTTATTTTGAATCAAAATTTTCCAAATGTATTTTGAGTAAATCAAGTGCCTAATTGACAGAGGAAATTGATGCAGTGAATATACTGAAATCTTATGTTATGAAATTGAAATATTTAGCAATCAATTAATAGAAATTCAATTCGTTTTTGATAATCCCTGCTGTGCTAGTATTTTTCACGATAGTTGTCTCATCTCAAGAATCGGTAGGAAACTATTCGACCTCTGGTGATCGGTAATTTCTTATCTTCTTATCTTGATAATAGTCCTTTGCCAATGCATGTAGTATCATAGAGATGTGATGAAATACCACAATCGAAAAACTTGAACTAAAAAACACTCTTTCTCAATTCGCCAGAAACTGAAAATCGAGAGACAACCGACGAAATAATTGCAAAATAATGCAAACAAGTGCATCATCAGGATGAGAGGAAAATCTTATCGAAATTGGGAGACGATGGCACTTCTCGAAGCATCCTCTGACCATTTTGGGAATCAATGCTAGAATTTAAAACTGTTTTGAAACTATTGAGCTTTATGTGGTTAGAGGGAATTTTCGAAGAAGTGCAAATTGCAAAACTTCAAAGCCAGGAAGTCCTGTTCCATACGCAGATATTTAAGTGACGGATTGAAAATGTTCATAAGAAGCGATGGAAGAATTGCTGGCAGCCAAAACACTTCGTCTCCTGAGAATAGAGTGCAGTTAGAGTTGAGTCAAATTGCCAGCTATTTGAACCATGTGAGCATTTCAATGCTTTGTAAAAACTGCAATTCAGCAGAAATGATAATTTCTTCATTAAAAGAATTTAGTATAGAAATATCAGTCTTGATTTTGTGTACAGATTGAAATTCCGACGAGTGGCGCCAACGTTATGAGTCAATGGGGTCGAAGAATTCTCTTATGTCGGTAACTTCACAATGTTCTACAAGTCTCTTACATCGTTTTCCCACGCTGACAGAGTCACATCCTCAAACTCTGCTCCAGAACTTGTATACAGCGAGTATATTCCTCAATTTGTCTTTGAAATAGGAACTGAGCTGATGTATCTCGAGCCAATTTGATTCTGTTCATTGTTCCTTGCAATTTGGCATCAAACTAAGACACAGTGGAAGTCTGATTTAATGTTATATTGATCATGAGCGGCAATAAAATGAAATCTTTTTTGTACCTTTTGCTCTTCCATTTCAGAATTGTCAGAGAGATTGCTCCGATAAGCAGTGTCAAAGAAAGCTATTTATAGACGTGAACAGCGTGTTTGCTCAATGCGGCATGATGTTCGGTATGTTTCAAGTGATGCGCAATAAAGTTGGCCGAGAGATCACATGCGTTCTGCATCTGAGACTTTTCTCAACATTTTACATGTAAGTACCGGGATTTGAAATGTTTTGAAATCCGAAAATTTGGAAAATGAGCACTTTAGACTTCAATTCTGTTCTATAGCTACAGCTTGGCGTGGGAATGGGAATGTATTTTTGTCTTGTGGGAATTTACATGTTTGGGATTTTCGTGGGACACCTTGACTCGTGATATTCATCAGCTAAAATCCATTATACTCGATATATTGCGTCCTCATAAATAACATAAATGCAAGCGCTGGACTGTTACAGTGCAATTGAAGCTTGCTGATTCGTGTGACACAGTTGATGAAACATCCTTGCAATATGAAAGTCCATAGAAAATGCCAGCAATTATGCTCAAGGTTAGAGACATAGAGAAGGGATATATAGGTGTCGACTCAAAAAGTATTTGTATGCAATGAAAATTTTTATATGAAAAGATTCAGTTTTTTGCGGAGATTAAGTTCCAAAAAATTATTTGAGCAATTTTGAAAAAGTCAAAATTTTTCCAATTTGTATACTACCGAGATGACTCCCTTATATAAGTAGTATGAAACAAGTTGGACATCAAAAGGAATGAATATTTCCTAATAGGCATCCTAACTAAGTGGAAATTAAGCTGATTATCATGGGAATTTCATGATCCGTATTCGAAGTCTTCATGAAAAAGTCGCGATGCTATTCGTGCTTTCTTCAAGTTTTCAAGTTTCAATTTCAAGTTTTTAATTAAATTTTCACCGGTATGAATTTTTGATTCACTAAATTCATGTTTCATTTCTTGAATCTGAATAGTGATGTGGACCCATTTACATCTTTCAAAGTTAATTGAGATAATTGTCTTTGATTATGTGATTTTTCTCTGCCAGTGGCAGGTTGCCTGTGATATGATCACGCTTAAGAAAAGTATGAAAGTAATAGGAACCCATCGAATTGCTAATTTAACAAACATTAAATCTCCAAGGCTGTCATGATACGCAGGATCTGTAAAATGCAATCATTCCTTCTGTACGTATTACTATCATGATCACTCAATTCCGTGGCAATTTCTGCAAAACTGCAAAAAATTTGCTTATCTCACAACTTGGTGACGAATACACCGTGCACCGTCCCTCCTTCAAGTTCATTAATAAAATCGAAAGTCTTAGCACTTGGAGGGACATTTAATAAATACTGAGTTACCACTCAACCTAAATAAACTTACTCTATGGTTAGAGAAGCGATAAAAACGTGGCGTAGTTTGCTGTGCATTCACTTATATGTTTTTAATACCAGCAGCCACCGGTGTTCAAGGATTATTAAAAATTAATTGATGGCATGATATTTCAATTATCGATTGATTAATACATCAATTTCGTATGTCAATTGACTGATTACGCAAGCCGCCGATGACCGACGAATAGCATGATTATAAAGAAATTGCCTGTTGATGTAGTTGTCCGCTATTAAGCTAAAGTTTAGTCCTACAATCCTGCCTCCGTTAATCGACCAGTAGGACAAATTCGTCAAGCGTAGCCACTTGATCAAGAAGAAACCCTCACAAGTATACTAGCATGGTCGACAGTTTTTGTTGTCTGTCTGCAATAGTCCCCCAAATACTTCACAGGAAGCCTTTCTTCGAACAACAGGACGCGACAAACCCCGTACTCGCGTCTGAAGTTTCTACGAAACGGTCATTATTCAACCATCTGCGAGGTGTCCAGTCTCTGATTACAGGATGATTCAACCTAGATTGATGTCAATTAATTGATTGCTCTCGAATCAATTGAAAAGAGCGACTAAATTGCAATCACTTTTTGATAATCCCTCCTGGTGTTACATTGCACGTTTTCCCCATTTTCTACTTCTGTTGGTGGATATTTTTAGAATGATTACAATTGTTCCCCCTCTTCTATCTGTAATATTAAACGACGCAGAACATAAATATCTGATAAAGTTGTTGAATGATTTTTTTCATCTCCATTCGGACTGTCAAAAAAGCAGTAAAAGTAATTTCAGCCGGTTAATTTTAGCGACTGTTCACTTTTTCACTGTCAAATTTGACAGTGAAAAGTGAATAGCCGTCAGCTTTAAAGCTTACAGCATAATCTGACGGGAATTCTGAGACGATTTCTAAAATTTAGTAGACTTCCGGCGGGAGTTATGAACATTACCAATCATACAGACTTTCATGTGTTCAGAGAGATTTTAGACTGAATTTGGAAAAGAATTTTTCATAATTTGGGTTTGCATCGATGACACGACAGCTGCGATTTCTACCACGACCTGCCTTTTAGCATGTCTAAACTTTAGATCAGTGTTTCTCAGGACCTTTACTTAGCGACCCCAAACCTTGAATTCGACAGTCAGACGCGACCCATGTGATCCATGGCAGCTGTCGTCGCCCACCGACAGTGATGAGTTTATAGTCCAATAATACAACTTAGCAGGTAGTTTTTATAATACTTTATGAAGAGCACGGTTTCAGAACAAGGCATCATTGGAGAGCATATTATCAGTCCTTCTGCTTGGCTTTCCGAAATTTCCAATCGCAGTTCGTAGCTTGTCGTACACCATATCAAAAGTCCATTCAGATGTTTAATTGAAAGTCCATTCCTGTATTTGGTCTTCACGCATGTCAGTGAGGAGACTGTAGTCTCGCAGTTGTATGAACCTATTGAAATCATCTTTCGCACGAAGACGCTGCATGTCTTACTGCTTGAAAAAGACTGCAGCAAAAACTGAGCCTTATCATCGAATGCATCAACATCAGTCGTCTGTTGGTATCCGATTGGATTTCGACGTGATCTATCGAAACTTCTGAAAACTTTCCAGCTTCACAAAGGAATGGGTTGACGATTTCATCAAAGCATTCAATTTTCTACTCGGCAAATCGACCTCGAAAATTGCTTTTGAGTCTTTCTTTACTGTAGAAGTCGAATTGTTGTGGCGTTTTGTTGCACTAAATGATATACAGGTATAGGTAAATCACAAGCAATGTGTAGCGACCCTAATGATCCCAAGCCATGTTCGTGACCCCATTTCAAACCGCCGACGACCCCATTTGTGGTCACCGACGCCACTTTGAGAAACGCTGCTTTAGATATTTATAAACAGGAGAAGCTCATCTACTTCATGATCAGTAGTAACAAAAGGTCCAGAATAAACACAGCGCGCCCCCCCCCTCTGGAACGACAGAGTCTGTCGTGGTGTGCCGGCCAGGTGGGTTCACAACCTGTTCGCGGACTCCTCCCCCCCACCCCCCCTCCCCCTCCCCCTCCACCCCCCCCCCCCCCCCTCCACCCCCCCCCCCCCCCCTCCCCCCCCCCCCCCCCCCCCTCCCCCCCCCCCCCCCACCCCCCCCCCCACCCTCCCCCCCCCCCCACCCACCCCCACACCCCCACCCACCCCCCCCTCCCCTCACCCCCCCCCCCCCCCCCCCCCCCCCCCCCCCCCCCCCCCCCCCCCCCCCCCCCCACCCCCCCCCCCCCCCCCCCCCCCCCCCCCCCCCCCCCCCCCCCCCCCCCCCCCCCCCCCCCCCCCCCCCCCCCCCCCC
>CAJQUW010011775.1:0-93220 GCA_907163375.1 Prostheceraeus crozeri | reverse complement strand
TTAACCTAGTTTACCAGAAATTAACCAAGTTAAGTTAAACTCGGTATACTGAGTTTTTCAAAAAAAACTCGGTTATAACTCAGTAAAATAATTCGCTAAAACTCAGTTAACTCAGTTACATAAAAATCAATGTAGAACTGTTAGTATAGACATAGGCCGTCCGAATTTGATTCTGAAAAATTGCATGTTATAAGCGCTCCAGTCAATAACTTTTTCATGAAAGTTTGGGCGTATTCACAGGCAGTTGTAGTCTAAGCATAAAAACAAAATGATAAGATACGCAATAGGTAGATGAAGAGAGAAAAGTAAAGATGGAAACTTAGAAAATGAAAGCATTATCTTGCAAGGTTTAAGAACGTAACAAAAGAGCTGATCTAAATTCGCACAAAAATATAAGACTAGAATGACTGCTACTTATAAAAGTAACCAATGTGTAGACTTTCTATGGAAGGATGAGTCTGTATGTTTACACAAAAAAGATCTGTTTTAGCAGTCACAAGCCTGCTACAGCCTATATACCTAAACTAAGCTGTATGGCTTCAAAGTTGCGGTACATGATTTTGTCTATAATTGAGATCTAACCTTCATTACTTGCTGTAGCTAAGTTACAGCATATTCCAGTATAAGCAAAATTATCTTGATAATATCTAAAAGGGACATTCTGCAATTAATTGCTCAGCTTATCTCAACTTTGGTCTCGCGCATTTTTTACTCATCCCTGCCCAACCCAAGGCACGAAGCCATGCTAGAAGCTAGGGATAGGACAGCGCGGCCCTTAGCCAACTGAGCTATCCCACCACCTTAGTATGAACAATACACAAGCTAAAATAATCCTACGAAATGCACCAATGTAAATGAAGATCCTTTAAAAAATGAATTAGACTTAAAATAATTCGACAAAACCATTTTCTATTCTTCTTCTGTTTCCTACCATAGCAGTTCCTAAAATCCGTATTCATACATCCAAGTGATTACATTTGCATCACTGCTATAACAGTTTATCAGGGAAGCGGTTTTTCTTTATATTTAGACTACGAAGCAAGCATAATATCATATAGAAAAACAATACAAAATGTCACGCATTAGTATTACTTTGAACTGTGACATAAATCATCAATTACGCTTCCATGATAATGCGATCGAAGCAAGAGCATATTTATCACAACAAATACTTCAAAAACAAAAGCCGGATAGAACAAATAAGGGAAGTTCAGAAGAAAGTTTTATTGTGTCGCAACATGACAGATGCCTCCAATAATTCTAACTTTAATGCACCTCTTCGAGCTTTGGAAGATGTCACAGACACAGACACATCCTCGTATTCATTGCATTACTTTTGTTATGCAAAAATATATTTAATTCATGCCTAGAAAATTTTTTAAAAACATTTTATGCGGTAGGTAAATTGTGACAAGCTTCACAAAATCAAAATGATGTAGCCTAAATATTTATAACCAGCGAACTCATTTCGCCTTGTTCGAATATTACCTTGTTGCTGTTTTCTTGAATTGTTAGAATACTCGCGTTCAATAATGAAGTCGTCGTTTCTGAAACGTTTGGAGCACAAAAAAGCATTCTTTGCTTTATCCCGCGTGAATCCGTCATCTTGATGACGTACTCTTCGGTACAATTCATCAAAAACGTCACTCTTTCGAAGTTTATGAAGTTGAAGAGAAACTCCAGGAGACTGATGTCGCAGAACACTTTTATAAAAAAAATTGCAATTCGGAGCTGAGCACAGTTAGGCGTCGTCAAACCTTCACATACGCGAAGTATAAAATGTGACTAAGGAAAGGAAGGCATGGTAAACGTATATCTTATCGACTTTTCGTCTTATAATTCCTAATGAAGTTAAAGCTTTCAACCGTAATGTGTTGTAGAACGGGAACATTGTTTATTTATTTTGCTTGTTCCTCCCTTTGATTTGGCCACTGACCAACAGGCTGTAGGTTTCAATGTTCATCACTTGGTCAGAGGTTCTCTCTGTTTCGCGATAACGCACAGGTTTGAGGGAAAATCTGCTTCTCCAAAAGTGACCCTTCTTCCGTATAGCCGCGATGAGAGAAATTTCACAGTTTCCCATCCCGGCCACTACTATTAAGGAATCCATGGTTGGGGCTAGAAGGAAATTTTGTCCAACCCTTGTTAAGTTGAAGGCGACTCCCATTAAATATTTTCCCTTTCTTTTCAGTACCTGTCTAGCATTCTTTCAATTACTTTATTTGAATCATCCCTGTTCTACCTAAAGTACAAAGTAACACTAGCAATCTATGGATTGCTTCACACACTCGCAACTCTCATCAGGCTAGGGATAGAAACCTCCAATAATAGCGTTGGCATCCCCGAGGCGGTCAGGCTCGAACCCTGGACCTTTTACTGGCCAGGTTTTTGGTGGACGAAAGCCGGACCAACGTTCAGAGAAGTCGGCCGGTTCGGCGGCTGGCGCTATAAAGTCCGGCCGGCCGTGATCCGACGGAGGCCGGCGTTTGAAATCCGATCGGTCGGGGAAGGGACGGTGACTGCCGTCTCTATACCAGTTGGCTAAGGCGTTGACGTCAGACATAATTTTGTCAACTTATACCATTAGACATTATTCAATTTCCTCCACATGGCATACATGAAATGCATGAATGGCAGGCTTACCGTTACTCCTTATAGGAAAAGCGAGGGTTGCCTGTTTCAATGCAACATAATACAATGCGATTATTCCCACCATTGAGTAAGTATACGTAGGTAGAGTGTCGACTCAAAAAGTATCTGCATGGACCGAAAATTTTTATTTGAAAAGATTCAGTTTTTGCAGTGATTACGTTCCTGCGGTTCAAAAAATTATTTGAGCAGTTTTGAAAAAGCTAAATTTTTGCAATTTAAATACTGCCGACATAACGCCCCGTTATAAGTAGTATGAAACACGTTGGATACAAAAAAGGAATGAACATTCGCTAACAATCATCGTAACTAAGCGGAAATTATGCTGATGATCAAGGAAATCTAATGAACGGCATTATAATGGAAGTCTTCATTAAAAAATCGAGTTCTCAATGTGCTGTCGTGGCTGAAATTTCATGTTTTTTATTCAATTTTCATTGTCATGAATTTATGATTCACCAAATTAATGTTTCACTTGTTGAATCTGAATGGTAATGTTGCCCCATTCACATCTTTCAAAGTTAATTGAAATCATTGTCTTTGATTGTTATTTTAATCTACCAGTGGCAGATTGATTTTGAAATGATCACGATTAAGAAGATTCTCTTGAGGTTCAGCATGAAAGCAATAGCAGATCATCGAGTTGCCAATTTAACAAACATTACCTCTCCAAGGCTGTCATGACACGGACCATCTGTAAAATAATATTATTTCCTTCTGCTTTATGCTATCATGATCAGTCAATTCCGTTGTAATTTCTTCAAAACTGCATAAATGTGCATATCTGACATTTGGAAACAATTCCGATTGTATCCCCTTGAGTTCATTTAATATAACCGGAAGTGTATACACATTGGGGATTTAATAAATGCGGAGTTACCACTCTACCTAATATACTTACTCTATGATTCGCACTTTGATAGCATGTTTTGCGCGATAAACAATAATGCGCGTATTGACATATTTTCGAATCTTTTGAGTTGTAGGTCATCTTTAAAATGAATAATAATGTTAACTGCATTTTCAAAATCAATCAAACGCAAACAAATTGAA
Organism: Prostheceraeus crozeri; assembly: GCA_907163375.1. Lineage (NCBI taxonomy): Eukaryota > Metazoa > Platyhelminthes > Polycladida > Euryleptidae > Prostheceraeus > Prostheceraeus crozeri. The sequence continues at coordinate 89,518 of CAJQUW010011775.1, read as the reverse complement.
ACATACTGTATAATCAAAGTAATGACCCAAGCAGACATTGATAGTATAATAACATTGATATAATAATAATATGCGTATGTCTACATCTCGCCTCCACAGAAAAGTTTTAAAAGGTCAACTGCTCTGAGTTTCAGTATAATAAAGTTTTTCTAACGACAAAAGAACAATTTGATCACTGACTGAGTGTTGATGTTACGAAATGTTTTGTTTGCGATGTGCAAACTTGCTTTAAGGTGATCCACTAAAGTGAACTTTACTTCTTCACTTGTGAGGGAATTGTGATTTGCGACGTCAATTGAGAACTGTCTCCACTACAGTTTGAATTCAGACCTTTTGAGTTTACATTGATGACCGTGAGCTAACGTATAGTAGTCTGGAACAATGAGCTCACCAAAATTGTCATAAACTTTTTATTTCAGTGAGTGTCCCTGTACAGCGTCAATCAAAGTGTGTCGTTAACTTATCAAGCCATTATCCACGATCCAATGTATGTCAAATGCTCGGGTAGTAGGCTCTCAGGTTGCATTGAAATCCATTATTCACTGTATCTTTACGCTCCACGTGCTATATAAACCTGGGTATTCCATGTAGTGAAATTATTCAAGATCTGGAATAATTTTATGATAGATACAATAATATAATACACAATGTTCCCATAATTCATATAGGCTAGAATATCGGATTCTGGAAACTGCATAATAGATAAAGTAGGGTTTGAACAAAATGTGTAAGTTGCCGGTAATATAATTTTGATTAAATTAATCAGTTGATTTGTTCATTTTAATACTTTTTTGCCGGTTATTTTAATTGTTCAAATAACAATTCGTAACATTTATGTTACAAAAACATACTATGTTGACTAAGCAATTTATTCTCGACTGAATGTCGCCAATGGTCGATATGGATCTAATTAAACTAAATGGCCGGCCGGTGTAATGAGCTGGCCGGTCCTCAAAATTTTCGGCCGTGCCGGCGGTCGGAGTTACTAAAACCGTCCGAGCCAATTAAAACAACATTCAACCTGCTACGTGTGAGACCCTGTTGCCGGAGTGTTTGGGATAGGGGTTGAAATGCGACTAGGCGAGAATGCAACTTGCTGAGTATTGGCTTCCAACTGAATTATGTTGTGCATGTCCCTTTTGATGTTCCATTTAGTATTTTCTGGCTGCTCGTGCAGACACCACATTTTGTGAGACATTCCTAGAGAGTTTAGTTTGTGAGCTTGATAAAAGTGAGATTCTGACATGCAAAGCTGGTTAGTTTTTGCAGAATGTTGAAACCCAGCTGTGAGTTTATACTTTGTAATTTGTGATTGACTCTACGCTGCTAGTTCTCGCTGAAAGTTTATTAAATCCTCGCAAGGATTATCAAGGTTAATTTTGATTCTACGTAGCATTGCGTTTTATATACCATATCTGCACTGACTGTTAGACATCATTTAGAGCAACCCTATTATTTCAACGCTAACAAACCCTTCAAAGTCAAGTATTCAGCACATAAACAGGAGTAAAAGCGAGAATACAAATAACGGATGATACAAATTGAAAAAGCTACTTTCACACCTCTCGTTTTTTCAACAACTGGCTGCATGGAAGATGAATGAAACCGATTTTTTAAAAGAACAGCACATTTGATAGCCCTGAAAATAATCAAAGATATTCTGAAGATATTTATTGGGTTAGAAGGCGAATATCTAAGGACATGCGTCATTTCTATCTGAGGGTTAAGGGGGCAGCATTGAAAATTCAGAGCAACAAAGTTGACTGAACTCGATTTCAATCTTATCGAGTAACTTTAGTATTTACTTTTCCCCAACAATTTGTATGACTCATGTTCCCGGCGGTGACTGATTTCCAGTAACTTCAATTCTTTACTTCAACTCTAGCTTACTTGTCTGTTAAATTATCATTCAATTATTTTTTTGCCCTTTTAAATTGCTTAAGAAAATTTTCTAAAAAAATTTAAAGCAGCCCTCGATCCAGTTATGAATAACGTTGAATGACTGAAATGGAATGCTTTTTGATTAATTTCATGGTACATAAATATATAAAAATCGACTGTGTCGTAGAGCCAATAATGTTTGTTCAGTCCAAAAGTACGCATGCGCTTACCATTGCTAGCCGTGTTTCGAAATAAATGTCGTTTTGGTATATTTTCAGGGATATGTATAAATCAACTTTCGTCATGACACAGTGTACCGTTAAGTATTGCTTATCATTGATGACATGTCAAATGTCGTGTTATGTTCGGTAATTAATGATAAAATATTTCCCAATTAGTTTCAGTAAAGTGTTCGGGACAAATAGTATGTCGCACTCACCTAACAAGTGCACTCTATATTACGAGGCAAGACACGAGGACGTACACATGTAATCGAGACTCTCTGTCAATTCAGACAAGTGCTAATCAAACATGTAATAATTGGACATATTTACTGAGACTTATATAACGTTCATCTCAACAATTTCTTGAAGTTCAAATGATTTCAATTCAATTAATTTTTCTTTTCAATAGCGTCTATCAAGTTAATTAAATTCCATGCTCAATTCCATGTAATCATCACTTGATATCAGATGTTTATTTTGTCTGACCAGCTGGTTAAATACCATGGTCAATCGAAAATTTGGCAACGTTTCTAGTTTCGCTCATATATTGCGAATTCTTTTGATTATCATTGGCGATAGATCGCCATCATAACGCTTTAACCGACACTTTTCCAGTGTCTCAAAATCGGCGGTGATGGAAAATGAAGGTTGTGCCGGCTTTCTCCTTCAAATTGTTTTCCTGAAAATATAGAAAGCGTTATATCTGAGGGAAATCCTCCTTCCGGTGTAGCCTTGGCTCCTACCAATTCGGAAGCAAAAGCACATATTCAACAACTGTGAATATCTCATCTGAATAGAAACCGATAATAATTATTATCATACGGGCAATTTCTTGTGACCTAAGAATCGAAAAAATATGACCTAAAAGGCCAAAATTTTAACCAAATATGACTTAAAAGGGCGTAAAATACATGTATAACCAAGTATGACCGAAAACTTAAAATATGGCTTAAAAAATTTAAATTGTAATTTAGCAAGTTTCAAAAATCTTACAGCATAGCAGAAATTATGTTTCCATTTTCAGGCAAAAAGTTAAAAAAGTTCAATTTACGACAATTTATTTCAAATTTTCACCACAGTATACACAACCCATTCACAGCTTGTTGTACAAAACAATAATTCAATTTGCTATTGATTGATTTTGAAAAAGGCATGTCTTTGCATAGCATCTTCTTCAACATGGAGAAGAACGCTTTACCGAAGGAGCGGTTGTCTGGCAAGGAAAGGCACACGACAGACGAGCCAATCCTGGCGCCGCCGGCAACATTCATATCTGTAGGCAATGCATGCATTGGAACTGTCCTCAGACTGCATCGCGCTGGAGAAGACCAATATTGCGTCATTCTGCAAGCATCGGTCATTTTCTATCTCCCTCTTCCCGGCAAATCTAGCAGTCTAAGATTACAGAAAACTGACCAAAATGTGACACAAAAAATATGACAATATTGCCTTACCCAAAAAACATGACAAAATATAACATGTCATAAAAAATTGCCCTAATTATCATTAACCCTCAGAGTCCTGAGGACCCCGGATCCACATTTTTCTATTTCATTTTTTACGCTGACGATATATCAACCACTCAAGCCCATACAAAATCATCATTTCTGACAGTGAATCTGCATGTGTTATTTCATTTCAATTGAATCAGTAGAAGTATGCCAGATAGGCCAAGAGGGTCCACTGGACCCCCCCTCAGGTCTCAGAGGGTGTAGAAATTCCATCACAAAAGTTTTGTAATTAGATGAAAAATGATTTCGAACATGTCCACGATGGTGCATAAAGAGTGAAAGTCATTTATTCATTGTTTGCATCATGCTCGTAGATGTGCAATGTGTTGGAAGATCGCAAAATGTGAATGTTTTGCTTTCGCACATGATCTCGCGTGACTGGTTGGCCTATATGAACAACTCGACATAAATCGATGTCCGAAATGAAAGCTAGCACCAAAAACTGATTGATGACAAACTTTTCACAGCAGTAATGATAAGTTTGAGATTTTTCTAGAAGTACAGCAATTTTGACTCATTTTAGGTCTATTTCTGATAGCTTTGGATAAATTTGAAGGAATGTACAAATGGAAAGGATTAGCTGTATGAATTAAATCAATTTCATCAAAATCAACTATCTGAGGCTTTATAGTGACACAAAATATCGTAAAGCCGCCTCCTACAAATGATGCTGTACTAAATGTGGTTGACTTACAAATACACCATATTTTCGCACGTGTTTACTGAGAAGGCTGAAAGTCACTCAAGCGATTCGTAATACCGACCTGCTACACGCAAACATCATTGTTTTACTTAAAATCAACTTTCCTAACGTTTTGCTATCGATTTAAGCAGGTAAACTAAGAATATGTTAAAGGGGTCCACTGGACCCCCCTCAGGTCTCAGAGGGTGTGAAAAAGCTCAGGTCTCTGAGGGTTAATAATAAAACTTTTAGCAGATTTATTCGCAAACATGCTTTACTGTAGACAAGCTACCATCATCATTGACAACGATCAGTAAACAATGATTCAATGTATGCAATGCGTACAATCACAGAATTAGGCCTCAGCCACACTGCGAGCTTTTGCAATGCGTTTCCGAGCAAAGCGTTTTGCAGCAAATATAAAGTCATCATTACTGCAGTTGTCGACCGCCACACTGCGAGCAAAGCAAACGAGAGCGATTAATAGATTACGGACATACGTTTGCTCGAGACGCTCGGAACGCTCGTGTTTGCTTTGCTTTCAGCGTGGCTGAGGCCTTAGACAGGTCGTCTCTTCTTCTGTTTGAATAGTAAGGAAATATTGGAACATGTAACGCCTATGAAATTGCACAATCTGCTGACATAATACCATAGCAATCGAACAATGAGCATCCAGTTCAACAATAAACAAGCCAAATTGTGCGAAGTTTCAGTGACTGTTATCAACCGGATCACACAGCAAAGAGACACAGTCGATGTCAAGTTCTACAGAGAAGTTTGTGAACGCTTTTTCGTGCGCCCGCTAACTTTCTTAACAGTGATCGGAGGGCCCAACATTATCGAGAAAACTTTTGCGCAATGATCTGAATTTTTCGAATCTGAAGGAATCGTGGCGATCGGAGCATTTTGAAGTAATTCACAATAATCCGTAAACGACGCACGACTATTTTTCCTATCTCTGTAAAGTATTAAAAATTTCTTTTTGCACACTTAGTAAGTTCCTCCATGTGCCATCGTTTTGAATCAGTTTGTACTTCTAGCAAAGTGACACGCTTAAACAATCTAATTCTGTGTATGCAATACTTGATGAAATGGTTATTGAATATATTGCATCATTGTTCATTGATCGTTGTTACTGATGATGGTAGCTTGTCTACTGAAACATGTTTCCGAATAAATCTGTCAAAAGCTTGCGGCTTCTGTCAATAAAGCGCATACTTCGCATAAGTATGCCATGAGAAAAACAAATTTGGCATGGTCATTCTTCGCTTTGTCTCTAGCTTTAACTACGTGCTACCGAATTATTGATTACTTAATTGATTGCAACATTTGTGAATTCATAGCAAGTTTCATTGAGGTTTTTAAACGAACTACATGTGAATTCAAGTCATATTATGCACTTGTCATTATGTTTTTGCAATGCATTTAGTGGTCAGATATTTATTCGGTGGAATGGCGCAATCTGCTGACATAATACCATAGCAAACGACCAATCAGCAGCCAATTTAACATCAAGCGCGCCAAATTGTGCGAAGTTTATTGACTGTTATCAACCAAATCACACAGCATTGACGTTACATGTTCTACATGTAATGCCTCCTTTCTAGTCAAATAGAAGAAGAGAGTCTGTCTAACGACCTGTCTAATTCTGTGGTCTAGAAGGGGAGCTCTTTCACTTGCAACACTGATGAAATGCTTAAATCTGCCAAAATAATTCGACGGCCATCGAACATAGCGGTCAATGGCATGCATACCAACTTCCTGATGGTAACATCACACAGCAAATAACTTTGTTGCGATGTCAAGCTACAGAACTTGTAGTGAAGTGCTACATCATTTCAATGTCGTTATTTTATGTATAAAGTGATTTGTATATATTGGTCTGAATGAACAGCGATATTGTTATCAAAGTTGAGCGATAAAGTAGAACAATGGAATGATCAAATGCTTGGCATTGATTTGCTGACGTACGCAATATTGTGCTCAGCATCAAACAAATAGACAGTTGTTGCACTATTGATTAAGTCTCGACCTTCGGTCTCGGCGAGTTCAATAGTGCGATATACACGTACATTATTGTATTACACTGTATACATTACTGTAATTACACTGCTCACATTAAATATACAATCATCAACCAGAGATCATTCCAATGGTTGATACTTTTTATATTTAATTCGAAAATCTAAATTGGATTCCAATTGTTCGTTTAGAAAAACTAAACCCGATATTTGATCAGGAAACGTTTGGATGTTGTAGTGCCTCCATTTATGCTAAGACAATGTACTTATAGTGAAAGCAGATTACCATAAGCGACTTCATTCAAAACGTCAAAATGTTTCACAACAAATGCCTTGATATGTTTTTAATTCAAGTTTAAAGCATCAAGGAATTGCGGGAATAATAGGTAATAGCAAAATCTGTGTTCATGTTTTAGTCTCAAATATGTTTCATAAGTTAATCATAATATGTATTATACAGACACCTTACAAAGACACCATAAATAATACAGACACCTCAATTACGTATTTCTTAGTTTATATGACTATGAAATGAACCAAAATTTTGATTAATTGCTTCTTTCAAAATGGCAGACTTTAAAAGATGGATATTTTGTCTTGACGTTTTGCTTGTTCTATCAAGCAATTCATAAGTCATCATATTCATGGAACACGGATGTATGTAAATTTTCAATGAATTGGAGAAACCGTTGTCGCTTTATTGTTGAACCATTTACTCTAAAGCTTGTCACCATATGAATAATTCACTGTTCACTTCGGCATCATTTTTGTGAAATCACCTATACAAACAAATGACAAAAAAGTTTTCAGGTTCAGCAAACAATACAACGCCTACGTCAACGTATGATCCAATCAAGTCAGAAATTAGCTGTTTATTTGTTCTGCTGACCTTCTCCAAATATCACGACCGACTTCTCTATGCGAGTTCGTGTTCAATATGACATTCAAAATAAAAATTTTCATGACTTTCGTTTTATATCCGTGTGAAATAGCATCCTATCAAGAAATGAGATTTTTCTTTTCTCGACTTTGAACAGCTTCATAATGGTGAATATTGCTGGTAACGAAGGGTGAATAATAAAGAGAAAGTGCCGATATATATATATATATATATATATATATATATATATATATATATATATATATATATATATATATATATATATATATATAGCAGAGATGAAAATCTGCGAAAGGCTGGATCGGAAGCGGCTCAGACCAGCTTCTTTCGTTCATAGTGCACAGAAGTCTTGTCTTTGAAGAAATTACGTGCATTATCATCATATAAATGGACATAACACATTGTTGAGTTTTTTCTTTGTTAGCCGAATATGATTGTTTCAAACACCTATTAATTCTAAATAACAAACTAGTATATTGTCTTTCTTCTTCCGTATATAATGTGGATTTCCAGAGTATCTGTAGGCCGGAGGCACGCAGATTAAGCCATGAGTCATAAGTCATAAATCATTTTGACAATATTGTTTCTCGTGACAGATAATACAAGCAGACAGAAGAAGAAGAAAATATATGACATTTTGACATTTTTCTTATGCTTGTTAGGGCATAAAGAATGACGCGTTATATCACAACGTCGGTTCCTTTGAAGTTCATCGTCCAAGGATTTTCGACTAGGTGACGGCTTCTGGTTTGTGGCTTTTTCTGCGTGACTCCGTAATCAAAGGCGGCTTGTGGCTTATTCTGCATGCCAGCATTCATTGAAACTTGACCCATTGATGCCCAGCATGGACTACAGTCTACACTAAATTCATATCTGCCAAATAGTTCCATACCGCGTGTCTTTCTATTTGGTGCTTTAGAATATACCTTACTATTAAAATCAGATTCAGAACAAGCTGTTTGGTATGCAAATTCACTTATTTGTCACCTTTTACAATAATTTTTAGATGACTAATAGTAAGATAGCATCTAAAATCTTGGATTTTATTAGTGTCATTTCAAAATGACTTCTTCATACAATTTGTTCAGTTTTTGATAAACAAATCATGTGTTCGAAATATTTAAGAATGAAATGAATATTGCTTAAACTTGACTAAGGAGTTCATATCAGCCTTTTGAAACTTACAGAAAAATTTATTGTACATGTAGACTATAGTCCACGCTAGGCTGATATGAGAACAGACAGACGGACGAATAAGTAATTGAGATAATACAGCCTAATGTTTCGTGCACTGATATTTGTGTTACTGACTTCAACGAGCAGACATACATGTATAATATTATAATATTAATATATATAATATATTAATATATTATAATATTATACATGTATTGTATAATATGAATTATTGCCACAAAATGCAATAACATGAGAACACAGAAACTGAAGCTGTGAGAAAAGATAATTTTCTTCATGCATCTACCAACCGATACATAATGAGTGGAAAAGTTTATCTGAAACTGAAATTCTTCTACTGAAATTCGGCTCACTATCTTTGCATCTAAATAGTATTGCCTATTTCAGAAATATACAATCTTTCACTTTCATACAAAATACATTCATTAATTTTAATTTTTTATTAATTAATTACCTTTATTAATAAATTTTTGAAGTTTCGAAGAAATTTACACGGAATTGAATGATCATAATAGTGATACAACAGGCATTATAGTATTTTACAGATCCTCCGTGTCATGACAGCCTTGGTGAGGTAATGTTTGTTAAATTATCAATTTGATAGGTTACTATTACTTTCATGCTCAAAGTATTTTCTTAGGCGTGATCATATCACAAGCAACCTGCCACTGGTATAGCAAAATAACACAATCAAATACAATGACTTCAATTAACTTTAAAATATTTTGTGTCCACATCACTATTCATATTCAAGAAAGGAAACATGAATTTAGTGAATCCCAAAATAATGCCGATGAAAATTGAATTAAAAACTTGAAATTTCAACCGAGAAAGCACGAATTAAATCTCGACTTTTTCATGAAGACTTCCATTATGAAATGCCTGTGATGATCAGCTTGATACCGCGCAATTTAGATGCTTTAGCAAATTCATTCCTTTTGATATCCAACTTGTTTTATATTACTTATAAAGTGGCTTTATGTCGGTAATATATAAAATTGCAAAAGTTTAGCTTCTTAAAAACAGCTCAAATAATTTTTTGACCGCAGGAACGTGATCTCTGCAACAAAACTGAATCTTTTGATATAAAATTTTTGCCGTACGAGTACACAGATACTTTTTTGATTCGACACTCTACCTATTATTATAGCCTGCCTAATCTATGACACCAAAATTGTGCAAATAATTTCATTAATGAGGCTATCTATCATTTCGCGGAGGTCCACGTATTGCAATGCAGGTTAGATCTGCAATATTAATGTGATTAATTTCTAATACTATATAATCATGCGTACTAAACACCTAAACGGCAATTTTCACCGAAATTATTGCATTGCAATGTTTGAAATGATGTAGACTGCGGACACAGAGCACAGTCCAATAGACTAACTAAATATGGTTGATAAGCATTTTCATGTATTTTATACTTTTCAAAATTCTTAATTTCACATTGTTGCTGCCCCAACATCGGTTTAGAATCTTCAATTTAACACTAGAATGCCCAAGCGGTCAGAATGATCGTAAGATTTAATTAGATTATCTCTCGCGATCAGATAGATTATCAAATCGACCAAATATTTTCTGACTTTAGTCAATTTTTTACCAAGTTTACACTGATATAAGGATCGTTTATGTAAATTCAATAGTTTACAAATGGTGTACTTGCATTGCCCGTGCGGTCACTTTGACCGTAAATATTTTTTAAGGCGGTATGCATCATCAAGAAATATATATTATATTGAATTATCATCTAATAAGCATAATATTTTGCCTATACAGTATGAAATCTGTGAAAATTGTGTTATTTTATGTTTTGTAAGTTGCAAATACGAAATGACACTATATATCATATATAACAGACAGTAGATATATAAGTCAAAAGTCAAAACGTTCATTTTCAACTTGAAAAACAATATAAATATCTGATGAGCGATAAAATTATAAAATGGCCATTTACAATGAATGAGAGATGGAGGATGAGACGCAAAATTAAGTGAAATGATAATACGAATCGGAAGAAAAGGCCATGCGTAAATCATCACGCAAATCATAGGTCAACAATGTCAGAATTTATCATGAATAAACTGGAATTGAAATGCATGCATGTTCAATAATATTATCAACATTAGCATTATCTCACGTCTTAGTATTCTTGTGAATGAACTTGCTTTACTTATAGTTTTGAATATTTTCCTGGATTATGTCTTATTTTATGTCGTTTTCATATAACACTCACAATCTATTTATAAGTTTCAATAGGTCCTGATGAGTCGGTCAATCTATAATGCAAGAACATATGCAGATAGCATGCATTTACTAAGATAGAAATGAAGTTATCAAGTAACTCACCTGTAATTGAATTGATAATTATGACATGCAACATTCTTATAGCAGTGACCGGCTCTCCAATGTTTTCGCTGATTATTTCGTAAATAACTGGATAGAGAACCTCTACGAGCGGAAGTTTTTTTAAATTATTTCACTCAATTGCTGGCTGGCTAAACGACCAATGATGTGATTGGAACGTGATTTTGTGAATATCGATGCGAAGTTGGCATCACACTAAAGCATTTGCTGGATAATTTACAAGCATTAATCAAACTCAGTCAATCTTTCATGTACTACATTTGAATGAAAGTATGCCTTCAGATCTGTCTGTAGACTGCTCGAGTCGCGCTGAAGTCATAGTGATCTAGTGGTAAGTTACATATAAAATTCTAATTTCCAAAATTTACGGAAGTGCTTTCGGATTGTTCCTTCCTTCCATTTTTCGCCACTAAGCGTCAGCACGGTATCGGGTATAGACTTTAAATGCTGATAGTACGAATCGTTGACTTTGATCAGATGCGTACAAAATTCATGTGATATACATGTCGGAAGAAAAAAAGAGTTCCATTTGTAATACTTATGCTTTAAAGTGGGCCTAACGCCTACCAAAAGTTGGAAAGTCATGAACTTTTAAAAAAATTATCAATTTTCTGAAAAATTGCTGGTAGATTTGCATCCAATCACCTAGTGATTTACAAGTTCATAGAATTACTGTAACGGATAATTTACTCTGACTTCGCGATTTAGCTAAAAGCTTGCTCTATGGGCTGCAAACGCAGAAAAGCCCAAAAACGAAAAAACCGGGCCATTGACTTTGTCACAGAATGGTGCCTTTGAGCCACTGAACCTGTTTCATTGGTGATATGTATACAATCATTCTCTAGTTTTTTACTTTGGCAACGATTTCAGTATGCCCATTACCGACAGAACATTGCAGTAGCTGCCATATTTTTGTAATAAAATGGAACATGAGCAAAGTGAATGGAAATTCGAATTGGCAAATGAATGATAATGAAAATGATAAATCAGAGTGTGTAGAGAAGAGGCATTTGATCTGAACTTTGAAGGAAAGAAGACATCCTCTGTAAATTCTGAAAATTGAAATATAGAAAAAAGAAGGCAGCAGAATATGCAGTAACATCTTTCTTTCTCAAATATTAATTCGGATTCGTCAAGCAAGTGCAGTGCTGTGTGACGGACAATGAGCAATTGAAAAAGTTCGTCGGTGAGCTGTGCCTAGCATTTGATGGAGGACGGTCCTTTGAAGGGCCTTATCCCCCGCCCCACTAGGGCCCCCCTTGGCGAATTTTTTAAACCCAGCAAGCTTTGGCCACCAGATTTCTAGAACTTTCTGCGTATTATGCAATTTTTGACTGAAGGAACATAAATATGGCACTATACTTTTAGCGTGAGAGATACTTAAAAATTTGAATGTTTGGAATATTTTGGCAGATTTCGGCATATATTCAAATCAAATGTATATTGCGGCATGAATTTTTGATGAAATGAGTTGAGATTGCATAAAGGATTCTTCCTATGAATATAGAGATATTCACAAATGCAAAATCTTTGAATTTGAAATTATCTGCTTTTTATGTATGCATGCTTGAAATTTGAAATGTGATTTTCTATTATTTTTGCACTTTTTAGTTCTGCATCTGATCAGCAATTATTGAAATTTTTCAGAAATATATTGCTTTCAGCCTCAGTGCCGAATTGGGTTGTTTCTTCACCTGCAGAAACCAAATACTAAAATGTGCGATTTTAGTGACATTTGATTTGAAGTAAAAGTTTGAATTATTTGACTATTGACCTCATCTAATACAATAATGTAATCTCAGAGCGATTAATGATCATCGTTTTATCAACCACCTTAACCAGATCCTTCGATTAGTGCATGGTTTGCTAGTTTTTGTTGTCATTTTCCATTTCAAATAATGATCTAATGGAAATTTGTTAGATATTGGCGGTTTTTGACTTTTGACCTTTACCTCAGCCCAGGTATGACCTTAGAAATGAAACTGATGCTGTTTTTCTGAATCCCCTTTCAATGCTTATTCGATTGATGTATGTTTTGGCAAAATTGGTGCAATAGTTAGGGAGATCAGCAGGGGAGAGAGAGACGAAATTCGCCCCTCCCCAGTTGGCCGCGTTCGGAAAAACACCCTAGTGGGGAGAGGGTCAAACGATCTTTACGGAATGATTTACCAGAATTATGCTTACTTTCTTCATTCAATCTCCTTCGACTGATCCTGAGTTCTGCGTTTTTACCGAACCATTATTCATCTCGTACAAAACAAGGGAATCTTCGGATTCGATAAGTAGTCAGCTTACTTCCTTGATAAGCACATCAATATCCGAAAGACTCCAGTGTTTCATAACATTAAGCTATTTATTCAAGAGCAGTAATTTCATTTCACGGTCAAGAAACAAAATTCTATCTCTGTTTCAAAAAAGAAAGAAAAGATACTGCATCTTGTAATCATTTTGCAATCTCTTTTATCATCTTATGTTTCTTTCAACTATTCGGCTTCATTGGATTTTACGCATCCAAATTAATTCGAGATCCGACGAAAGAGCCTCTGCGCTCTTTCTATGCCGAGATGTAGGCTATTTAGCTGACGACGAATTACACAAGTTATTAGTTTTGTTACAAATTATGCATGGATGAATAAAAGCCTCTTTCATGTTTCAGAAGTCTTTAGATTATCTCTTCAGAACATGAAACCAGGGCAGCTAAATCCGCTGTTTTTGCAAATCAATGCAAGCCAACTCAGTTTAATTGAGGACAAGCGCAAATGATGAAATGAAGATGTATGATTAATTCAATCATCACACAGTACGCTCGTATATCGTATTATGAAAATTTGTTGAACACGTCAGAAAGCTTTCTGTCTTCTTCAGCAAATTCTCAATTAACGGAGACTGAGACCTCACCATGCATGTGAGATTTAAAAGAATGAAATAAAAAACAAAAGAATGTATAAATTGAAACTATACATCACTAGATGACATTGCCACGCGTAATGACGGAGCACCCCAAACATCCGTGGTTGAGGGTAGTTTATATTTCTACGCGGGTGCATGCGCGCTGCACCATGAGTCAGTAAACACTTGATCTGACGCTGTCAAAACATGGGGAATGCTTACGAATGCGTTCGGGCGAGCGTTTATAGTTTAAGCGTCCTCTCAGGTTGTCCGCGTTGTCGCTTGAACCGTTTAGCATGTTCTGTCTTCCCTGAGCATGAAATTGAGGTGCTATCACATTGTCTAGCCTCTGATGCATGCAGATGCATACGACACAAAGTCTACATAACAGGATGCTGATAGATATTGCAGAAATGTCACGCTTAGCCACGGATGTTTAGGGTCATGTTTAATTATGCGTAATTGAGCGTGGCATGTCACCTATTGATGACAGACAATTCTCATACGATGATGAAAGTCATCCCAGTAGCCATTTATAATAGAATATAATGCTTACTAATTTAAATTATTAGTTAAAGTAGTCCTAAGGAGGACTGATGGCGTTCTCCAATCCGCAAGTGTACAAAGGCAATGCTACTGTAACCATTGGATTAATCAGTTCTTAAAAGAACTCAATGTAGCTTTCTCGTGGCAACGAATTAAAATTGATCAGCTTTGGCCCAATATCTGGTAAAAATGGAAATCTTAAGACTTGTAATACTACTCATTCTTGCTGTTGATATACTAATACCATAGATTCCAAACACTGCCGTATACACGTTCAAAACAGACTTCTAATATACTGTACCGACTACAGATGCTGATAGTGGAAATAGAATAAGACAATGGTCACCATAGGTTAAGGAAATTAAAAAATGGATATTATAAAACAACAGGAAACCGATGAATAAAAATTGGAAAAGTGGAGGTAAAATATGGAAATACAACGATGCTACTACACTGATTACAAGTGAACTATATCTGACACTACACAAAGTGGATAAGTGGAAAGTGGATAATGGAGGTAAACAATAGAATTACAATGACACTCTACTACACCGAAAGCAATGAAACTATACACACTATACCTAAGACTACACATGGAAAATACTATTTCTTCACTTGAATTTGTTATCGCCAGTTTCTTCATCCGTCTATAGTACTTCATGTAATTCCACATTTCTTCATTTGAATTACAATACATCGACCACTACTTCAGTTACCGATTAAGGGATATAAAACATAATACTGCAGTCCGTCAGTCATCAGCAGGTACTCGTCTAGTTGTGTTTCGACCCCTAACCTGAACACTCAAACCCAGACGAGCGGGGTCCCACACATAGTGGCTGACAAAATACTGAATAGGTAATGATATGTCTTGAAAGATATGTCACAAAGATAAATCAGATATCATTCAATTGTTGCGTTTCCCATATGTAAGCAGATCCTGTCATTAAATTCATCACATCAATAAATACAGTATGCTTTTTGCGATCCTCACATGTAAACAAATCCTGTACATCAATCTTTGCCTTTTCGATTCCCACAAGTAAACAGATCCTGTTCATCCTCGAATCCCATAAAGATGTAATCGCTGTGTGATAAATATGTAATCCGCCTTTACACAAACTTCGCCTCATACATCAAGACTTAACAATGGGAGCTCTCTCATCTCCCGTAAGACACGCTAAGCGCTCTGTATTCACTCTTCACTGCCCACCGCCGTTACTCATAATGCAAAAAACGTTAGTTAAGGTATTATTCACATTATCCATAATAGATATTTGAGCAGATAAATTGTGAGCATTTCTTATGTTATTGAAATTCAATTTGGCTGGAATAGTGAATTTCACTTTAATATTCTATGACATCTTTTTCCCGACTCTGATAATTTCTTTGAAAAATAACATGAACGGACATCATCTTAAAAAAATTCAAGAAAATTGAAAAACGACAAGTGAATGCATCGAATATCTGTGAATAAATTCGAAAATCAACATGACACTTGTCCAATGCATGAGTCATTTCACGAACGTGATATTGCTTCGATAGAAAGCATAGGTCCAATGATTGAATGAAAATGATTTCGATAATCGACTGAAATTTTGTGAAACTGTCTGCGTTGATTTTGGTAATCCTTCAAATATCACACACTTCTGATGAAGTTCATAAACATAAATTCTCAGTCACTGTCTATTGCAACCATAACAATCCGACTCCACAATTCGAAAAGTCAGTCAATAGTCCGTTCTCGAGTGAATTTGCGGGATGCAGTCTGTTCAACTCATTTGATTGTATTTCGCATCCTTCTCGGAAACTGCAACGGGCTTAAGTTGCCTTACTTACCTTAAAATATTGAATGAATTTGCAAACACCAATTTAAAAAGAATGGGCTCCACCTACAGAGATAAAATGCCTTGTCTGCGTCCTTGTACCCCATCTGGCAAGGGTAGGAAGATAGAGGTTGGACATGCAGATGCCACCAAAGTGGATAGACACCGAAGCCCTGATGTAACAAAGATGGGCGCTTCGGTTAAAGGACATGTAAAAGTGGATCTCGAGGAATCTTTTTGAAAGCCGCCATTAGTTTTGTTGAGACATTATTTGTCCAATTTGTAAAATCTAGTGGAAAACTAAATGCTTGCCTGTCCGAAAATGACGACCATTTGGAGAATGAAAAAATGCATTTATATCATTACATAGAAGAATTCGTCTTTTAATTGAGGACATTTTAACTTTCTATTTTGTTTTTTAAGCATAAACCTATTTTTTGCTACTGTTCAAGGTAAGTTCATCATGTACAAAAATATCTTATGCTTCAAAGATAATTAGGATACATCATATAATATTAAAGTGTAACTTACTAATCCAACCAAATTGAAAAAAGCCAGCCATGATAAAAATGCTAAGAATTCATCCGCCCATATAACTAATAGATTATGCGGCATCAATAAAGTGAATAATACCTAAGGAAGCATGTTTGACGGCTATTTCTGGCACGCTGTGTATATTGACCATAACCAGAACAAATTAGAATGTTAAACCATCCAAATTCTCATTTTTACATGATTCATGCTTGTTCACATTTTCATTACTAATTGAACATTTTAAGAGACTTTAAACTTTAGGCAATCCAAGCTGCTTGTTTTCATGAAGATTCTAATCGCTCAGGCACCCCATTGGCTAGGTATTTCTCTCTCCCAAACGGATTAACCAATTAACTGCTGAAGCAAACTGTCTTTTAGTAAGCCTCCATTTTTGCTAACTTGCACTTTTTTCTAAAAGAAAATCTAAATTTCCCAACAGCTTCACACGCAAATGCAGAAACTTTGAACTTGAATGACTTGTCAATGATTCGAACTTGATGAGGTGTGTAGCCCTGATTGCTGAAAACTTAACCCGCCTCCGGCCCAAAGCAAAGGTCATGTGTGGGGATGACCATAGAGCGGAGATTACTTTGAGAAAGTGTAATATGCACATGTTGTACATTACCATAGGATACTATTGTGCATGTATGTGCTTCTGCAATCACAAACCTGTGATTGGAAAAAAGATACAGAAAGCATTAAAGAGTATTCCGAATAATGCCTGCATTTTTCAAAATGATCTTCACATTATATACTCTGTTTCAATGTGAATGTCTGAAAGTCATGGAAGTAATTGCAGGTATTATTGCAGGTAGGTGACTTGAAATTACTATATGCTGATGAGTTTCCATTCCTTCAAATTTTTACAAAAATATTCACAGGGAGAGGAAGTCCGAGCTTTGTTTCCTGAATTATGTTTGTGCATGTTGACAATTATAATTATTTCCATCAGTCTCTTGAAATGAAAAAACTCGCATCGCAAGCAATATGAAAGTAAATTCCCAAATGCTGAGAAAAAGATTTTTGCAGGAAAATAAACAATCTGTTCATTGAAAGTACATGTTTCCAGAGAATAGGATACTGAAAGTTGAGACTCTGGCTAATTTTTCAAGGCATGGAGCCAGGATCAACGTTTGAATAGAATGAATGAATAGAAGGGAAACTTTCTAGTTGGTTCACGGAGAGCAATGGTAAAAAGGATAATGCGTTACGAATACGAGTTGAGTATGGAAATGGGATCTTCACTAAATTCTGGATGAGAATTTGAAAAACCATCAAATGGGAATCAAAAACATGAAAGCAAGACGTTATGAAAAGAGAGTTCACAGGACAGATTATCTGACGCAGACAACCGTGTCTGATGGACTCTGGGAAGACCACACGGATATTGAAGAGAGAAGACAAAGAAGATCTAAAAGAAAAAAGTTTAAAGAAAGACTTTTAGAAAGAAACTTAAAATGGCGGTTAGATTCTCATCGTATTATTGAAAAGGTTAAATTTGGACTTTTCGGAAGTCATATCAATAGGTGAATGAAGAACATCAATTTCACTTCCTTTATCAGTCTGAGATATCAGAGTTAAGTCGCTTTATCAGAGGTGACGGTATCAAGAGCAGCAGAGTAGAAGAAATGGGCTATTGAAGCAGAAGTAGTGCTTACTCTCATCCACAACCTTCTGTGATTTTAAGTACAACCTTCAAGATTTTATGTACGCTTACTTAGAATGCGCTCATATATTCGCAAATATAGAATCATGGTGCTATAGATTGTCGCACTTAAGATGGAGATGATGCCCATTCAGATTCAGCATGAGGCCTGAATCTGCAGTCTGACGGTAGCTTGCTTACACTTCACGATAAAAATGTACTTTTCACTCATATTTAAATGACGTCAACTAATGCAAAACTATAGGGTTTATGTACTCTTTTACTCAAAGTCATGTATATGATACATGTTTGATAGTTTGATAGTAACGCATAATAAATCGAATAAAATCGACAAATAGTTTCGCCGTGGCATGAATAATACGATCCATGAAATGAAAAATATACTACTTTTCTGATGCATATTCTCAGTTTCCTCAGACATTTTCTGTGATAATTTTTAAAGAAACGCACTTGCTTTCAACAGGACCGCAACATTTTGTAAGCATGGGTCTATGACTTTATATAGAACATTATAAATTCTAATGTCATGTAAATACTACTCTTATTGAAAATTTATTAAAAACCCTAGTAAGCGGTCATTTTTGTATATTTTCCCAAAAATTTGAATTCTTTGGATGTCTACAAGTCCTCCTTCTTCATTTTAATCATATCAGAAGTTACTTTGAGCTGCACAGCTTCAGTTCAAAGTGAGATTGCTACTTTTGAAGGATAATCATCCACAGTTCATGTGCGTATATTTCAGATGTCTTTTAACGCAAAAATCAATCTCATCAATCTCTTTTGAGCTCATCGGTGACGCTGGTGTGGTAAAACAGATTCGCACCATATAACAGCAGTCATTATGGCGATTTATATCCGAATTTCGGTAAAATTTCAAAATTTAACGGAAAAATATTTGAATTACCATTTGAATGCTTGCTAGTTAGCTTGGAGCAATACTTAAAAAGTTATGCAAGAAATCCCCATCCCGATCTCGTTGCGCTTTAGAGCCTGGAATGGATAGGATTTAATGGAAGAAGAACAGTTGAGCAGTAGGTAAAAAGTAGTTGAGCTCAAAGAATTGTGATCGAACAAAAGTAAATTCGTGTCTGGTGATTCGCTCTTTTAGTGTCAATTATTGCCAAAAATTCTGCGAGATGAAGGCTAAGAATTTTGTACAGCCTAAATGATTCTACTAATCGTGTATCTTCTTGCCTAATAAAAAGACTATAAGAAAAATAAAATCATTTGGATGTATAGTAACTTTGCATTATCCTGTAGGTTTGGAAATGTGATGCCTAAACGACATTGCAATATTCTTGCAATTAACAATAGAATGAAATGAAATATACGATAGAGATCATTGCCGCACAAAAGATGTGAAGAATTCGAACCTACGGCCCCAGGGTAATTAGATCTGTGCTCTACCAACTGAGCAACGAGCAGCTTGCAAGCGACCGTTTTAATCGGCAGAATCAAGCCCTCACCCTCAAATATAAGTTGTCATAGCAATTGTGATCAATCAATAGATATCTCGTCACAATTGTGACTGTCGATATTAACACCAGTAGCCAGTAGCAGGGCTGTGGAGCCGATGCGTTATCTCATCGGCTCCGGCTCCACGACACTGATGTGAAAGGCTTCGGCTCGGCTCCGGCTCCGGGTCCGACTTCAAATTCTGGTTCTATCTATGCTGGTTATCCTGGATCCGTTGAACGGGTTTTTGGATAACGGTGTGGCCTTTAGAGGCTTGCTACAATCATCAAATTAGTTTTCATTAACAAGCAACGACTTAAGTTAATAATAAAAATGATAATAGCTTAATATAATGACAAATAACATACTTGTCATATATTTTTGCATGAATTGACTATCTCTGAAAGATAAAATAAAGTTATAGCCACGATTGGTTAGATTAGATAAAGATCTGCCGCACTGGCTAAATATAAATTGGCCTAGCCTGCAACCAGTCTACTACGAGGCTACATTAAATAAGACCACATGAGTGATGATGATATACATAATTAGCCGTCACAGGGGCCGAATAGTAGTATAAGCTTTTTAGCAAAGCTTGAATATGAAACTGGATAGCGTATGCCTCTAAATAGCTTATAGAGCCTGTATCTAATCGAACATGGAAAGGGTATCGGCTATATAGCGAAATATACCGCATCAATAAAGATATCAATTGCTTTATTGAATATTAAAGTGTATATAGGCTAGCTTAGGTTGTTATTGTTATTTGTTATTGCCTTTATTCAATAGTCTGTTGGTCCATGAATAATATGATTGGTGGGTAGCCCACGACTCATCATCTGTAGAAATTGTAATTTAGATAGCCTCATTGCAGTGTAGGCTAGAAATGTACAATTGAAAATTATACTTAAAAAAATTAAAAATATCTAATTTAGGACAAGTTTTGTAATTCTATGCAGCATACTTAATAAGTTAAGGCCTAACTTACATTACATTAATTTCGTATTTTTCATTATGGCGTAAAGTTGCACTAAATAATTCATCAATGATTCATGTATATTATTATATTCAATTTATGTATAGCACATTACCACTATTCCTCTGATGATGGCTAGGCTGATGAAACTGAACTCGGAGTATCACACAGTATGTTGCGGGGTGCTATGTATAATAAAAATTTGACTGCGAGCACCGAGCAGAAATCCCATCTACTTTGCTAGCTTTCGAATGCGCGTGCGGTTTAATGTCACAGACAATAGAAAAGGGAGGTCAAAAGGCGCCTTTATTGAGAGCGTCTCAGTCTTTTTTTATTGTTTACATAATCAGCATAAAGTGTTGACAGACGGAAAAAATAATAATGAAAATTCTTGAATCCCACAAGTCTATGACATTTGGGGAAATATTATTACACGATACGGCTCTTGTGCAGTCCTCCCCCCCCCCATTTTTTCTCTGGTCAAAAGATGCAGCACCATTGGATGTCCGTTTCAGCATCACCGGTTTGAGTGAAGCATTCCGTGCTGCTGTAAAAATCTACGTGGGTAATTTCGATGTCATGGTCGCAAACTTCGTCAGCAAGTCAACATTGTAATTTGCCTTCGGGTTTTTCGCATTGAAATATACCCTTTGAATTTTGAAGTCAAAGGAAATTCATTGTGAATGAGATAGGCTACCTTTAAAATAATAGGGCGCTATTAGAAGTAGCTGGGTCGCTTATTGCTATAGCCATGTGAGGACTTGTAGTCAGGTCATTCGTGTGAGTGTGAAGAGTTATACCTCCAATCAAAATTGATCAAATTGAATAATCGATTGTTTTGAAAAATGTAGGTGGGGGGACTGCACGAGAGCCTACAATACAATCTAAGGAAATTGGCATTGTCACAGATGCCAGTAGCTTCTGCCAGTAGCCATACCGATAGATGATAGCCTACATAGTAACCGTATTAGATTTAAGACATTGCGCAAGAAATGTAGCAGCTATATTATCTTTGCTGACTGAACTGGAAATGTGTACATAAATGACTGGCGACTTGTCTCTAGGAATCTACAATCATCTAGTTAGCATGCATATAACAAGTCTTCAAATTAATGGATTTTGGAGAATACGTTGTCAATATGGAAATTAGTCTTACGAAGCATATGCAATAAAAAAATATTACACATGTGTGTAAATATATAATAAATATAATACAAAAGAAGGCGGCAACTGCAAAGAAAGATATCGTGGAGGACAGATCATTGGTATACTTAAAAGACATATCTTTAGATTTCAAATGATTTAATTTTTTTTATGATGCCAATTAATAACTTTCAAAATTCTAGATTTATATCAAAGCTCAAACTATCGGAGCCGGAGCCGGAGCCTTTGTGATAAATCGGCTCCGGCTCCGGCTCCGACCAAAACCATCGGCTCCTTAAGTCTCCGGCTCCGGCTCGGCTCCGGCTCCACAGCCCTGGCCAGCAGTCATGAAAATGGATTAATGAGAAACACTTTGCTTAGTTTTGTCGGATTGATCCTAAAATGATTGCCATTAAATCAGTTATAGCTGTCGCGAGCAGTTTATGTTTCATTTGCACCTTCACCTCACCAATCATCAACATGGCATTGTGTTAATCTTATAAGCAAGATATTGAGCAAACTATACATGCTACAAGTATCGTCCAAGACTATGTATAGCAGTTTGCCCAAATGGAAACCTTTGGAATGCATATCTGTGAGCATCTATGGGGCTCTGATTTAGATCCTGTTTGTACTCATTATTCATTGGAGACTAAAAGCAATTGCAGGTATGAAATAAACACTCTCGGTGTAACGCTGAACAGTTGACTATGTAGCATTGTGACAGAGTCAAGACAAGCAACCATCGACTGTATGATCCTCGAAAACTGAAATATTTCACAGCAACTGACGATTAGCTAAAGCCAACAACAGTTGATCCGATCTGCGTCGTAGTATTCAACACCTATTTTTGTTCATCTACTGATAAAATTGGATAAAAGACTTCTTAGACGGTGATTGTCAAAATTAATTGAATTTCAATTGATAGATTAGTGACTCAAATTTCAATTCATTGATGGCTCAACACTTCAATTATCAATTAATTAGCAAGTATGTAAGCAAGTAAGTAAGCAAACCCCAGAATTAGAAAGATCGTCTCTTCTTCTGTTTAAATAGAAAGGAAGCATTGGAACATGAAACGCTAATGAAATGGCACAATCTGCTGACATAGTGCCATAGTAATCGAATAGTGAGCAGCCAGGTCAACATTAGGCACGCCAAGTTGTGCGAAGTTTCAGTGACTGTTATCTACCAGATCACACAGCAAAAAGACACAGACAATGTCAAGTTCTACAGAAAGTTATCTGGATTCTTCGAATCTGAAGGAATCGTGGCGATCGGAGCATTTTGAAGGAATTCACAGCAATCCGCCAGCGACGCACAACGATTTTCTCATCAAAAGGCATTAAAAATTTCTTTTTGCCCACTCAGTATGTTCCTGTATGGGCAATCATTTGGAATCAGTTTGTACTTCTAGCAAAGTGACATGCTTAAACAATCTAATTCTGTGAAGTAAATGTATATTTAGAAAGACTGGAAATTAAGAAAGAACCATGATAATAATACAGGACAAGCAATGTACTTGATTGTTTCAAATTCCTTTTACACTTGATTGATGCGATTGCTTGGAATCATGATAAAAGTATGTCTTCAACTTTCAAACACATCATTGATGATTTTGATGTCTCTATAATTTCGACTGAAGGACTTATCCAAAGCGCTTGCACTTCCAACACGTAGCACTCGATCATGGAGAAGCTCTTACAGAGAATTCTAGTACATGTAAATAGAGATTACTCCCATGCCGACGCCTGTATTATCTACATTTTGCAACAGAACGATACACGCGTGACCGCACACCCTTCTATCATCTATGAGTTGCAAGGTGTCCAATGTCTGCTCACTGTTTTAGGATTCTTCAAACAATTACTCATTGCAAATGTAAATTGCTAACGCATGATAAGAAATCAGCATGGGTCATCAAAAATTGGTTGAATTCAATAAATAGATTGTTCAGAAGTTTCAATTTTAATTGAGTGATTGCTTTGGAACTGCAATTTCAATTAATTGATGACATAGAATTGCAATTGCAATTTATTGATTGAAAACAGCAATTAAATTGCAATCAATTTTTGAAGCGTTTCCTGCTCATAGATCCAAATAGCGTGATTCAATAGTCATTTGTAATAATGCACTTCCTGCCTTCACTGCAAATGACAATCTATCCAATAGAATAAGACGATCAAAAGACTTTTTCAAGTAATTGAATCCAACTTCATGCTGCACAAATACATCCTATCAATATTCCTGTCAATTTCTCATATGTCAGACTAAAAACTACCAAACTTTATTCTTCCACCTCATTGCTGCTCTTATGAATGAAAGTATGAGGTCCTCGTACGTTTGAACAAAAGTGCTTGTGCTACCTTTACTTTAGTCACTTTGAAATAATTATTCGATTTGTGACTTCATTTTTCTTGTGTTTTTGGACCATTCTGAGAACGTGCGCAACTTTGAGTGATCTCTATATTTTCAGAAAATATACATCACTAAGTGCTATATATAGGCTACATAACAATATACTATGATCAAAGACGTTAACGCTTGTTATATACGTGAAAAAATATGTCATTTCATTTTCTACGTGGTATAAATTCTCGAAGAATCGAACTCAAGCATTGTTATAAACTACATTGTATTACATCTTATGGGCTTTGGTATTTACTTGAAGTAGTTTCAATCGGCATGGTTTAGCTCCAGGTACAAAAAATCAAAGGAAAATATTCCTCTTGTCTGTGTACAATTCTGCATTTTCGCTGGACTAGGTGCACTGTTGAATGCTTCAATCGATGCAGGGCTTTGAAGAAATGGATGAAATGGGTGAAGTGCATTAGTAACAAACTACAAATTTTCTTAGCATCTCTGGTCACTTTATAGGTGATAGCCGAATTTCCCATACTGAAAAACGTTTCTGTCGAACTACCTTACTCATGTAGTATCCATCGACGTGGCACAACATGAAATTTATTGCAGAAGTTTTTCATACTTTTAAACTTTATGAAATACCGTGTTTGGTCTACTAAGATTGGTCCACCAAGAGCACAGTCTTCAATAAAAGCCCATGTTGAAAAACGATTAACAATAACCCCCACTCCTAAATCAGCGCCCCAGTTTTATTGTAATGCTATGTAAGGGTGATGGAACAAAGAGATCATTAGTAATAGGTCACAAGACAGTCTGAAGTTCGGGTGATGTTTATTGCGGTAGCGCTTGCGACCAGCGACGCGTGTAGCGCAGGAAACATCGACTAACGTCAGTCCGTCTTCCTCCTCCTAATCAGATTGAAATTATGAAAGATGTTTCCTTTCTGATCATCTTTTATAGTCGCTAAGAGAAAAAAAGACGCTGAAAATCTTTAAAATTGACACGAAGTATTACGTGCTTTCTGCAAATGATTGGATGGAGGAATGAGGAAATGCGAGTCAACAAGCCCAGCCAGGTCTTAGCCGAAGGTGAGAATAACATGACAGAAGTGACGATGCATGTATATGTATTTCTGTATATTCATCTATTATATCTGAATAATCAATTGTCAGAAGCTTTCTTTGAGATTGAAATATAAAGTATTTCAATTTTTGGCATAATGATTGTGATCATAAGATGCTACAGTAGTTTGACAACTTTAATTTACGCGTTCTATCTTGTCATATACTGTGCATTGCAATTGTATTCAATCTTATTAGCGGCACATCTATTCCATAGATGCCAATTTTGAGGTGTATAATTATGCTTCTTTACATAAAGACGACTCCTCCATACAATATGTGTTTGTCTACATTCATCAGATAATATTAACGATTGCTTCTACGCATACTGATGTGTTGATCATAACTTCTAATATTGCTCAAAAACGGCAGGATACATTTCTTGTTGGCAAAACAGCGAACTTTCGCTATCCTGTGTCTCATTATCACAAATCTAATTGATTGTTATTTCCGTTTCAAAGACCTAAATTTCATTAAATGAATTGATGAAAGCAAACATTTGTAGTGAAGGTGAAGCGGCTTATAGGATTTCCCCAAAGAGTCTTCAGATGGCTTGATTTTTTCATTCGTTCAAAATATAAGGAACAAAAAAGAGTAATACAAACTTTGTTTGTCGTGCAGCCGTCATGCGGAGGCCGTAGATAACAATATTCTACTAATTAACTTACTTTTTACAAAGGTTATCTAGGAAATGAGAAAGAAGTTCCTTGAGACAAATGGGATGTCTAGACAGTTGTCTGGAGTCTATAGTTGGAAAGACGTGATGAGGTTGAATTCTATGACATAGATATCTGAGAGAATGAATAAGTAATCTGTCTACAGTGTATTATCGAAACAGTGATTTTACTGCTTTTCAATGAAGCGGTCATAATATTTCCGGCGACACTGTATAGCAGTTTGCCCAAATGGAAACCTTTGGAATGCATATCTGTGAGCATCTATGGGGCTCTGATTTAGATCCTGTTTGTACTCATTATTCATTGGAGACTAAAAGCAATTGCAGGTATGAAATAAACACTCTCGGTGTAACGCTGAACAGTTGACTATGTAACATTGTGACAGAGTCAAGACAAGCAACCATCGACTGTATGATCCTCGAAAACTGAAATATTTCACAGCAACTGACGATTAGCTAAAGCCAACAACAGTTGATCCGATCTGCGTCGTAGTATTCAACACCTATTTTTGTTCATCTACTGATAAAATTGGATAAAAGACTTCTTAGACGGTGATTGTCAAAATTAATTGAATTTCAATTGATAGATTAATGACTCAAATTTCAATTCATTGATGGCTCAACACTTCAATTATCAATTAATTAGCAAGTATGTAAGCAAGTAAGTAAGCAAACCCCAGAATTAGAAAGATCGTCTCTTCTTCTGTTTAAATAGAAAGGAAGCATTGGAACATGAAACGCTAATGAAATGGCACAATCTGCTGACATAGTGCCATAGTAATCGAATAGTGAGCAGCCAGGTCAACATTAGGCACGCCAAGTTGTGCGAAGTTTCAGTGACTGTTATCTACCAGATCACACAGCAAAAAGACACAGACGATGTCAAGTTCTACAGAAAGTTATCTGGATTCTTCGAATCTGAAGGAATCGTGGCGATCGGAGCATTTTGAAGGAATTCACAGCAATCCGCCAGCGACGCACAACGATTTTCTCATCAAAAGGCATTAAAAATTTCTTTTTGCCCACTCAGTATGTTCCTGTATGGGCAATCATTTGGAATCAGTTTGTACTTCTAGCAAAGTGACATGCTTAAACAATCTAATTCTGTGAAGTAAACGTATATTTAGAAAGACTGGAAATTAAGAAAGAACCATGATAATAATACAGGACAAGCAATGTACTTGATTGTTTCAAATTCCTTTTACACTTGATTGATGCGATTGCTTGGAATCATGATAAAAGTATGTCTTCAACTTTCAAACACATCATTGATGATTTTGATGTCTCTATAATTTCGACTGAAGGACTTATCCAAAGCGCTTGCACTTCCAACACGTAGCACTCGATCATGGAGAAGCTCTTACAGAGAATTCTAGTACATGTAAATAGAGATTACTCCCATGCCGACGCCTGTATTATCTACATTTTGCAACAGAACGATACACGCGTGACCGCACACCCTTCTATCATCTATGAGTTGCAAGGTGTCCAATGTCTGCTCACTGTTTTAGGATTCTTCAAACAATTACTCATTGCAAATGTAAATTGCTAACGCATGATAAGAAATCAGCATGGGTCATCAAAAATTGGTTGAATTCAATAAATAGATTGTTCAGAAGTTTCAATTTTAATTGAGTGATTGCTTTGGAACTGCAATTTCAATTAATTGATGACATAGAATTGCAATTGCAATTTATTGATTGAAAACAGCAATTAAATTGCAATCAATTTTTGAAGCGTTTCCTGCTCATAGATCCAAATAGCGTGATTCAATAGTCATTTGTAATAATGCACTTCCTGCCTTCACTGCAAATGACAATCTATCCAATAGAATAAGACGATCAAAAGACTTTTTCAAGTAATTGAATCCAACTTCATGCTGCACAAATACATCCTATCAATATTCCTGTCAATTTCTCATATGTCAGACTAAAAACTACCCAACTTTATTCTTCCACCTCATTGCTGCTCTTATGAATGAAAGTATGAGGTCCTCGTACGTTTGAACAAAAGTGCTTGTGCTACCTTTACTTTAGTCACTTTGAAATACTTATTCGATTTGTGACTTCATTTTTCTTGTGTTTTTGGACCATTCTGAGAACGTGCGCAACTTTGAGTGATCTCTATATTTTCAGAAAATATACATCACTAAGTGCTATATATAGGCTACATAACAATATACTATGATCAAAGACGTTAACGCTTGTTATATACGTGAAAAAATATGTCATTTCATTTTCTACGTGGTATAAATTCTCGAAGAATCGAACTCAAGCATTGTTATAAACTACATTGTATTACATCTTATGGGCTTTGGTATTTACTTGAAGTAGTTTCAATCGGCATGGTTTAGCTCCAGGTACAAAAAATCAAAGGAAAATATTCCTCTTGTCTGTGTACAATTCTGCATTTTCGCTGGACTAGGTGCACTGTTGAATGCTTCAATCGATGCAGGGCTTTGAAGAAATGGATGAAATGGGTGAAGTGCATTAGTAACAAACTACAAATTTTCTTAGCATCTCTGGTCACTTTATAGGTGATAGCCGAATTTCCCATATACTGAAAAACGTTTCTGTCGAACTACCTTACTCATGTAGTATCCATCGACGTGGCACAACATGAAATTTATTGCAGAAGTTTTTCATACTTTTAAACTTTATGAAATACCGTGTTTGGTCTACTAAGATCGGTCCACCAAGAGCACAGTCTTCAATAAAAGCCCATGTTGAAAAACGATTAACAATAACCCCCACTCCTAAATCAGCGCCCCAGTTTTATTGTAATGCTATGTAAGGGTGATGGAACAAAGAGATCATTAGTAATAGGTCACAAGACAGTCTGAAGTTCGGGTGATGTTTATTGCGGTAGCGCTTGCGACCAGCGACGCGTGTAGCGCAGGAAACATCGACTAACGTCAGTCCGTCTTCCTCCTCCTAATCAGATTGAAATTATGAAAGATGTTTCCTTTCTGATCATCTTTTATAGTCGCTAAGAGAAAAAAGACGCTGAAAATCTTTAAAATTGACGCGAAGTATTACGTGCTTTCTGCAAATGATTGGATGGAGGAATGAGGAAATGCGAGTCAACAAGTCCAGCCAGGTCATAGCCGAAGGTGAGAATAACATGACAGAAGTGACGATGCATGTATATGTATTTCTGTATATTCATCTATTATATCTGAATAATCAATTGTCAGAAGCTTTCTTTGAGATTGAAATATAAAGTATTTCAATTTTTGGCATAATGATTGTGATCATAAGATGCTACAGTAGTTTGACAACTTTAATTTACGCGTTCTATCTTGTCATATACTGTGCATTGCAATTGTATTCAATCTTATTAGCGGCACATCTATTCCATAGATGCCAATTTTGAGGTGTATAATTATGCTTCTTTACATAAAGACGACTCCTCCATACAATATGTGTTTGTCTACATTCATCAGATAATATTAACGATTGCTTCTACGCATACTGATGTGTTGATCATAACTTCTAATATTGCTCAAAAACGGCAGGATACATTTCTTGTTGGCAAAACAGCGAACTTTCGCTATCCTGTGTCTCATTATCACAAATCTAATTGATTGTTATTTCCGTTTCAAAGACCTAAATTTCATTAAATGAATTGATGAAAGCAAACATTTGTAGTGAAGGTGAAGCGGCTTATAGGATTTCCCCAAAGAGTCTTCAGATGGCTTGATTTTTTCATTCGTTCAAAATATAAGGAACAAAAAAGAGTAATACAAACTTTGTTTGTCGTGCAGCCGTCATGCGGAGGCCGTAGATAACAATATTCTACTAATTAACTTACTTTTTACAAAGGTTATCTAGGAAATGAGAAAGAAGTTCCTTGAGACAAATGGGATGTCTAGACAGTTGTCTGGAGTCTCTCCAGGTCATAATATGAATAATGATTGCTGTAAAAATTTAACTCAAATGCTACCTGAGGCATGAAGTAACGGACGCTGTGTTCAAGGTAGGAAGAAAGAGATCTATCCTGTTATTATCAACATCATTTCATAGATTCCGACTGACATGAATTTCAGCTAATGGATTTTGCTTTGTAGCTATGCCATCGAATCAGACGAAATGAACATTGATGCATTCAGAAAGGGTTTCGGGCCGAATTTTTTTTACCTAGCTTAATTGGTAGGTAGGCTAATTAAGGTGCACTTTCAGGCGTGTTGATCATAACGGCTGTTTTCTGGAAAACACCACCTGTTTAAAATCAATTGAAAATGTATTAGCGCGAGTCATAGAAATTGATAACAATAAAACCTCTTGAACGGAAATGAAGCTTCATGCTATGAGTAATACTTCACACTGCTAAGGCCATAGAAATAAACGGTTTATCTGAAGTTCGCTAGAATGGAAATTGACTCAAGGTCGCGGCACATCCATAGGAACTAAGTTGGGGCATGAAGAACCAATTAAAAGCTTCGATTTACTCATGTGACTGATTCTAACCCAATGATACAGACGTTGGCAGGTGCATCTTAGTGAAAATGCGTGCGATTTATGTGCCGTTATTGTGCATTGCATGAAGCTTTATTTCCATTCTAGAGGTTTATTGTTGTCAATTTCTATGGCTAAGGCAGAACAATTGACGCTTCTTCTCGGTGCGTCTTGTCAACCGTGGGCCATAGTGAGCATGCATTTTCATAGAAAATCACAATCCTTTCACTTAAAACGCTTGAAAAAATTTATCTGATGAACCCATATAAATTGAAGAAAATAAAACCTCTAGAATGGCTTCATGCAATGCACAACAGTGGCACACAAATCGCACTCATTTTCACTTAGATACATTTGTCAACGGCTGAATCATTGGGTTAGAATCAGTCACATGTACATTTCTAAGTTTTTCATTGGTGGTTGAGTCCCCAACTCAGTTCCCCCGGATTTGCCGCGACCTTGAGTCAATTTCCATTCTAGTCAACTTCAGATAAACAATCTATTTCTATGCTTTGAGGTGTGTTGATCATGTCTGTTGTTTTCTGGAAAATTCCACCTGTCTAAAATCAATTGACTACTATGTGGTAGCTCGAGCCTTCGACCCCGAGAGAATTTCATTCGACATTTGTGAGAATGACAATTGCAACCACAGAATTAAATTGTTTAATCGTATCACTTTGCTAGAAGTGCAGAATGATTCAAACAGATGGCACATGCAAGAACTTAATAAGTGGGCAAAAAGAAGTTTTTAATACTTTACAGAGATAGGAAAATAGTCGTGCGTCGCTTCCGGATTGCTCTGAATTCCTTCAAAATGCTCCGATCGCCACGACTCCTTCAGATTCAAAGAATTCAGATCATTGCGTAAAAGTTTTCTCGATAATGTTGGGCACTCCAATCATTTAAAAAAAAGTTAGCAGGCGCATGAAAAAACGTTCACAAACTTCTCTGTAGAACTTGACATAGTCTGTTTCTCTTTGCTTTTCACAATTTGGCGTGTTTAATGTTGAACTGGCTGCTCATTGTTCGATTGCTATGGTATTATGTCAGCAGATTGTGCCATTTCATTTGCATTACATGTTCCAATGTTTCCCTTCTAGTCAAACGGAAGACGAGACGACATGTCTAATTCTGTGGTTGTAACAGCATATGGACATTTGACACAGTGACACTCAATGAATAAGCTTCATGACTCCCGCAAAGCGATATTGAGCGATAACATGATAATGTTGTGATGTTGGTAATATCAGAACATTCTATGCATACAAAATGAAATGAACAAAAGGCAAAATACTATGTATGCACATTAAAATACATGCTATTTACAAGTAATGCACTGTGTACAAATGCATGCACTCATTATATTCAACAGAAATTGCATTGGTAGTTCATACTAATGTACATGAGCTTATGGATACTCATTTCGAGTCATGAATATATCAGAATTCTGAAATGGAAGACATCATTAGTAAATCGTGAAATATGATGAGTGATAATGATAATTTAAGCATAATTCATAATTAGCCGCATTGCTACTATCTTTAAATAAAATGGGCCGATTGACTTTCTTTGCTCGCGATGCTACGCCGAAGCTATGACAGGAGCCAAAAAGCGCTTTTACCATGGAACTCCAGCCTGAGAAACTCATTATTTTTGCTCCTTTCATAATTACTCCTACACTCACATTCTGATGCAATGCATGTAGGCCTTGAATTTTTATGACATGAGACAATGCATTTCAGACCTGCTATAGGCTAAGCGTACATGTACTTTGAATGCATTAAATGTATTTGAAAACGGTTAGATCAAGCAGTCTGAAATATTGAAATTCAAAGAGCAACAACAAAAGAATAAGTTGTACAATTCGGAGCAACCACAGAGGTGGACGTCTGTCGCTTTACTTTAGAGGTGACGCGATTCTATCTCAGCCATTGTATGCGATGGTCGTAACATGAGGAGATAGCCCTCGTCCTTTTGGCTTACGTGATTGGCGAAGCGCGCGCAATGCATAAGGAAGTTGTATTATGGAACAAACGAGCTGGAGCTATTACATTGAAGACTGAACGAGAACGACAGCCAAGTCAATCGTACCTATTTTTGACTCTATGTTTCGCCGTGATGAATTCATCAAATGGAAATATTATTCACTTCGTTCGACTCCTCACGATCCCAATTTACTGACTGTGAACGTTCAATGTGGTGTCAATGATTTAGTTCGTCAGAATCCAGGCTTGAATTAGCATTACGTTCAATGCAAAATGCATCTTTCTGCCCCTCGGTACTAGTTCTAAGCGTGACCATCAGTATTAAAAAATGTCATTTCTAGACTAAACAACACAGACAAAGCAGTTTATCCCTGTGGGAGCAACCGATCCCAAACTTGCGCAATTGCAACATCTTCATCAGAATCAAAGAAAGTTTGACTCAACATGAAATTTCAAAACATTCTATGGAATGAAATGAATAGTATGGGGAAGAAAGGGAAATCATGTTCTTCTGCCACAACAATCCATTAAGTTTAAAGCAGCAAGCAGAAAGTCGTTGTGAAATTTGATCAAGATTGATGAATAAACGAAGTTTCTGGAGTATGAGATAAATGATTTATCAAATTCCGGATGCAATGATCATAATAATGAACATGATTCATTGATCATGTGAGGATGTCTGCCGTGCAATGACAAAATGACTTAAGTGCAATTTTTGTCAAAATCACACTAACAGCACCAACTTGTTAAGGATACTAATCTGCATCTTCTGACCCACTGGTTTATCCTAGGGCTATTTCAATTCGCCGTGACAAGATCATATAAAATCAAAATGACTTAAGTGTAGCATGAAGTGCGACAAAACAATGACAAAATGACTTAAGTGCATGTTATTATATAGCATTACTTTTTTGTGGCAGGTGTTAGTTAGATGTCTATGCCTGAAACGATATGGAATGTTACTGAAGCACTATTTCCAGTTCTATTGTTCAATATCCATGTATTGGCGACATCATTCAGTCGAAATTCAATGCGCAGATTCAGTCATGATTCAGTGCGTAGTCAATAAATTTGAATTATGAATAAGAAAAACTTATTCTTATAATGCAATTCTGATTTCATTCTGACGTTTGTGCTACGGTTTTGTGATTGTAAATTCAGATTTCGATTATCAAGATGAGCAGTTGGGGCCGGAGAATGCTCAACGCAGCATTAAAGAAAACTATTCAACCAAATGGAGAGAAAAATCGAAGTGAGTCAAATATTTATCATTGATTGAAATCGACCGAATTGCACCTAGGTACTGAACCATCCAAAAGGACGAAAGGAGGTCGTATGACCCATGCATCATAATCACTTTGACATTTACGAAGAAATTCTCACCGGTTTACTTAAAAAATAGAAATTTGAAAGAATTCTCACAGTATAAAAATGATGGCTCTGATTCCAAATTTCATTATTTTATGTAAATTTTGTGGGACTGACTGCCTTTGTCCAACTTTCATACTTTAGCATCGTAATGTCACTATCTTTATGTTTTCATATTGAATTTAGATTCTAGTACAGAAGTACAGTTTTAGTCAATGTAAAAATATCTGCTTAAATCTACTGGTACCTTTATGTCTAGTCTGTTGAGTTTCGTGAACTTCTTCTTTGCATTTACACCAAAGCATTTAGTCATACTATGCAGACGCATGCATCGAGGCATTTGGTTTCAACTACGGTGCATGTACTGGTGCTACGGTGTACAGTTTCTGATCGGAAAATCTAATCTGGTTCCATTTTCCTGGTAAAATAAATAGGCAATAGATAGGTAAAATAAGTTAACCAATCAGACGGTCAGCCTCAGCAAGTCGTCCAACAAGACGGCCAGCCTCAGACAGTCTACCAACAAGACGGTCAACCTCAGCCAGTCCTTTTCACTTCTTCACGACTTGTGCCCTATTCTGATTCCTCCATTGACAGTAATCCAGATCCTGTGATGGAAAGTGATGATCTTACCCAAGACCAAGAGGCAAGAGGAATTGCCAATGACTTCCTCGATGAGCTGGAAAGAGAAGGTTTAATGAAGAGAGGAAAGCTTTTGAAGAGGAATCCAAGATTAAATGAATGTGAACGTCGATCAAGAGACAAGAAACAACATCCTATGCTTTCTCCGTGTTCTTGCAGAATCAAATGCTATGAAAAGATTTCGCAAGAAGATCGACGTAACTTTCATGAAAATTACTGGTTGGAAACATTTGAATCAAGAAGAGTCCTTCTGAAAGGTCTAATAAGTCGTGAACAGCCATCTCGACGCCTAACAGAATCTAACTGAACCTCCACTAAGGAACGGACGACCACCATGAAATTCTTCCTTACAACTGAAACCGAAGGTCGATTACAAGTATGTCAGAAAATGTTCTTGGCAACATTAGGATTCAGTAGCAGCTCAAACCGTGTGATGCGAAGTTTGTTCGGAGGAAACATTAGTCAAAAGAAGATTGATCAAAGAGGTAGACACACACCAGCTCATGCTTTCACAGAGGCACAGAAGGAGCGTATCTGTATACACATAGAAAGCTTCCATCCCCAAATTAGTCACTATCGTCGAGAACATGCCCCAAACAGAAGGTACCTACCTGCAGAGATCACGATAAAAATAATGCATGATGACTTTGTAGAAACACACGATTTCGTATCGTACGAACCATACCGGAAGGCTGTAGCTGAAGCAGGAATTACTTTTACAAATTTAGGAAATGAATGTGAAGTTTGCACTGCTCAAAAGTACCATACGGCTGTTCATAGAACTTTGGAAATTGATTGTCCTGAATGCTTGTCCTACAAACGTCATAGCGAAGCTTACCAAGAAGCCAGAAAGGCTTACAAGAGAGATTCAGAGAGACCTCGGGAGGACAGAACAGTTATCGTATCAGCTGATCTGATGAAAGTGTTTTTGTTGCCGAAACTTCCCCTGAAAGTTTCATTATTCACTTCACGAGTTGTGACATTCAACGAAACTTTCAGTCCACTGACTAGTAGCAGTGTCACAACAGGTTTGGCCTATTGTTGGGATGAGGCTGTAGCGGGACGATCAGCTGCGGACATTGCAAGCACATTCCATAACTTCGTTCTTCAACACCGCAACGATAAGAGCTTCATTTTTTGGGTGGATAATTGTGCGGCGCAGAACAAGAACTGGTTATTGTTTTCATCATTAGTGCAACTGATTAACCGTCAAGACATAGCGGCAGAAACAATTGAGATCAAGTACCTTGAAACTGGCCACACCTTCATGAGTGCTGACTCAGAACACGGAGAAGCTGGGAAAAAGCTTAACAAACATCCGTGTATTTACGATGTTGAGGAGTTCAGAGAACTAATAACAACCAAACGTGTTGTAGGAAGAACTCTGCAATTTACTGATTTCTTCGACTTCGAAGATGGAGTTTCACAACACAAGTTGAGGAAATTGGGTGACAATCGCCCCTTCTTATCGCAAGTAGTAAGCGTCATGTTTCGAAGAGACACTCAGGCAATGTTATTCAAATTGAGGTTTGAGCGAGACTACATTCCATTCGATAGTATCCTGAAAAAAAAAATTTGACGTTCACGCGGTAGTTGACAGAAGAATGGCACCACGAGGAATATCAAAATCAAAGAAATTATCACCAAGCTTGTGCCACATATGCCTCCGCACCATCGACATACGTGTACATGGATGAACATGCTAAAATCAGCTGACAGTGTTGATTTACTTTCCAGAGTTCAGTAAAACTTCTTGATTTGTGAAAATTGAATTCAAGTACCGTTACCACAATGTGATTTTTCATTTACATGTATAAGATAGGCTCTTGTTTATGGGGTACAAAGTACATACTCAGTTTAGGCCTCGAATGATTGTCGAGATCGGCGGAGGAGAGATGGCCTTTGCCTAGCTCAACATTACGATCAGTATGGCAGCCCAGGACCGATTTTTGAAGGCGAAATTTTATGATATTTGATGATGAGTAACCGAGTAAAATTTGCATATAGGCATACTATAAACAAATTTCAAGGCTACATTCCCCTATTCCTAAGCATAAGTTAGAATAGGCATATCCAAGGTTAAAAGATCTTACAAAAGTACTGCAACCTTCCTGTACAAGAAGCTCTTCTAAGTTTATTGATTTTGTTGATTTTAGTCCAACAAGCAGCTTTGACCTATAGGGGGCATACAACTACATCGATGAATCAGGCCAGATTGCCTAAATCAAAATGTATATTTTACAATGTCTAGAATTTGTAAGCTTATGAATTGTAGGTAGGGGGCCTACGCAGGTCCTTAGTCAGTCCTAGTAAGGATTTACGCTTAAAAGATTCAACCATAATTCATTCAATTCTAAATTCAGTGATGACCGGGCCTAGCATCTATAGGGCGGTCTGTGCAGAAGCGATGGTTACAGGTAGGTTTTCAGGTCATTAATCAAGCCTGGTAATGGTTTATACTCAGATTTAATCAGAATTACAATTAATACATAATTAAATCACTTTGTCATTGTTTATAGTCTTTTATTTAATAAATGCACTATGACAAAACGACTTAAATACACTTAAGCCTTTTTGTCATTGTAAGTCCAATAACACATATATATAAGGTACAATAATAAAATGACTTGGTGACTTTTCCTCGTTGCCAATGGCAACCACCGCTTAACTAATATAAGGGAAATTATTGTATTCAACTCAAATATGCTATTTGGCTTTTGCAAAAAAATGATCAAAAGTACACATAATTAGCGAACAAAAACGTTTTTTGCTTCTCCTGAAAAGTTGGCATCATTACACTTAAGCCACTTTGTCATTGCACGGCAGATGTGGCATTTGAACGACTTGTTTAAAACATTACTATCATCATTGTTATTATAGTCACCGGAAAGTGCACAAAAAACATGGGATTGTGACTGTGGTTGGACAAGACAGATCTAAAAATCAAAAAGAAAATAAGTTGAAAATGCAAACAAAACTGTGTAGTGTGGTAAAATTATGTTCTACATAAAAAGGCATTGTGAACAAACTCGAAATGTTAATTGAAAAACTCCGGCAATACCAAACCAGAATAATACTAGAATTAAATTAGTCAGGCAGCCAGAACGAGCTTCTGCAGGGAACGAAGCCGAAAAAGAGACTTTCACAGAAGATGTACACCCTATGCCTACTGCGAATCTGTGCGTCTGCCGAGTTCTACCTAGTTTCTGTTCTTCTCAGACACGATGAATGAAAGAGACATGTTAATCTAATGGGGGGGGGCAGATTGCAGTTTTGACAAAAATGAAATTTTCTATGTTTTCATCTATTAGCTGAAAAGTACTAAATCTAGAGCCAGAACCTTTGGCGTGCCATGTATTCTGGTTATTTCCTATCATATGCATGTGAATTTATCATGCTTCTGATCGGCGATGCATGCGGGAATACATGTAGGCTTGTCGCATCTGAATGTGGTAAGCTTCATAGATGATTGTTCATGAACATGATAATGATGAAATGACTCATATTTTTGAAAAGATATTCCATGTCAGAAATTACGGCTCTAGAGTTTACACTTTTCAAAAACCAAGGGAAAACAGAGAAAATGTCCATTTTTACCACAACTGCAATCTGCGTCCCATTACATAACATGTGCTTTTCTTTGATCCTGTCTGACAAGAAGAGTAACCAAGTAGAACTCAGCAGACGCGTTGATTCGTAGTAGACATTGTGCACATCATTGTACGCTTGAAAGCCTCATTTTCGGCCTCGTTCCCTGCAGAAGCTCGTTGTGACTGCTGGACTGAATATCAAGCTTATTGAAAATATTCAGAGACTGATCGGATCCTTATTTTACTCGGATAACATTACATTGGCATGAATGCTTGATCAAACAGGTCACAATATCAACTTAAATGTACGGATTCAATTTCCTGATTCCATCAGCTCATCACACAACAATTGTAAGATTTGTTGAACTGATCCATCAAAAATTCGAAATTCATCATATATACGCAAGCGCAATCAATTTACCTTACGAAAGTGACATGATATCAAAATACATGCTTTAAAAATAATAGAAAATATGAATTCACACTGAGTGAAGATTTTGTGATAAAGACTATGAAGAAGACTTTATTGATGGTGTAAATCACACACTTTCTATTCTTCGGGGGAGGATCGTGTTGTTAGACAAGAAACATGCTGCACTGCGGTTAAATAATCATAAACCTAGCACTCCTTTGAAACAATCATCAATAATGTGCGCTTAAAACTTGGCGAAATTGCTCTTTAGGGGGTGTTTCACATTTTCCACTTTCCAATAGGCCTCCTATAATAGGGAATTCTAATTCTAGAGCCAGAGTGTTATAATGCTAATGTATAAACTCAATACTTGTAGGCCTATTATATGGAATGTATTTGTTTTCAGTGATCACTAAGGCCGGAGACGTACACAATAAGCCATCATTCGCAAATGCAGTTCCAGCACTTAAGTTTCAATGACAGCTTGCATACAGAATAAGCCACAGGCCCAAAGTCATAAGTCATAATCCCTAAGTCGTCACCCGGTTGAGAACCCTAGGGCTATAATCTTTAGTAAAGTCAACGTTGTGATATAACGCGTCATTCCCTATGCTCTTACAAAAATTAGAAGAATATAATAAATTTTCTTCTTCTGCATGCTTGCATTATCTGTCAAGAGAAAAATACTGTCAAAATTACTTATGACTGATGGCTTATGACTTATGACTTACGGCTGATGGTTTATGGGTCATGAAGGATCGAAACAAACTTGAGAAAGATGGCTTATGAGTTATTATGTGTGCCCCCGGCCTAACATTTCATATGTATCATGAACATACTTCAAGAAAGTTACATTGGTATCATATAATTGCATTTGATGCAGTGCTTTTATCATAGAAATTCGATACTCTATGATAATAAACGACCACAACATACATGCGTTGTCATGACAATGGTACCAGAAGGCTTCAAGTGGTTAACAGATGATGCCGGCAGCTTCTCAGTGGACTTTGTAAGTATTCGTGATTACTATCATTTCTCTATATATAAACTCATTTTTGATAGATAGCTTACAAAAGATCGCCTTGCCGCAGAAATCTAAAACCGTTTCAGAAATTTGCTTCCTCTCAAGATCTAGTAACTGGCACATAACCGAGCAGCTGAAATTGCCATCAACAAACAGCAGTTGTCCATTCTAGCCTCACGAACTTAATCAAAACGGAAAGTCCGATTTCTATGGCTTATGTCATACGTCGTGCACATAGAAGCATTCATTTTAGATTTTATCGTTTCTTCGATGTGTATCAATCACAGAATTGGATTGTTTAAGCGTATCACTTTGCTAGGAGTACAAACTGATTCAAACGATGGCACATGCAGGAACTAACTAAGTGGGCAAAAAGAAATTTTAATACCTTGCAGAGATAGGAAAACTAGTCGTGCGTCGCTTGCTGATTGCTGTGAATTCCATCAAAATACTCCGATCACCACGATTCCTTCAGATTCGAAAAATTCAGATCATTGCGCAAATGTTTTCTCGATAATGTTGGGTCCCCGATCATTGTTGAAAATGTTAGCAGGCACACGAAAAAGCGCTCGCAAATTTCTCTGTAGAACGTGACATCGACTGTGTCTCTTTGCTGTGTGATCCGGTTTATAACACTGGTCACTGAAACTTCGTACAATTTGGCGTGCTTAATGTTGAACTGGCTTCTCACTGCTCGATTGCTGTGGCACTATGGCAGCAGATTGTGCCATTTAATTAGCGTTTCATGCTCCAATGCTTCTTTTCTAGTCAAACAGAAGACGAGACGACCTGTCTAATTCTGTGGTATCACCCTTAATTGTGAGGAGATACAAAAGTACATGGAAAATAAAGGTCTGCCTAGACCACAAAGGAAATCAGCTCCTGTACAAAGTGCATGCTTCCATGATGCATTATGTAATTCACAGGACACATAAAGATGTAGAGAAAGTTGTATTTTTCACTGAGCAGCTGCAACGAAATATTTAAATGAACGTCTGGTCAAGTCAGAACCTTACTATGCGATCACGAGTGAATTTTTATGTTGAGTGGTGGTTCAATGATGATAAACTATTATTTACACTGTTAATGGGACTCAACGGGAATTTATCTTGAAGAGCAGTTTCGAACACATCATCAGTTTTGTAGATAAGTTTGCGACTCGTGGGATGCCAGAAGGAATGAATATCTGATAAAGCAAAGAATGTTTAAAAAGATCCAAAATGTCTAATCTATGAAAATGACAAGTTCAATAAAGTGTGAGGATGCAAACTGTGTACTGTAGCAATATGTAAAAGAATGGCAAACGTGTTCAATATCATTTTTCATCGTGTCGAACATCAAGTCCTCTGATATCGTCATATCGCACAGAATCGAACATCATCAGCTGCGCGACAGATTTGCATGCATGAACTCATTAACCTGCGCCATGCATACAAACATTTTGCGGACAAATAATTTGATTCATCATAATAATCATCGTAACAACCAAACGTCCAGACATTACATCAAATAATAAGAGTTGATTTTAATCCATTTCTATCGATAGGTTGCGTTTGGGATCTTTTGATCAGTGATCACTTATTGATTAGTTCTTAAATGGCAATGATCTGAAACTGCAAAATGCATTCTTATAGCGGTTGTGATAAGCTACGATTGCAATGACCTAATTGAAATTAACACCTTTAACGTTTGATTAAGGCTAAAATTACACGGCTGAGGATTAGTTGTAATGAAAACCTCAGAACACATTTTTGATAAGGAAAAGAAATTTTAACTTCCTAGATTTGACTAAGCTCAGTAACAGCATTCACAGAAACAACACTTGACTTTCCCATCATTTTTCGAGCCATGCAGGGCATATTTTCACGATGATCAAAAGACATTATAAAGTTGTAGAATCCAATATTGCATGTACATGCAGCATTGATTTTGAATTGAGAATATTTTATTAGAACCATACTTGTGAAACATACTTGTATACGTGTGTACACGTGTGTATACGTGTGAACATACGTGTGTGTACACGTGTTTCTGCTTTTCAAATAACTTATCTTTCATAATGAAGAATTGATGCAATATAACCGAGCATCAATTCCACGGAATTGTTTTGTCGTTTATTATTCTTCGGCACCATGCAGGATTGCTGCAGGTAATTATTTCACCCAGATTGCTTCTTGTCAACTCTGTACAACTTTAACACAGCTGTAGGCCACTGAGTAAGTCAAGTCGCATTTTCAATTCTGCTAATCGAAAGGATTTTTGGCTGAAAGTTGCTAAGTAATACGTTCAGCATTTGACACGCTGTTCGGAACTTGTAAACTACTTCGGAAATGAAGGCACTGTTATCCGTGTAATGCTAAGGCTGTTTTAAATGATAACTCATTGTAGGAAGCTTTCTCAACAATTACAACTTGCCTCAGTGA
The DNA here is from genome assembly GCA_907163375.1 of Prostheceraeus crozeri. NCBI lineage: Eukaryota > Metazoa > Platyhelminthes > Polycladida > Euryleptidae > Prostheceraeus > Prostheceraeus crozeri. The sequence goes on along the minus strand of CAJQUW010011775.1, from coordinate 47,634 downwards.
ACAATTGGATTTCTTTTGAATAATGATTCTTCAAATACAACATTGAATCAGCTTCCGAAGTTCTGTCTATAGAGTTCTAAATTGACTTCTGTGATTTGAAATCGTAACTGCCTCCGAGAAAATGATACTGGAATATTGTTTATGAATTTCACTAGTACTCAAGTGTCTCCAAATGGTCTCTGTAAAATAAGACAAAATAAATCTGCAATTGCTATTATGGAAATATATCAAAAAAATACTCAGAAAAGACTGTATTTTTGAGCGACATTATGGAAATAAATATTCTTGTCAAATAACGTACTGCAAAATGATTTGAACAGCTGCAAGCTGAAAACTTAAAATCGAAAAAAGATAAAATCTATAGAACATGATGATTATTTTGAACTTGCAGCTCATAAGTAACTTGTTTATGGGTTTGACGCAGTCTGCAGGTGCATTATATATATTGAATTAGTACAACTTTCTATTCCGTATGGATTAATAGATATTTTGTCAATAAATTCACAAAATTGTGATCCTTAAGTAATAGTAGCACTTAGATTGCCCAAATGAAGCATTGGTGATTTTGCGATGATGATGTCACAATTTCATTTATATTCGGATGAACTTTAAAGCCCATGCACCAAATATACAGTCCCGATGCCCGTCCAGGCCCGCGAGAGTTTCCCATTTACAGGTCGAAGCCCGGCCCGGCCGGTTCCAACTCTGATTTTACCGTTGATCTTCTGAGATGTTTGCGTGATCCAATAGAAGCCAAGGAACTCGTTTGGTTGAATCTCGTCATAATGATTTTCATGGACCATTGTTGAACTGAGATCACGAGATACATAGAACTTTTATGGTCCGGATGGCCTAATACCGTTGGATTTCTATCTGTTATAGCCTGGAAAAGGGTCAGGACCTGAAAATTTGATTTTAAATCATTACTTTCATTCGAAGGCAAATTGTTCGAGTCGATAGAACATGATGCGGGAAAGAAACTGGTGTATCGACTTGCAAAGGCAAGACACCGTGGAGCGATAGATTCGATTGGATCCAAGGGTATTCTGAATGAAAATGGTGTGGTGTTTATTGAAGATAATGAAGTCTTGCGGACATGGAAAACGTATTTCGCAGGTTTGCTGAATGCGAACGGGGAGATGCAGATTGATGAGCCAATTACCGTGCGGAAAGCGGGTGGTGGAAGAGAAGTTAAAGAAGTAGACGTTCAGTGCGCAATTAAGAAGATGAAGACACGAAAAGCGGCAGGCACTGACGAAATAGCGGTAGAGAAGACCAGAGTAGCCGGTCCAACAGGCACTACATGTCTTGCTCGAATCTTCAATGTCTTTTGCGGAAAAGATGTGATTCCTGATGAATGGAGGTTATCCCTAATCAATTCCTATATGGAAAGGGAAGGGAAGTGTTTAGGAACCTGGAAAGTACAGAGGAATAACACTAATAAGTCAAGTGCAGAAGATCTTGGAAAGAATTCTATGTTGCAGGCTTAAAGGACAGCTTAGTCATAAATTTGGAGAGGAACAGCAAGGATTCCAGGAAGGGAGATGCACAACCGATGACATGTTTGCAGTGAGACAGCTGATTGAGAAGACATTGGAAAGGGACCGCAACATAGCGATTGGGTTTGTGGATCTGTAGAAGGCATACGACGCGGTACCCAGACGCTTGGTGATGGCAACGCTGAGGTGGATGGAGACTGACAAAGATGATGTGCGGGTGATCGAAGATATGTGGAAGGACTTGGCTGTGGGTGTGAGAGAGGTGGAACTGAAGCAGGTAGATAAATTTGTGCACCTTGGTGTAAGATGGTCGGGGCGATGCAGAAGCAAGAAGAAGGATACAGGTCGGAGCTGGGGCACACAGGAAAGTGGCAGGAGTGATGGCGGACAGAAAAATTGGTCAAACGATACGAGGGAAGGTTTTGGAAACATGTGTCTTGCCAGCATTGTCATGCGGACTAGAAAGAGAGAGAGAGAAAATGTTTTATTCAGCAAAATGAAAATGAAAAAGAATACAATAGAAGTAAGTACACCATTTGAAACGATGGCACTGACCGAGCAGCAACAAAAGATGTTGCAAGTGTGTGAAAACAAGTGGATAAGGCGCATCTATGGTGTAAGGTTGGCGGAGAAACGAAGAATGACGGAGCTGAGGGAGGAAGTAGGATTGAAGAAAACGGTGACACAGAAAGTGGTGGAAAAGAGACTGAGGTGGGCAGGGCATGTGGTAAGGATGGGAGAAGAAAGGGTATTGAAACAAGTGGAAGAGATGGATGACACAATGACTAGAAGAAGGGGACGACCAAGGATTCGCTGGAAGGACTGTATTAAGAAAGACCTGGAAAGCACAGAAGAAGACTGGAGGACTTGGAAGGAAAAGGCGAAGGACACATGAAATGGCGACAAATTGTCAATGACACGTCAAAGGGTGTGATGGAGAAGGCATGAAGTGTCTACTGACTGCGCTTTTTCTATTATGAATTGCTATTTTTATGTGTATGACATTTCCCCCTACTTTTTTTCAAGGAAAATGGGGTTGTTAAAATAAATAAAATGAAATGAATTGATTCGACTTAAATATTTCCGGGAGAGAATCTCAAACGTATTGATTGACTTTGATATTGTTGCTTCAATACAACTGTGGGTGCATGTCCCCAAAGCTCAATTTAACGTAGCAAAGTGGGTCAAGGTAACAAAGTTAAAAAAAAACAAGCTAATGACTAGTTAATTTTCAATAGGTACAAAATATGATTTAAAAGAAAATTTTTATATCCTAAAATGTCTAAAAATTTTAAAAATGCTTACCAGAAGGACAAACAACGCTTCTCCTCTCCTCATGTGTAATGAATTAGCGAGTAAGTCGTTCTGTTTAAAATAATGTTTATCACTTAAATATTGAAAAGATCGTATTTAACAGTCTGCCCATTCAGATGATAAGAGGACAGGTCTGTTTCCAATCAAAATATTCAAGGTATTCAGCCATCGACATGCCTTCTTATTCTCTAAATGAGACATTATACGTCAAAATCAGCCTATCAAAGGTTCGATGATCATTAATCTGAGCAAATGTAAATCCATCTCAGAAGTACTTCTGATTCACAAACCACATATTGAATAGCCTTCTATCATGACCTTGAATTCAAATATTATCGAGGGGGAAGTCAGCTGTAGGCACGAATGATGAATGTTTTAATTTGTTGATACATGAAGCATCCAAAGCTAAACATCAACGTAGATAACCTTAAAATGACCGCTGTTACCATAAATTCTTCTTTTACATGACAGATTCTTTCTGAAGCTTCTTCATGTTCTTCAGGCATTTACACTTACTTGTTCACTTTCAGATGTTAATTTAGATATCAAAGCCACTTGCATTTAACTCAGCGTGGCATTTGTTCCCATTAATAGGATGAGGTCACGCAGACCTAACTAAATACATTCCCATTTCTTTGCAACTTATGAATTAGTTGTTTAATCAATTGCATTTGTACCTGCTTTTGTACAAGGTGTCAATCTTATGTTCCCACAGCTGTTCAATTGCGATGTTCGATTTGAAAGCGGAAGGAGTTGGCTGCTTCGCGTGGGAAGGAGTAAATATGGAGAGCGAAGAGCTGTACTCCAATTCCACTGTTTAACCCTATCCGTAACGTGCATTGAAGAGGTTCTACAGTATATCTCGGGGGAGGGGACGATTCGACTCCATCCTCAACCTGTAGAGTAATCCTATTGCTCCGAATGAAATGAAAAGTGGGATCCATCATATTTAATGAGTGAAGCTTCTAATGAAGGTTAGGAATTGCAATACCATACCTTTTTAGGATTTTGGGACCATAAAAAATTCAATCCCCGGATTCGTGACTCCGAGAAATTCTGATCTCGGGATCCCGAAGAAAGATTTTTCGAAAGAAATCTCTCAACAGTACATTTAGAAGAAGAAAACTCTAATCTGATGGTCATTTTATGTAGATTATACGTCAATTCGCACAATCTGACCGTCATTAGTGAATCAATGGGTCTTTGAGCAATTTTTGTGAGTCGTTTGCTCGAATGGGTGAAAGAGAATTGTTATACTTATTCCTAAGCATTCCCACTGCATTTGCTATTTTACTACATTATTTTAGTTATAGGAGAATGTTGAAGTGCAATCCCGCTATTAACAACCAACGTGACTCTTCCTACCAAGCAGTATAAAAGATTTATCAGACGGTGTAGAAGTGATATCAGTATCTAACAGTGTATTTGCCAAGATTATTTCGTTCAGTCACTGCGAGTATATACGACATGAAAAATTGAATATACTATATAGTGGAACAGAGGGAGATATCTATTTAACTGTGATCCCTAACGAAAAGAAAGCAGATGAGCCAGTCACTTGAACTTATTGACAGCCATTAGAAGACAATCTGTGCTTGCTAACATACGGCTTCTTAGAATCTAATGGCACAAAGGCTATAACACCACCCGCATTGCAACAAGCAATTTACAGACCTTGTTCGTTGTTTCTGGCCCATGCTAATAATATATTGCTGGATAGAATCGGTGTAGAAGGGTGAAAAATAATTCTACACATCTTTCTGTTTCATGAAGCTTTCTTAGTCCCTGTATCTATGATTGGATTACATTTGAGGTTATTACATTGCTATTTAGGCGTCCAACAATTACTACCAGAATGACAACTGAATAAATCGCATGATCCCGTGAGCAAAATCCCGATATTTCGGCATTGCAATCCCTAATGGTGGTGCTCATTGCACTTACTAATTTATCTCGGTACAATGAATAGCAATTCAAAATTTAAAATCACCAATTTCGAGTCATTTTTGAAATGTTGAAATTTTATCGAATTTTGGCTATAAATTTTCCCTATGGATTTCACTCAACTTTGGCAAAATGCAGAATGTATTGAGACGTTGCGCATGAGTAGAAAAGGAGATTGACAAGATTGATTTATACATGGAATACAACTCAAGCATGAGTATATGAAGTGTGGAGCATTCTCTTTTGAAAGTAACCGCTCCATTGTATCAGTGATGTAGTAGGCCTATTCTACAGTTCTCAAAAACTTCAAATGTGATCATAAAGGCGAAAGACGACTTGCATATACCAAAAGAGTTCAAGTGACTATGAAAATCACGAAAGCGCCGTTACTTAACATTTTGATGCGTAGTGTTTACACAACATTTGAACTTCAAACACTCTATGGGAGTTTCAAACCTTCAATGACTCAAATTATGCTTTTTTGTTAGCTGTTATCGAAAACTCGCATACAGTATATACGGGTATATCCTTTGAAATTAACTTTATAGCGTCAGGAAAGAAGCACCTTTGCTAAAATTCGCTTGTTTCAATAAATGGCGCCCTTGAATGAAAGCTGCAGCAAAATATCTTTGCTGCGAATGGACGCCGCGGCAATTATTCGAAAGAATAAAGTTTGCTTGCATTTGATTGAACTGAAACAGATAAATTAGCATAAGAACAATTCATCTGTCAGGAACAATCATTTTCTCAAGCATAGCTGAGATCAAAGCGCTTCAAAAACTCGCGACGCAGACACATATCAAAAAGAATAAAAGATACCTATGAGGGATAAATAGCAGAATGAACAATTGTCACATTGCAGATTTTTATTGCTGCGGGGACTCCTTGCCTTATTCTTTCGTATCACTCAATAAGGAAAATCATTCTTTTATATCAATTTCTAGAATGACTTAATGAAATGAACGGAATACTATGCTCTACATATTAACAGTGAAAAGCTCATCAGTGTTGTTCTCGAATTCACTGCACTTTCGAAGGACATGAACTGCACTTTCTCAAATGAATCCTTATCACAGTTATTGCGTCGCCTTTTTGTATTTTGTGAGGATAAGCACTTGTCATTCTCACTTATTATTCTTATTGCAGGATATTAGGATAAGTTAATATTAGCTAATTTTTAGTTGATCAGTATTCACTTGTCATTAAATGACTTATGTCATATGCGACTGAATGTCATTCTATCAATGGTTACGTAATTTTACATTTTTTGATATCTGTTCAAGTTCCGCATTAGGATTCGGCTTTTATATAAGTGGTTTATATTTATATTTTCTTATAATAATGCAATGACCGAATGCCTTAAAATGAATGATTTTAATTAATGCTAAAGAAATAAATATGATGATGATGATATAGTGGATTTCCCACTGTAAACTATACACTGTTAATTCCTTCGCTGACGGAGACATTCGTCTTGATATGCACCAAGTGTGTTAATTAGGATGTCAGATGTTTCCATCATAAGACTTTTCATTGCAGTGTTGTAAGCCAATATGCAAGTACCAAGTACCGGCATTCGTGCTATCATGACAAGGATCGCACACCTCTCTGTTATAGAACTGGCTTCACAAAAATTTCCCAATACGCAAAATTGTACCAAAAAGATGTGTGCGGATTTATTCAGATGTCGTTCAGAGTTCATGCAGCATGATTTGGAATTTTATATAAACACACACATAATTTCGAATATAAGAATACATATTATTCGAATAATATAAGAATACACATAATTTCGAATTTATGAATTTGCTCGCGTATGAATAACTGTTGCTGACGGAGAAAACATCTGAGATATCTGAACGAGTCCCACAGAGACGCGTGGGACCACGCGTCCAGGTAATTTCAGAAAAAAGTTCTGAAATGGCATGTGGTTTGCTTTCGAGATAGGAAAATCCAACCCGTGCTAAGCCGTCTCGGGCCTTGCTCTACCTCCGCACTTCAACTTTACACCACAGGTTTTACCAGATGTTAGTACAGAGAAATGACTGACCTTCGACATAGCTATTCGACAGTTCTGACCCTCTGTGAGGACAACATGACCCATTGCTCATCGAAACTCCTTAACAATGCACTTTTATGCTTTGTAAACAATGAATTCGATTTCATAAATGCATTTGGAGACAAATGGCATTTTATTCACTATGGAATGAGTATTGGAAACGAAGATAGGAATTTTGGTATTGTTCTCAACTTATGTGATGTCTTCAATAGAGTGATACTCCCGATTACTACAGAATAGACAATGTACGTAAATAAAGGTCGTTTTGTGAGCTACGTCATAGAAAAATCAATCCGTGCGTCAATTCTGTTTCATGATCTGTCACCTGTGCCTTGTTGTCAGCCTATGAATGAAAATGTGTAAATGATATATGTGTCCTTAGAGACTCTATTCCTTACAAATGTGAAATATCAAAGCATTAATTATCGCAAAATCATATAGATTAATAGCAATGATTATATCCTAACGATTAATTTGCAATGTCAACCACTGAAAAATATACCGTACTTCATTTGCAATTGGAAAAAATAACTTTCACAATGTCGGCCTCTTTCATCTCTCTTTAATTGCTCTCCACTCCTTCAAGCATTACGATGAAGTCATTAAAACACTACGTATCGTTTATATTATGTAGGTCGTATAATTTTTAACCAAATTTGTTGAAACACACTTCATTTAAAAGGAAATTTCAAGAAGATGATGGTATCTATTTTGCAAACAGAAGCCATTGTTTCTCCTTGAATATACTCGCTTCTATCGCTCATGTTCATCGCACTACGTGACAACAGTCGATATAGCTAATAATTGTGTTGTCAGTTTGACAAAAGGATTGATTTCACTTGGCTTTATTAAATAGTATTGAGTTGACAGTGAAATATCTGATCTGAGTGATATTCCCTCAAATCACACGACAACCACAGAATACAGATTTTGATACTCGAGAAAATAATTTTGCAGATTTGGATTTACTTAACGAAAATTAGTAGGACGGAATGCCTTTTTGTCGCCATATTATACTGAACTCAGTGCTCTTCTCAGATTGATACTATTTTCTAGACTATTAGTTGACCAAAACTCATCATAGAATTACCTGGATATTGCTCGAAAATAGACTGCTCATAGCAACACTTCAATTCATAACGAACTGCTCTCATCTGATGAAACTTGCAGATCTAAGAACCTGATTACATTACACTTTGTTCACTCTCGTAGATCTAATGCAAAATTCTTAGTATTTCCTCGAAAACGTGTCGTTTAGACATCATTTTCGAGTAAGTATGTTTGAAATGTTGCATCTGATTTCATGTAATTAAAAAACTGAGTGCTTCATTTAACTATCTCGGGAAAGTGTCTTATTATGGTGTCTTGTTTGGGCTCGTTCGAATGCATGTAGCACAAGGAATATGAATACGTCAATTATTTAGCGATAAGAAGTGTCCATCATAACCTGGTATTTGTAGTTGCCCCCCTCTCCCGCCCCTCGCCACGCTGCTTGGTGAGAACAGTCATTTTAGTTGGACGCACCGCACAGTAACACAGAATAACACACATTTGAATGTACATGTATAATGGAAATTTCTTTTTATCTTGATTAAATAATGCGCCTTTGTTTCTCAAATACTAATAGTGCTTAAATACATACTATGCACATTTTCCACAAATTCGAGCTATACTTTGTAATTATGACACATAATTGTAGTTGAATGCATTTCAACTATACTTTAGTCAGAATACAATTGGTGAATGTATTCATTACGTTCTCCACTAAAGCACCACCACCAAAAAAATAATATTCATCATTTAAAATTTGAACAATCACGTAGTTAATGAATTGGATGTTTAAAACATGAAATTTCATGCGACAATGAGAAGCTAAGGAAAATGTTATTTATCCATGGTTTTTAGCTTTGTTCCTCTGACCGTCAATTGAACCCACTTCAAAAGCACTTGCAGCATAAAAAGGAAAAACTTCCAGCCATTAATGAGAAAGACGCAAACATGTTTGTATGTGCATTACCACAGATAGCTAAATCTTAAGTCACCAGAATGTAATACATTGGTGCGAATAATTATATTTCATATGCGAAATCTTTGTAAAACAGTGCAATTGGAAAGACTGGGAAAAAAGCTCATCGTGTATTTTGTCTTTGCTATCGTTGGCATTGCGTAGTATTTTGCAAAAAAATTGTGGTACAACACTAAAAACCGAATTACCTTTTGCAACATTTTGCTGATTACATTTAATTCGGCGGTGCCGACAAAATTGACAAATTGGGCTTGTCTGTAGGAAAAATAATGGTAGTGTCATTTTATTGTCAACCAGGTTAAAGGAAACAAATGAAATTCTTAACAGATTGAATTTCTTGCGCTGCTTTCTCATTAAAGAGTCAAATGTGCAATCTCGTTGATGATGGCCATCAGTCGAGGATCTATCAGTTATTGAAAAGTAGATGCACTACTGTAATGAGAATGCACTAATTTTGTAATAATGGGCAATTCCAGGTGTATGTCAACAATTGGGTAATTTTCTGAAGTACCTAGGAGCTTATTTTCGATTGCACACACAGCATCCCTGACACTTATATTTTCCAGAAAAACATTCAATTTACCACGGAAATTTGACTTCCGTCACAAAAAAATTTATCAAATAAATATTGCAATAAAAACAAGAAAAATTGAAAAATTAACATTTTTTGTAACTTGCTCTTTATTGTGCTAATACATTTCAAATTTACTCAAATATAGCAAATGTTTGCTACTCATTCGAGTCATAAATGGGATCCTTCCTCGAAAACAATCTCACCTTCCTTTATTTGGTTAAAAAAATTGACATGTAGATCTGATCTTACATGAGTAACGTCGTAACGGAAAAATGACATTTTACGTCTCACGACCTAAAGCCAACATGTAAAACTTCCAAAATTTGGGTGTAAAGCTCAGTCAGTGAATCATGTCACAGTGTCTATTCAGATCCGTTTTATGTTCACAAATTTGGTTAATAGAGCATTTTGAAAATTGTAGCGTCGCAACGCAGCACTGTAACGTTGCAACACTATGCGGTCACACTGTTAAATTTATTCATTAATAAACGAATTCTCTTACAAAGGCAGGCATTATGTCTATAGAGACTTCAAAGAGTTACTTAAATGGGAGCTATCAGCATCCGAACACTCACGGTATTGGTAGTAAGCATTTTAGAGGTCGATGGGTTAATTCATAGCCGATACGATTGAGAATGTACCTATTATTTGAACATTCGCGATATCCTCTAATTATTTGATTTTGTTAAAATCACTGGTCATTTATTTGTCCATCTACGTACACATGAATATGGTGACTTGATGAGTAGGCACATATTGTGTTATCTTGTAGCTATTTTATTGCAACATGGCTACCGCACTTTTCAAAATTAAGTCATACTAGGAATTTTCAGCACGTTTTTGAGAAAATTCCAAGACAAATGTTGTGACCTAGTAATATTCGAAATTGTAGCTCAGCATAGGAGACGCATGGGGTGCCCAACTTGACGCAACAATGTAGCCCCAGTCTAATCATTTAGAAAACTGTTATCCAGTATTCTGAAGAATTGTCTGTATAGCTCGGTGGAAGAGTTCGCTCAATAGCATTAAAGAAATGAGTGCTACTTTCTTCAATATGTAAGTAGCATGATAGCTTGTATGTGTATATAGTTAGCGACAATTTTATATGATTCTTTTCGTTTGTGGGCATCGAATAGAGCCTAAAATGCTGAAAATACTATTAATATCTGTAAAGGATGTCAACATTGAATATGCAACCGGAATCACCATTCTTTTAGAATTGCAAGTGAAAAGGAAGTTTTAAGAGATGAACGTTTGAGAGCAAGCGTTTGGTAAATGTGATATCTTATTATCATGCAGTTTTGCCCAGTTTTCTACTTTTCTTCAATCAGTTTGGATGGCACAATATGTCAGTGTTACCAGTGGACCTACATCAACAATTGCATGTAATAAATTTGCAGAAGACTCCAGCGCAATTTGTAGGCTGGTCCTTGGGAACGCTGCGTAGGCCTACATACTCATTTGTGAAACATTTCATAGTATGGGAAATTTTTTAACACACTCCGAAAAGCCAGTATCCAAAAGAAATTGATCACGTCACGATTATCGGATTAGATTACATGAAACTGCTCGACTTTTGCGGACAAAAACTGGGAATAACAATGCGATTCTCCGAGCCAAAAGGCCATCCTCGCTGGACACCTGCAGGTCAGGAAAAGTCGAACAAATGCATAAAGCCGCTGCTTGTGATGATTCCTGGGTTGTAGATCGTGCCCCAAGCCGAAATGGCAACATTATAGCCACCTTGTTCATGAAAAGACAAGTTGAAGGGAAACTTGCGCTGGACACCAAATGAGGATATGGATGAATTTGATGTGTCCATCATTGTGGGAGTTCTCCGATGTCCATAGTAATCGGGAAGAAGTCGCATCGTGTGTAATTTTGATTCGAATGATTTACTGACTATTGAAAATGTGTTTAGAAACATTTAGAAGCGGCAATATTTGAAATTTGTGTAGTTCGGAAAATATGCTCACGTATTTTTCGCCCGTGTAACGTCGAAACATTGAATAACTTCAATTTACGACGTAGAAGTTGCAGAATAAGACTTCTATCACACCAATCCCTAAAGAAGAGTGCGTCTAGGACATGCGCACAAGAAGAAATACATAGAATATCGCCTTAATTCGCAGAAAAATAAATTAGCGCAACATGACAAAAAACCGATGTTGCATTTTGTGCTTTGTCATACAACTACTTCTCGCGTACGATCGTTAATTTTTTGCACTTTTCCGACGATGTATCCTTCACTTTGACCGTAGGCTTGATTGGAATCCATTCAAAGATAATGAGAAATGGCATTACTTCTGATGAAAAACTAAGTTCCAATTTCATGGAATGCGTGCGAAATCACGTCGTAACGCATGGAATTGCCCTAATGTAAAATATTTTTTCATTTTTAATCATTGCGGTCATGTAGGAGCTCCATTCAGACAATACCATAAAATTGTTCTTTGTAAGCTGAAATATAAAGTTGAAATGAAATGCTATTGGGACATTTATATACTCTGCGATCTAAGCAGTATATCCTTCTTGTCTTGAAACAATGATAATTATTCTATCAAAATAAGCTCGCTGCAGCGTTGTGAGATTCGTTGGCTGATCAACTGAGTGGTTGAATTGTTTCTTATGAATGACAATTCTTAAATCGAAAACGGAATAAGCGTGTACAAAGCGAATCTATATAAGTAACAGACAATCACACAGCATTATTTGAAAAACTCAGGTAATACCGGAGAAGAATGACACCAATAATATGTATTGCTATTCCAGCAAGAAACCAGAGATGGTGGTAAATCCATTTTTTGGATCAGACGACATGATATCTAAATGTTTGTTTAATTAATCTACCCATGACGTCACCTTTTCAGTGCCCATTCAAATTTTTTTATTTCAGCGGTTGCTAAACAACAATGGTAGAATTCCACAAGCCAACAACTTTTCGGAAACAGATCATTTTTACATTCGAGTTCAATGAATAATCCTTAGTAAATGACAGTGCCTGCATGTTACCTGAGTCACCTCTAGGATTGCGCAAATTGTTTTCAATGTTGGCACTCAATATGGATGGATTCAAACACGAATTAATTTCAGCAAAAAGCAAAAGTTGTCTCTATGGTCTCACCGTCAAGCAAAGATTTTCTTTATTTGCATTTTTCACTGAATTCATTCAATTTGAGTGTCCTAATCACGAATATATAATCTATTATTTTCATTCTACCGTATTAAGCAATTATAGAATTCAAAATAGCAAAATAGTTTTATTTTTTTAAAGAAAAATACCTGTAAGGACATGTCGTACCCAATATGAATTCGGTGAATATCATTTTGTGATCAGGACAGTCGGCTTGTTCATCTGCAACAAAAACATCGAATGTCATAACATTTTCATCATTTTTGTGAGCACTTTGGTCCACCGCTTCCGAGGAATGTCGTATTTCTGCCTGATGTTGGAGAATTCTGCCCTAAAAGTGCAGTCATAATCATAATAATGCCAAATCTCATTTTGAGCTTTTAAATAAATGTTGGATCTAAATAAATACGTTATTGAGTGCACAAAACTCGAAAGTACTGTACATGGATCTGCATAAACAAATAAAATTTTGTGATGCTTGACGCTTCGTAACTGGCAAGACGACTGGAATCGCAACCTATGAATTTTAAAATTAGGACTTCAGTTGCTTTCATATCAGTTGGCCTTTTCTCTGGGTAAAATATTCAAGCTTAAGGTGCTAAATGCATGACGAGATCAAGCATATGACTGTTTGACATGTGACATTGAATCCTACGGACTGAGCTGTATTATTCTCTTTTGACGTTTAGACATCATTCACTTGTTGTACATACCCAGAGAACAAGCGTGCCCATATGAAAGCAACTGATGTTTTGATTTTAAAGTATATATTCAAAATCTCTCGAACTTATGAATTATTAGCTTAAGAATTGAAGTTCTGATGTTGGGTGACAATCTACATGTCAAAATTAATAAGAAACTCGTGCGCGAATTTGGGAAGAAAACGTCAGTTGATCTCACAATATCAGGGGTTCTTAGAAGTCATCAACGACCATTATGAAGACTCGGCTGAGAACTTGTTGCGATGTCTTACGGACGATTTTGATGCAATATGTTAATCAAATTGCATTGCCTTCTATACCATTAAAACTCTTTTTGATCGAGTACTGAAGCTTTCTGTGATAAACGCGGTAAAGGCTTTCACCAATCCATAAAACACATGAAGTTGCGATGCAATCATCAGAGGGAAACATCACTGATGGTGCATGTAAATACTTTCCTCAAATCTCGTTTGATGTGTTTATCAGCGAGACTATGCTTTCCTTCATTTTTGTTTCTTTTTACTATGGTAAATAAGTACGATCTATATTTGCATTGATATCAATTAAAGGACGAAATTCCTAGCTTAATCTCAAACACTATTATAAAAAAATAGCAAAACTTGAAACTTTCTGTATTAGGCTAACAGAGAAACAGAATTTCAAATTCATGTTTTTTGGGATCGAATTAACCAGAAAAAATCTTTGTGCAAGTTCATCAAAACCATGCAATGTTGTTCATAAAGTCCCAAATGAGTGCTATAAAGAGTACTGAACCTGAGCACTAACTACGACTAAGAAATGAGTACACAAAAATCTAGTACTCTTTGAGTTCGAAAACATTAGTACTCCTTTTAGAACTCTTTCGGTTCGTACTCATTTTAGCACTCATTCAATGAGCTGTATAGGACTAGCGCCTCCACCAGTCGATACATACCATATTCGCGTTATTTTCATTATAGTGAATGGATAATTGAAACATTCTGCAGAACTTCTAGCCAGCAATGAGTCAAATAAAAATAAACACTAACTTCAGATTCGCATTTTTCAGGGTCAAATAGCCCAGATTCAAGATACATGCAAGTTCACGTGGTAAATACGCATTTAAATGTTCTCAGGTTTTTGTTTACAGCAAAAGACCATGAAAACGTTTGAACACATTGTAATTATTAGAGAACGGTGGAATAAAAAAAATGGCTTCAGATTTGAATTTTGCAGGGTAGAATTGACCAGAATCAGTGAAAGCATGTAGATAGTCAAAATACTGTATCTTTGAAAAATTGCTTGCATGTGTTCTGCATGCAGTTGACCAAGAAGGTGGTTTCAAATACCCAGTTTTCTGAAAAGTGAATTTCAACCTATTGCTGGATGAGGTGATAATATGCTTGGGTTGAGCTTTGTATTGAATAAGCAGTGTAATCAATGATTGCTTTTAATCAAAGCTTGAGGGAAGAAGACGTTCCCATCCACTTGAAGGTGTCCTTCAGCAGAAAATCGAAATGAGAAAAGTGGGGATTATAAAGGAATTATAACAAAGAAATGTAAACTTTCGAAAATAAAGAATTTCACTGATTCGGTGCCACTTATCAAAAATAGATTTTTCATTTTAACCCATTAAACGCGGCTGTGATTACTTTGCATATTTCGAAGTATATCAAGAAATATGGCTTAAAACACCACGAAACATGAATATTTCACATATAGAATGCATGTGAGTCATTTCGGATCGAATTCCAAGATGCCATATATATATATATATACATATATAATTCCAACAAAAGTACGACACGGAATTATCAAAGAAAAACTCAATTTCAACTGAAATACCTGAATGGCATTTCAGTTGAAATTGAGTTTTTCTTTGATAATTTCGTGTCGTACTTTTGTTGGAATTATTTACGGACCATTTTTGAGTTTTCTCTCTTTGTTAACATATATATATATATATATATATATGGAGAAATGTTTCTCCATATATTTCACCAAATACTGTGATATAAAAATATTTTACATATATTTTACATATATATATATATAATGCCATCGCGTCCTACCACTCCTAAAATGTAGTAAATTTTGGCTGTGATAGTGAACTGCAAAATTTAAATACTGAACTTCATAAAACTGCAATGAGAACAATTTGTCCAGCACGATCATCTTACTTGTGAATTTCAAATTTGATTTTGCATCTCCATTACTCATATCAGCTGCTTTGATAGATTATTCAGTTAGATGTAGGCTACATTCAAATAGAAACAATATGTTTTATAACTCTGATTTGCAGTTTCATTCAAAACATTATTTGTGGCATTGATAAATGGCATTCAAGAAAATCTGACAACAGTGAATAACAGTTTCTAAGACGCTGATGCAAATGCATATGCTTTTCTATCAGTGATTTTCTCTTTAGTAGGCCTATTTTACTCTGTAAAATGACTATCTTGTCTTTCTGTGTACGCATAGCGTTTATGTCGTCTTGAAAGAAGTCACCAAGTGTGGTGGGCTTTGAAGTACTCGACACACAATCCCATATTGCATTTCTAACATTTCTTAGGTGAAAGACTTTGAGAGTGAGCCACGGTGCAGCTGCCTCTAAGGTAGGCCTATGGGTGCGATATATAGGCCTACTATCGCTAAGTTGCCACTGACGAATTCTGACGCCCTTTTCTCCCATGCAGTTTTTCCTTTTTTGAGTTGATTGTTGCACAGCTTCATCTTAGATCATGATAGTTGACTATTCAATAGGAGCCATGCGTTGTCATCCTGAAATAAAGGAGGATTATTGAAAATAGCTTTTGCATGCACCGTGAAACTTTAAAAATGATACTTGCCCTTCACAAGAGACGAAAACCATCAAACGTGTCTTCAAAAAATCAACATGCTGATTTACGCAAGTATAAAGCTACAGCAATAGAAGCTACGAACCTTCGAGGAAGGAAATAGTGATGTAAATGTGGACCATTGCTCCCATTGTCTTCAAACCAAGAGTAGGTCTACTGAGGTTGATGATCTCACGTCGTTGACTTCCTGTAATGCCCTGCACACCATTTGCATATTGCAAATAATATAAGATCTAAACAAGCTGATAGCTCACAATTTTGTTGTCAAACAATTGTAGCAATGAGGCATTCGATAGGCATTCATATTTGTAAATGTAAAATCACGCCTCCTTGATCTGACATCGTCAAGGCCGCCTTCTTCGTCTTTACCGCTGTCTCTGGACTGCCTTCACAATCTTATAATGGAGCCTATATCACAACATAATCCTCTCCATCGTTAATTAATCATACAGCACATGAATCGCTGAGGTTTTTGATCTGAAAGATATAGCATGCACAGTAGCGGATTACGCGATGGCATATATATACATGTATATATATATATCTTTTTTTCAAATGAATATATACACACATTTGAAAATATGCTGAAAGTGGGCACCTTATGTTTGAATATACAAGGTGTTTCAAAAGTAGGCTAACAGTAGAAATTGGCCTTGAAAAGCTATGTCTTAATGCTATAGATTAATAAGCTATGTCATAATAATCTTTTTCACGATGCCACAGATAGCTAATATGCCTTGTATTCGTAAGGGGCAAAAATTCAATACTCTTTGACATCGCGTAAATCATATTAAAATATCTCATGATCTCCAGTGTTTTCATGCCTACATATTTCACTACAACCCAATTTGAATCTATACCGATCATGAGAAGTCGAATAACTATCCAACATCTATCAAAAAAAAATTATTAGGAAACCATGTAAACAAGATAGTAGTTGTTTCAGTGTTACTGCGGAGAAGGAAGAACAGCTGACATTCGAATGTCCTCCGCGCCCCTCAGCCTGGTGCACGAAGACGCTGTCGTCAACACAAGACAGGGAGGCGAAGAAGGAAGAACAGCTGACATCCAAATGTCCTTCATCTTTGTTAATTCCAGCCTCCTCTTAGACCATCGTCAGAAGCTTCTGACGATGGCCTAGAGGAGGCTGAAATTAATAAAGGTATTAACATTAAAACAACTACCATTTTGTTTGCTTGGTTTCCTAACAAAAAAATGAACAAATGAATAACCAAGGCCTATTCAACATATCAAAAAATTAATCAACTTAAAGTTGCAAAAATTCACGAACGCAAATGCTCAAAATGTCCACCATGGACATCGGCACATTCTTGTAGTCTTTCGGCCACACTGTGGCACACAGTTCTGCATAAGTTCCTGTCATCACTGATCTCTTGACAGGCATCTGTGATGTAGGAGCGGAGTTGAGAAAGTGTGTGAGGTTTTCGTCCGTACACTTTCTCCTTTACAACACCCCAAAAGAAAAAGTCCATCGGAGTTAGATCGGGAGAGCGAGGAGGCCAAAGGATGCTACCACATCTCCCGATCCACTTTCCTGGAAAAGTGTCATTCAGATAGCTTCTGACACTCACTGCAAAATGCGCTGGTGCACCATCCTGCTGAAAGTACAGCTCATTGAAGTTGTTCAATGACTGCATCTCAGGAATCGCAAAGGATTGGAGCATTTGAAGGTACACCTCAGCCGTCACAGTTCTTTCAAAAAATACTGGCCCAATCACACCGTTGCTTGACATACCGGCCCAGACGGTTAAGCCAGGCTGGTTCAGCTCATTTGTTGATACCATGTGCGGATTTTCAGGGAACCAGTAGACACAGTTATGTCTATTTACGTGACCTGATAGTTTGAAACTGGCTTCGTCAGACCAAACTATCTTGTCAAGCAAATCTGGGTTCTCCCGAATTTCCGACAACATGAGCACAGCAAACTGCAAGCGTCGTTCAGCATCATCCGGTAGAAGGTGCTGCAACAGTCTGGGTCGGTATGGTTTCAACTCAACTTTCCTCATCAGTCTCCAAGTAGAGCTTAGAGAAATGTCCAACTCCAATGAGGCTCTTCTTGTTGACTTCTTCGGACTTTGAACAAATGTTTGGGCCACTAGCTCCTCGTTTGATGTTATTGAAACTGATCGAGGGCGTCCTGACTTCGGTGCATTCTCTACCGAACCGGTCTTTTCAAATTTATCTCGAATGCGATAAATAGCAAATCTTGATGGAGGATTGCTGTGAAAGGCATCTCTCCATTCCATTCGCACCTTTTCAGCATTCTTGTTTTTCCAAAAGGATTTCAAAATCCATTTTCTCTGATCATCTTTTAGATGACCTGACATGACAGAAGCAGCAAATTCAAAAAAGCTTCAAGCTTGTTTAATTCACTTCAAGTCAAACTAACAGTGTTTGATTCAAATCAAATTAATTGAACATATCCATGTACGTAATGTCAGATTGGTGCTATATCTTGTCCATGATAGATTTCAAAATTCCTTTGCCAATGGAATGCTACTGCATAGACTTCTAAATGATAGTAGCAATTACTTCGAAGTCTATGGCTCATGTTGGACTGATCATGGATATCCATCGACTGATTCAGGTGTAAATCGCCAATAGAACGGTCAACATAGATTTCCTAGGGCAAAATCAACTGTTAGCCTACTTTTGAAACACCTTGTATATATATATATATATATATATATTTTTTGATTTTTGTTTTGATTGAAGAAATGGTTATCAAAGTGCTCAATATTATTAAATAGAGCTATTATAAATATAATAAAAGTTAGAAGTTTTTCAATACGTAACTATTAGTACTATAGTTTCACGGCCATTCGACCGATTTTCAAACGTTACAACTATGGAAAGAAACATTTTAAAGTCAGTATGAGAGATGGCAAGGTGTAGAGATAGAATAGCTGTTGATATATAAACGTTCATAGGTGTTTCATTGATGACAATAGGTATTTCTTTCTGTGCCTGCACGTTGAGATGATCTCCGTCTTCTTGTTCAGCATTTCCTTGCACTCCTTCGTTAAGATCTGGTACTTTTCTTCGAGACAAAGCATGCACTTTTGTGTTCCACATTTGTATTTTTTTGTTGTTCGCAAGACTTTCCATTTGATGTTATATTCCTTGTTCTTTTCTTTCAGAGTCCAAACATACTTCGATAGTGTAGTTTCATTCTTATATCTTGTGTTTGTAAATGACTTTTTATGATTGTTGTATCTTGTTTTGAATTCTTCTTCCGTTTGTCCAATGTAAATTTTCTTTTCGTCTTCTGTTGTTACAGTTGCTTGGTAGACAACACATTGCTTGAGGCAATTACCATCTAAAGGGCATGATTTTTTATCTCTACAATTGCATGTTCTTTCTTCTTGATTTTTGTCTTCCTTTGGCTCCAATATTTTTGCATTGTGTTGATTGATTATTTGTTTCATGTTTTGCATGCAACTGTAGCTTACTTTTATAGTATTTCTATTAAACAGCTTTCTGTATCGGTGATTCGTTGGGAAAAATTGATCTACCAATTTCAGGAATTGACGTCCTATATTGGTTTTCACGCTTTTGCTGTATGGTGGGTTGAACCATATTATTTTTCGCTTCCTTTTTGATTTTGTTTCACTCTGTTGATTGAATTTCAAGGTTTTGTCATATCCACCTTTTTTGAGTGCATTTTGATAGTAGTCTTTGACTTTGTCGAATTCATTGATATCAGATGACAATGTTGTAAGTCTCGTTTCTATCATTTTGGGAAGATTTCTTATGATTATTGGTGGGTGGTTGGAATTTTTGTCCACATATATTGTTGTATTGTTTGGTTTCACATATGGTCGGTGTTTACCGGATTTTAGGTCAAAGAAAATGTCAAGATATTCCGTTGTTTGTAAATTGCATTCAACTGTAATCTTCAAATTATGCTGCTTGAATATTTCGATAATATCTTTCCGGGCTCTGTCGGTTTTTGGTCCTGATGCTTTTTTCATGATTGCCAAGCCATCGTCTCTAAACAAACCGATGTTGTTGATCCCAAATATTTTTGTTAGGTTGCTCATTATGAAAAGGCCGACCAATTCACACGTTTCAGCTCCATCGTAACTGCCCATCGTTACATCAAACATGTCTTGGCTTGTTCTTTTTATCCATGTGCTTGATCTATCAAATAACAACGATTTTTTCGCATGTAAGATTGTTTCCACCTCGAGATCAGTTATGTTTGTATATTGTTTGGCGAATTCAATACTTTTTAGAAGTAGATCCTTTGTTATCGATGGATAGAAGTCGACTATATCAAACTTCATGAACTTGCATTGATGCTTGTTGTCTATATCTTTGAACCAGTCTATGACAGCTTTGGATTGTCTCCATTGTAGGATGTGGGTCGCATTTCGAATTGCAGCGTTGTGTTTATCCAAAATTTTCTTGGATATATATATATATATATATATATATATATATATATATATATATATACCAGTACCATAGAATCTCACTGTGCTCATCCCGAAAAATCTATGATTTCCTTTTCCATTTCAGTACATATGATTAGTGTCATATATCTATTATGTTATGTTGATCATTTGCATGCTTCAGTTCGAATTTTTGTAATATAATTCAGTTGCCCGTGAGAAGCCTGTAACACAGGTGAAACCGGTTTGGGTATATATATATATATATATATATATATATCGGTATATATATATATATACAAGGTGGGGCAAAAGTCACCGGACTATTTGTAGCAAGCGTTTTATTGTTCACCACAAACAATTTATAGTAAACAATTTATTGGTACTCAAACAATCTTAAACAATGCATACAACTTCAGTGCAGTGTGCAGTGTGACATCGCGCTCGGAACGCAGATCAACAGACTAATACTCACCCGCGGTGAAAATTTAACCGTGAAATCGAACAACAAGTGGCATTTATTTATGTTGCAATGCAGCGAACGTTTGACGAACGCAAGCATATTGTGAAGCATCACTGGAAAACTGGCAATGCGATTGATACTATTCATGTGGCCACATTACTTTGATTCTAATGCACCTAATCGGAAGACGATCTTTTCTTTGCGCGACAAATTCGAAGCAACGGGATCAGTTACCGATGCTCCGCGTAGTGGAAGGCCAAAATCAGTTACAAATGAGGAAAACGAGTTTGCTGTCGCTCAGTTTTTTTGTAGAGAACCCTACTTTTTCAGGCCGGACAGCATCGATAGAAATAGGTATTGAACGGCGATCTTTACGACGCATCTTGAAAGAATTGGGATGTAAATGCTACACGCCTAGGTTAATTCATGCCCTAATCGAAGATGACGGTGATCGGCGCCTACAGTTCTGTGAAGTTTTAATGCAGCAAGTAGCTGAAACTCCGGAGCTTTTGGACTTCATTTTATGGTCCGACGAGGCAAACTTTAAGTTGTCGGGTCATGTCAACCGACATAACTGTGTCTATTGCGACACATCTAATCCACACGTCACATTTGAGACGCAATTAAATCAACCTGGTGTAACCGTATGGGGCGCGATATCGTCAAGTCAAGTACTTGGTCCGTTTTTCTTTGAAGGATTTGTAACTGGCGACAGTTACTTGGACATGCTCCAAACTTACGTTGTTCCTCAACTCGAACGGCTTCCAAATTTTGGATCTCTATGGTTTCAGCAAGATGGAGCCCCACTGCATTTTGCACGCAATGATCGAGATTATTTGGATACGATTTTTGGGGATCAGTGGATAGGAAGACGTGGAGGTGTAGAAATGCCCCACGTTTACCCGACATCACGCCCATGGACTTCTTCTTTTGGGGAGTTGTCAAAGACTTTGTCTTCAAAACGCCGCCACCAGACATTGAACAGATGAAGGAAAAGATTGTCCTAGCGTTTGATAACATCCGGCAGAATCTGAATGTTTGTCAAAAAGTGTGCAGAAGCGTTGTTGACAGATGTGACTTATGTACTGCAGCTGACGGACTTCAATTTGAACATTTATGATATTGTATACATTTCTCATTATTGTTTGATTAATAATAAACTATTTTATGAACATTTGTGATGTTGTATACATTGCTTAACGTTGTTTGACTAATAATAAACTCTTTACTACAAATAGTCTAGTGACTTTTGCCCCACCTTGTATATATATGTTCCAGTACGCATTGCCGTATTGCCACTAAAATAAGTCGAATTTGAACATCAAACTTGTGCACAGCCCTAGAAAATACGCCAAATAAAACATGCATGGACGTAAAAAGATTATGAAAGCTCAAAATTGAATGTCTTTCTTAACTTACCAAAATGAAGAATTTCTCGGTGCCATTTTGAAAAACAATTTGAATTTCCCGCCAAATGGAAGAGGATAAAAAAGTGATTTCACATCACAAATCTTGAGCATCGTTCTAAGTTATGTTCTGTCAAAAAGAAATGCTAAAAACGAATTTTCACTCTTAAAATGAGGCATATATGGAAGGAAGTTACCTGGCATTTTTATATATATATATATATATATATATGCCACCGCGTTTTATGGGTTAAACATCATTGCCTCATTTACAGGCAAAGAGGCAATTGAAGCCATGAAAAGACAAAAATGTTTTGGTAAAATTCACTCGCTCTTCAATGTCATTAGCTGCTAGAATGAACATTAAAGATAAAGATTACAAAATTTAATGGTAGTCATAGAACTTGATGGAAAGCAATAATGTATCAAAAAGTCTTTCTACAAAAGCTCAATAGAATGCATGCATCAAAATATACTATGATATCATGCATTTTTAATGAAAAAAAACTCGTTCTCTAAACGACAATAAATATACAATCTATTTAGATGCAATAATAAGTTGTCAATACAATCAAGTCACACTTGTTGTGGGTGACATCGATAATAGATCGCTACATTGAATAACGCTTATTGACAAAGAATTTCATTGGTTGAGAGCAAATACTTAAAACAGTGTACTCCAGGCGTAGATAATGATCACTAACATCACAAACTTATTTGATCAAAGGAAATAAGGTTACTGTACATTTAGGTCAGCTCCAAAGTCTCTCTGAGGGGTTGTTTATCAATTTAAATTTGAGTTTGACCAACACATGTCTAACTTTGGAATGCATGTCTTCAGTGCTTCCGTTTTCCTTGTTTTCATAAACCTAGATACAACGTGCAACAATGGCTGCTATCTGCACATCAAATAAAATCCAATTTATTTGTGATAGAAAAACGCGCTATACATCTACAACAATAATTAAAACAAAAGAAACTTCACTATGCGTTCAATGTTTAAAAATTCACCTTAATGTTCAACAATTATCAGTTTAATTACAGATGGTGCATAAGCCCTAGAGCATGCAATCATATGTAATTAACAATAAGATTTTTAAAATGGTTCTTAATGCGATTATACTCAACTAACGTAATTGACATTTTCATTAAGGAGAGTAAAGTACACACAACGATAGAACTTTTCACCCGGGCCCAGATACAAAATTCATCCGGCCCGGTTCCAGCTCTGCTTGTGAGAATGAATTGGGGAACACTAGAGGAGGCAATCAGCAATTTGCCAAATTGACCATTTCGTAGCCATAAATACTATCTGCAAAAATGACTCATCTTTCACGTTGGAATTAAGATTGGGCTCAACTACTTGTTTCCCATCTGCTTTTTAATCTTTTCTTTATCTCTTTCTTTATCTTTTCTTTCTGCTTTTCTTTATCTCTTGGGTTTGTTTCTGTTCATAAGCAAGAATTTGTTTAAGTCATTTGTTAAAATGCCAATTTAAGAATCTTCCCTTGCTCTGTCTACATTGATTTAGCAAATAATAGTAACTGTATTACACAAGCACGATCCCCGACTGTGCATTTTGTTGCTGAGAAAATATTGAATAAAAGAAATGGTGTCATTGATGATCACTGGGAAAGCATATAAAGTTGTTCAAAATCATTATATGCGCACGTCTTTGCATCCATAAGCATGCCATTTTCGTCGATGAGAACTTGATGGCAAATGGTTTATAATCCGCTAAAAACACTGGTGCATTGCATTCTACGTTATTAAGTCTCCTGGTTGTAAAAGCATTTCTAGTTACCGCCTTAACCGAAGATGATAGAGAGATGTCTCCTCAAGTGACGAAGTTGAATATCTGTCAAGAAAAATTCCTATCACATGCGATGAGAAGTTCTGGGAAAAGTAAGAGCTATGATCTGATTTCAATAGCAATCTATCTGTCACATTTACACTTTATCATCTGTAATTAACCAAAAGCGAGCAACTAATGTAATCTGTAGTTTTAAATTTATCAGTTAGCAAATTCATCAAAGTCCGGGAATGATAAAAATATACATTGAGAGTACATGCTTGGAACAAACTGTTGTATACAACTACCCTTGAAGATGTACAGATTGTTTCATAAAAAATGGATCACCCTTAAACATCGCCTTAACTTCAACTTTGTCTAACTCCGCCAAACTTGAACGAATTTCTCTGAAATTTGGAAGATATGTCAGTTGTGCTTACTAATATCATTGTTGGAAATTTCAAGCATGAATATTGAGTTGTTTTCCTGTTATAGATAAAAAAAGTAGTAGATAATTTGATCTTCATTTAGCAATATTACACAAAATCATACCTCACTCTTATAAAATAACATTTGTTTCCTTTGTTATGTAATATGTTGTTCTATAAGCCAAAAGCTATCAAGCAAAACAAAAATAAAGAAAATCGGTCAATCAGAGCCAGTATAGCACCATTATTCATCAACAATAATGTAACTGCTACATGTGATTAACTGGACTTCATGTTTCATAGCTTCCTGACTTCGTTGCGGTGGTGTTGGCAGCACTCCTGATTGCTTTCAGCTAGAAATCTATCTCTCACCGGTTGAAAACAATACAAAGCACAAATGAACAATAACGAGATCGCATTCACAAAAGGCAAAGTGTCAGCCTTGCTAGAACTAGGCTTTTCTTTGCGAGCTACAAGCAAGCGACTAAATGTCCCTTACACAAATGTGCATCGATGGCATAATGATGATTTTCGACTCTGTCGTAAAGAGGGCTCTGGCCGTCCACGCAAAACATCCAAACGTAGAGACCGCCTAATTTTGAGATTTGTTAAAGTTGATCCAAGTCTCTCGTTAACTGAGATGGCTGCACTAGGCTCGTCTATTTCTAAGTCCACTATTCGTAGAAGACTTATTGAGTCGAATTTCAAGAGCTGTAAGAGGCCCTCACAGATCGAATTATCAGATCAGCATACAAAAAGACGTCTCAGATGGGCAATGAGTCATTGTCACTGGCGAAATCAATGGGATCGGGTTGTCTGGTCTGATGAGGCATCAGTCCGTCTGAAGGATAGTGATGGTCGATTGAGATTATGGATAAAATCTGATCAGGAAATTCCGAGACATTTACATCGTCCCCGGGTACAAGGTGGTGCGACTCTACTGATTTGGGCTGGCATTTGGACCAATGGCCGCTCTGAACTTCACATACAGCAAGGAACCATGAATTCTGAACGCTATGTGAATTTTTTACGAATGAACATTGGCCAAATGACAGATCAACTTGGTGATCCATCGACTTGCTTATTTATGGATGATAATGCAACGTGTCACAGGAGTGGTAGAGTCAACTTATGCAAGTCTCAATTAGGGCTTAGGACATTATCTTGGCCAGCTCGTTCTCCTGATCTGAATCCCATAGAAAATGTACGGTATGGAGTATTCTAAAACGTAACGTTCGTCGTTCACTGCTACCTACAGATGGCGTATCACAACTTACGTCACTGTTAAAAAGAGAGTGGAGAAAGTTAGATCAGTCAAAAATCAACGATATCATCGAATCAATGCCTAGACGAATTGGTAATGTCATTGGCAATAAGGGTACGGCCACAAAATATTAGCTTCTTAAGAACCGTTACTGTATCATAGTTTATCAGATTATATAAGGACATTTAAATATATTAGGGACATGAAATAACATGAAAAATGCTTTCTGTATCATACTTATGTTTTATTTAGTCAAATTTTAGGATGATCCACTTTTTATGAAACGGACTGTAGAAACCCACGAGAAGATTTCCTGTACAGCACATGCATTTAAGAAGAGAAAGGTTTTGTTTTACGAGAAACATCGTTTTCTACGGGTTCTTCATGGTAAATAAAGCTAATAGTATTAATAAATTCAACATAAATACGATATTGTATTTAGAGAAGACCTGTTTAAAATCTCCGCATTCACGCAAATTCACTTCTGTAGTAGGCGGCTGCGCTGCTGCTTAATTAGTGGGAGAGGTAAGTAACGCATTTATCTAGTCATACGCTTTAAGCGCTGTAGTCTATGTTTGGTGTACAATTCTGCAATTGGTTCTATATTTAGTGTATGCAAGTTTACTCAAAAGCTACAAAAGGTTCACTAGAGGCACATTACCAAGACGAGTTAACTCGTTGATACAACAATCAACTTTATCTTCTCAGTTCACTGACACGTGAATTTCTCATAATAAAATGTTTTAAGCCTACTAAATGCCTTATTAACATGAGCTTTTTCATTGGGGTTGAATGTCGCTATGATAGTTATAAATTATATGCACTGAAAACATATATATTTCTGAGAAAACATCAATTTAATTGGGCGGACTCATTAAATTTGCATAAATCATATTTAATTCATATTAACATAATGTAATAAATGATATTTTATCATACAATATGCTGATCATCTGTTAATATTTATCATATATTTGATTCATATTTGCATATCCAAGATGATCTGTGGGAATATACATGTATGCGGCACATGCCATTCATAAGAAATTGATGCCGCGACAGTGCCTGCATAGCCTACATATGGGCTTCTACGTGGTCGTGCAGATAAATATATTGAAAGATAGCAATGATAATATCAACATATCAAATATCTGATTTTTACAGTAGTATTCGGAATCTATTAATATAATATTTGCACATGTAAATTAATGCAAATCTTGCACACATCCGTGAGTAAGGTATCTTTCTATTAGTCATTTGATGTGATGGGTAATTATGACTACAGGTACGCAAGAAAGTGCTTGAAGATAGTTAAGATTTGATAATGAGACTCAAAACATACCATCAAATCGCTAATTTGTGAAGCACATTAAATTACTCTGCAATTACATGTGATTAAGACAGGCACGAGTTATGACTTTTTAGTTTTAGGATTTTGACAGTACCAGTGACCGCTGTTAGGAATAGTGGTGGTCGAGGGTAGTCGAGGGCTTCATCAATTTTGGGACACTGTTCTGACGGGCAGATGTACTGTATTATACTCCTTGTAGTCTAGTAGACGAATTGATGGAGTTCATGTGGACTATTATTTTGTTACACAAATAATAATCTTTTATTCATAGCATGACGTGCAAAATATCCTGTCTCAGAGAGGATGAAGACAGATGTTTCGTTTGGTGAAAATTTCTAGTTGTCATCTATTTTTGCTATATTCTCTCCTTTTAGTTGTAATCTCTATCATTTGCTAATGGATTTGATTTATATTTTAAAAAACCTATGCGACTGACTGACATATTAATGAATAATTGTCTTTGCAAAGAATCATCTGATCTGCCAAACGTTGTCAGGATGATTTTTTTTCATTATCCGCTCTGATTTCTCAAAGAATATGAAGACACTCAATGAACCCGGAAGAAGCTATACTGAGCAATAACTGTGTTAATGCATATATGAGAATCCTAAATAAAAGTGCATTTCTTATATTGCAGATTGCAATAATGTACAATGAAAAGCTTTAACGTTCTTGTAGGTCTCAAAGGATAAATCTAAAAAATATAAATTTAATTACGTCAGTAACTCGGACCTATGATAAAGAATCTTATCGACTAAAAATCTTGATAGATATCTCGAAACCATGGCTTTGTTTTCACAATATGAAGGTACTCTCGCTTGTTGTTTGCAAGTCAAAGGTCTGTCCGACGGACTTGGAAAGTGCTCCATTTGAATATCGACTGACACCCATGGATAACATGCGCATTACTTCTATTCCAAGGTATCCTACTTAGTGCATACTAATTATTTTGAAATCGTTTTACTATCTATCAATAAGGCGATGCATCATTAGATTTCGGGTAAAGTATAAAAAAATAACAAACAAATGAATAGACTTCAGATTCAAAGGTTCAAATTGCGAAGCTTGACGAAAAGTAATGAAGGCATTTCTCGATAGAAAGCCCACTAGAACCTTGTACATGCATGTTTACAGGTCAAAAAAAGAAATCTGTGTGATGTTAGATTCCATGAAGCCAACACTTTCTTGAAGCTACATGTAATCATTTGGAGAGTCTGACTTTTCTTTTGTAATCTATTGATCACCTAGATAGATGTCCGGTCCAGCTATTGTTTTATGTCGTAGATAGTGGATAATAATAATATAATAATAACATCTGATATTATAATATAACATCCTATGTAATAGCATAATAATATGCATGGTATATCTAATAAAATATGATTGTTTCAGATGCCTTGTTCAATGTTGATATCAGTTTCTAGTTTACATGTACCTCATGAGAGGAAAAGTTCATGTAATAATACTTTACTGTAGAGGTTTGTCTATATGCTTGAAAGATCAAGCCTAGTTCTACAGTTGTCAGTGGAAATGTTATTCAGATTCTTCGGAAACTGATGTAAAACATAACAGCAAATGCGTTGTGAGTGTTAATAAGTAATAGGCTAACCGTTATGCAGGCCCATCAAACGAGTAAACGTTTCACAAAGCTCAAATTTCCTACTCTAATTCGTCACTGATGGTATGTGAAGCAGGGCTTGTTACAAAATTCGTATTATGTCGGATTGACATTTTGATACATTAATGCTTTACTGTTAATGAAGTAAATGCTGTAGGAACCTATTAATAATGTGGCTTATAAAGCATGGCCAACACTCTCAAACCATGCAAAAAACATGTAAAGATAATGAGATGATAATGAGATAGAGCCAAATGAAATATTATGTCGGATGGACAAGATAGAATTTTGTCTTTTTATTTTTTCTACTTCAAGCCAATTTCTATCTAAACTATTAGTTGTCACTTGCTTTTGCCTTATGTTAATAGTAGACTAGTTAGTCTTGAATCATTGTAATAAGGATATACTTCCCGAAGTGCATTAGTATTGCAGTCCTGCATGACATTTTAAAATGTTTCAATTATGTCGGATGGACAAATGCGACTTTTCATACAAAGTTTTCCAAATCAATTGAAATTTATGTGGAAGGTATAACATACTCTGGTGTATCTGACTGTAATAAAAATTAAAGGAATTGCTGGTCCATCTAATGGCAGACTGAATAAACATATATAGTGTCCATCCGACATAAATTCATAAAGTTAGTTCGCATATGGAGTTACGGCAGTAAATATATGTTTTATGCAACAAAAGGTTTTACAATCAAAGATTAGACAGCTAAGTTTCAAAAGATGTTGTTTGCTTTGTATTAACAGTTGTTGCTAGCTTTGTAATAGGCCTATCAATTAGTTTCCAATATCCCTTTCTGTAAATAGTAGACTAAATCTATTTTTTCTAAAGATCGGAAGTTATTTATGTTTTCTATTGTTTTCCTTTACCATTTAACCCTTTCTGTCAACTTTTGTGTGAACTTTATACTGATCGTTTAATTTATTGCAATAATGAATAAGCTTATTACTCTGTTAGTCGTATTATTTTAAATACTACTTAAGATTTAATTCATTATCACATATTTCGTAACAAACCTTGTTCGATTAAGAAGACGTATTCTACGAAATCGTAGTTTTAATCAATTATAACGAAACAATCAAGAACAAACTAAACGTAACTTTCAAGTCTTACAGTTCAAAGCATTCCTCATGGAACCACTGGTCACATAAAGGACAGCAAATCCATGGTGAACCTGTTTCATCATTTAAACATGTAGCACATGTTGTGTTCAGATCACAGCTTTCGTCAATATCCAGATGGCCACATGGATCAACTCCATCTGCTCTTTGATAACAATGCGTGTAAAATGGAACAGAGTCAGTTGCTGTTTGTAGAATTGTAGGCCAAAATATCCTGCCTTGGTAAGAAGTCTTTTCACCATATGTACTTCGAGAGTGCACATTTTTGAAACATAAGGAACTTGTAAAACAGACTCCGGTTCCATCATTACTTCATTCACTGGCAAATATAAACAATGAATTCCTCGCAGATTGCTATCCGCATACTTGACAAAATCGCTTGGGGATTGCACGACAACTTTACTTGCCAACACCGCTCGAAAAACGAAACGTTTAACACATCCCCCGATGCCGTCCATTGGCCCTTTTCCGTGATGCCTTTCACAATAATACCTTGTCACATTGTATGAAGTCGGAAAGTATTCAGTCAGCTTAAAAACGTATCGAGACCTGAATTGAGAAGCAAAACCGTCACTCCATAGATGAACATGTTTCAACCGGTTGTTGAGATGAGGACGTAGATTTTGCATTTTTTCGAGTACTTTCATTATACACGAATGCGCTGCGATGCGAGAATGATCACTTGCTTCAGATATGACAACCAAACAATATTTCTTGAGATGGTCATCGCTTTCTTCTCTGTAAATAGCAGTGAATATGTTGAATTGTGTATGTCCAAAATAAGCACTCTGAACCTCATCTTGTTGTTTGCTCTCATAATTTTCTGCGTAATCTACATGTAGAATTAATTCGTCATGTCGGAGATTTCATAATGAACCAAACATTCACTAGAATAATATATGATATATGACAATATAGAATAATGTTATAAGAATTCAAACATTCACTTGAGATCTCATAACGTTGATACGATTTGCGTGATGAGGGAAGGGGATACAATATTTTTCATTGATAAAGTATTGATAGGTTCAGACATTTTCAAGAGAAGAATCCATTACATGACATGAAGAAATTCATTTCAAGTACTTTGTTTATGTCGGATGGACACAATTTTGTCCATCACATTTTAACAATTCCTAATTCTACACTTAAATGTGCAACAAGCTCTCTATATTATTCTTGAAGTTTCATGAAGACATGATCTGGCTCACAGCAGATTATCTGTCTGTCATAAAAAAAACTAAATCAATATATCACATCCCTAAGAAGATGATACAAGGTGTCCATCCGACATAATAATTATTCAACATGTAGATTTCAAGTCATCCTTGTGACAAAATGAAATTATCTGGGGTCAAATCAACTTTAATTTCCGACGATATAGGAAATCCACTTTCAGGAAACGTATTCGGAATGGATAAAAGCTCAAATATTTTTTTCTTTAGAAATGCGACTATTTTTGTAACAGGCCCAGCAGTAAAATCCACATAAATATGGCCATTATAAAGCAATTTTCTTAATTTAGGCACATATAAAGTGATTTGTTTCGAAATCCCTAGTGTCAATTTAAGAGAAAATGCTTTGGCCAATTGTCATAATTAATTTTCAGGGTATGGAAAAGCCATGTAAAAAGCCATAAACTTTTTTATTTTTCATCAATATATTTTGGCTATAGCACATGAAAAGTCAAAATATATTGATAGAAAATTAAAAGTTAACACCTTTTACTTAGCTATTTCAAATCAAAAAATTGACCTTATGTCAATATACACGTGGATGAAATGAAATGTTCATAGTTTATTATTAGTTGCAAAGTCAACTGAAAAACGTTGTCTAATGACACGCATCAATAATACTCTTACAGAGTTCAAACAGTCAAAACATAACCCAAGACAGCACAGCTATTCGTTCCTTCGACCATTTGGCTCTGACAATGGAGCACTCCTCCTAACATCGCGCATTCTATTATTGTCTTGCTGTCTCCTCCCTAGATAAAACTATCAGTCGTCAGTTGCAGATGAACCATTGCTAGAATGTCATGATTGGAAGATTCCTTCTGGTGATTATGATGTCCGACGAACCTCGAAAGCGTTCGCGCAAACACAAATATTCAGCTTTGCTACCATCAGCAAAGGGGACCTTCCAATCATGACATATGCTGCTTGTCCCACACTCATTGGTGAAATTTGATTGGCGGAGTGAATGATATTGAGAGATTGAAAGGGAATCATCAACAGAAAATATCACCTTCTGCAGACTTAGACTTAATGTGGTCCAACTGCTTGGTAGGCAACGATCGGGGTCAATTCAGACACCGTGTTTCATTAAGTTGTTATTAACCTTAATTAGAATACAAACGATGTACATGAATAAGACGTATCGCGATAATTCAAAGGCAAAATAAATGAGTACTTTGAAATTGATTTATTCCTGGCAGCAAAACCCTTACATTTACATGGCGACAACAATCATCGTAAAACCGACTCTTAGTACAAGTGATACTGTGCTAAATGTCGTTGAATTACAAAAGCACATTTTCTCATGTGTTTACTGAGAAGGCTGAAAGACACTCTAAGGATTAGTTACATCAACTTGCTGCAAGCAAGCATCATTGTTTTACATAAAATCAACTTTCCTAATGATTTGATATCGATTTAAGCAGGTAAACTAAGAATTTATAAAAGGGGTCCACTGGACCCCCCTCAGGTCTCAGAGGGTGAGAAAAAGCTCAGACCTCGGAGGGTTAAATGAGGTGCTTTGTTTGTAAGGCTATTGATAGCAGAAATTCTGCATGTCAAATGACAATGTCAGCTTGATTATGAAACACATTTTAAAACATTTTGCAATGTTGCTGTAATGGTGACAGCGTTCAAAAATTGATCTTATGGAGTTCCATTGATGAAAGCGGAAATTGCATACTTTTAATTTACGCTAACCTTTGAAACTCTCAAATAAATAGATAGCATTTCACAATATTTCTCTCTTAGCGAAAATTAATCAGCGAGATTACGACATTTCGGAGACATCCTGAATTTTAATCAATTAGAAAGGTTATCGTGTCATGCACTCTTGTAGGGATCTCTTTCGCTATAGAAAAAGAGATCATAGAATTCAAATTCGATGAAACTGTTCCTTCTCCTTTATGTACAAGTTGGCATATTACAAAATGCTCTTCCTGTAGCAACCTCTCGATCTCCTTGGTCAAGGACAATTGGACAATTGGTTAAGATTTATGAATGTTGTGAACACAGTAAGTAAATGATAGGCAGACTGTTGACTCAAATAATGTCAGCATGGAGTGCAAATTTTTGTATCAAAAGATTCAGTTTTTGCGTTCCTGTGGTCTGAAAATATGTTTGAAAATTGTTCCTGTGTTTATGTTCTAGCGACAAAGATCCACTATATACTCGTAAATAGTATGAAAGTTAGTAGTTATCAAAAAGAATGAATATTTGCTAACAGGTACCACAATTAAGCGGAAATTAAGCTGATTATCAAGGACATTTTATGAACCGCATTATCATGCAAGTTTTCATGATTTTGGCGCTTGATGGCGCTTCAAGTCTTTATGATTATTTGAAATGGGCAAAAGACCGTTCCAGGACACCATAAAATTCAAAAAATAGTATCTTTAAAAACGACATAAATTCATGAATTTGAACCCTTTTTCAGGTTATTAAGACCTAAATACATGAATTTAGTCCATTCAAAAAGTACCATTTTTTCAAAAAATGGCATTTTTAAAAACGACATAAATTCATGAATTTGAACCCTTTTTCAGGTTATGAAGACCTAAATTCATAAATTTGGGCGTTTTTAAAAATACCCAATTTTTCAAAATTTTCAAAATCTCAAATTTGAGAATTACAATTTTCACCCTTAAAATCATGACCGTTCTAGGACACCGAAAAAATCATAAAAGTTAAGAATCTCAAATTTGAGAATTACAATTTTCTCGCTTAAAATCATGACCGTTCCAGGACACCAAAAATCATAAAAGTTGAGAATTTCAAATTCATGAATTTTATCCATCTTTCAGGTTTTTGAAATATATCATGTGACTAATAATATTTCTTTAAAAATGGAAGAAACAAAAGTGGATGAAACCGCAAGAATATATCCTTCGTTATCATATGAACGTAGTTCTACTTTAATGGACATTGAAAAAATGAATAAAGAAAAACACAAAGATAGAGTACGTTATATGAAAGATAAGGAATCTCAATTATTATTAAGATTAGAGCATTATAAAAAAATTAAGAAAGAGATGGACTAAAGTTAAGAATGTAACACAAGGAATTGGCATATTCTTAACAATAAGTTTAGGTGCTTTAACAATTGTTATATCTTCAGGTGTTTTAGTAATTCCAGTAGTTGCTACAGCTTTAACAGGTACGGGTGTTTTTGCAACTTCACTTGTTACAATGTTAGATAAATCTTTAATAACTAAGAAACGAAAATCATTAAAAACTGAGCATTTACATATTAAAGAAGTCTATGATAAACTACAGTACTACTTTCAAAGAGTATGTGATGATAATGTTATTACGTTAGATGAGATTGAAAAATTTGATCAAATAGCTAATGAAGTAAATCAAACCTTTCAATTACAGTCCGAAAAAGTTGATGATAAGAATAGACAGGATGGCAAAATTTCTAGTGATGGCAAAATTTCTAATGAAGAAAATGACAAAATTTTTTTAGAAGAGCTAAAAACTTTAAGCGAAAATATAAGCGAAACTTTATTAAACAAAACTTTATTAAACAAAACTTAAAACGAAAAAACTTTAAACGAAAAGATGTCAAACAACAAAGCAATAAAAAAATAATTTGTTCAGTGAAATGTTTTTGCTGTATTCCAATGTTACCACAAAATTCAAATATTATATTTTAAAAATGGATAAAATTAGAGCTGATAATTTTAAAAGAATAAAACAATTAGAAGAGTTAATAAAACAAAGAAATATAATGAAAGAAAATCATCTTCAACATAGAATGATAAAAGCTGGTATTCAATCTGATATGTTTGAAAAAATGCAGCAAACCGAGCAAGTAAAAACTGATTTTGAAAAAACTATGAAACCATTTAAAACTCTTGAAAAGGAACTTACAAATAATGATAAACAAATTGATATAACAGATCCAGAGCACAAAACTATATTAGATGACTATGGATTACTAGAATCAAACATTAATAAGAAATTACCAAAATCTATGCAATTTGAACATTCTATTTCATTTATAGATGGAAAAACAATACCTAGATTTTATCTTGGACAAAAAGAAATATTTCCACAACCTTTTCGAGGTTTAATTTTTTCACCAGATAAATCTCCTTTTAATTTAGATAGAAATTTTGTTGATCTTTTAAGAGGAGCAGATTTAAATAATTATGCATTAGAAAGAAGATCTCATAAAATATAAAGCTATGTTAGATAGAGTTGGTGCAGTAAAATCTCTAAAACGTTATAAACAATTAGAAAATTTATTATCAACGGGGGTTAAAGTAGGAAAAGGTTTTAAAACTGAAACAACTGTATTCTTACCAGATGATCCACAAGAATTACTAAATAGATTAAATATTTTAATATCTGCGATAAAAGAAGGACATAATTCTAGTTTCAATGAAATTCATGCTATATTGAAAAGACTGTTAGAAAAGAAGATTCTAAATGAAGAGGATTATAAAAGTATAACGAACCGAATGTTCTAGGGCTTCGCCCGTAGCTGAAATATGTTGTTTCTAATTTTTATCTATGATTTTTATCTATGATTTTTATCTATGATTTTTATCTACGATTTTTATCTATAATATTTATTCAAAATTTTAACTAAAAAATGTGTTCAGCAGATTTAGACAAAATTAATAATCATTTAGAAAATTTGACAGAGATTTTGGGTTCATCAAAATTTAGTACGACGTTAAAAATTATAACAACTACTTCATCACACACTTGTAATTTAGAACAAAATAAAAATTATCAAATTGCATTGACTAGTTTCTCTACATTTAACACTATTCAAAACGTTATCAAAGATGTGAATGATCAATTTAGATATTCTACTGATAAAGGTAAAACATGGAAAATACTAACTTTTCTTCCTGGTTCTTACGAAGTTGAATCAATATCAAATGAAATTAAGAGACATTTAGGTATACCATTTAAAGATAAGAAACAATTACATTTTGCAGTTGAACCGGCAGTTAATAAATTTTCTCTTACTTTAGACGAAAATCATCAAGTTGATTTTAATCATGATAGATCATTGTCAAAGCTATTAGGATTTAATAAACAAACCTATAGTCAAGGTTATCATTTAGGTGAGAAGATTCCAAAAATAACTGAAATAAATTCAATTGTTGTACATTGTGACATTATTGAAGGAGGATATATAAATGGTAAATTGTCAAATTTAATATTCAGTTTTCCAGCTTTTACTGTACCCATTGGTTATAGATTAAATGTAATTCCACAAACATTAATATATTTCCCAATTACAAGAAAAACTATTAACAACATTAACATTAGAATCACTGATGAGAAAGGACAAGAAATAAATTTTGGAGGTGAAGAGATTATGATAGATCTTTTGGTTCGGGAGGTATAAACTCCTACGCGAAGCTAGAGAAGTTTAATTTTATTCTTCTTATTATTATTTTTATTTAAAAAAAAAAAAAAAAAATAAAAATTTTTTATTAAAAAATTAGTGAATTGCCCCCATTAAATAAAAAAAAACTTAAATTTAATCATCATCCAAATTTATCTAATAAAGTTTTGTCAGTTATTTGTGGAAGATCAGGATGTGGAAAAACGTATCTATTATTCAAAATTTTAACGACTCCGAATTTTTTGGATTATAACAATCTTATAATTTATACAACAACGGCAGAACAACCCGTCTATCAATTTTTAAAATATGGATTTGAAAATAATCTTAAAAAAACAGCAATTGCTTCATTATTCAAAGAATATGAAAAATCTGAAGATGAAGAAGAAATAAGTTCGTGGTGTGAAGAAGCAGCAAAAAATAATCAGTTGGTAGAATCTAATAAAAATAAGCATATAAAGATACAATTAATAGATGATAGTGGTAATATGCAAGATCCTAGTAAACTAGATAAAACAATGAAACATTGTGTAATTTTTGATGATTGTGTTAATGATAGAAATCAGTCAGTTCAGAGAAATTATTTCACAAGAGGTAGACATAATAACTGTAGTGTATTTTATTTAACACAAAGTATGTATTCATTAGATGGAAGTGTTATTAGAAAGAATGCAAATATATTTATACTATTTGAAATAAATGCAAGAAAAATTAAGTGATTTGTTAAGAGATTTATGCGTAAGAAATAAAGATGAATTTAAACAATCGTGTAACAATGCTTGGTCAAAAGATTATGGATTTATCACAATTAATATTGATAAAAAAATTCATGATAGAGTTATAGAAGATTTGTTTACTGAGTAATAAAAAATTTTTATTCTAGAGTGATTTAAATAATAAAAAATTTTTATACTGAGCAATAAATAATAAAATTTTTATTCTAAACTTATTTAAATAATAAAAAATTTTTTTCTAGACTGATTTAAATAATAAAAAATTTTTTTCTAGACGGATTTAAATAATAATAAATAAAATTTAAAAAGGTGAAGTAGTTATCCCATCAGGTAAAATTTTTCTTTTATCATCAAATGGATCTAATGCTAATTTATGTTCTTCTTTTAAATACATTTTATGTTTCTTATAATTAAGTCTATAATTACATGCTGTTTTTATTTCATTATTAAATAATGCATTTTTATAATCTTGAAATGTTATTTGATTAGCACTGATGCCTTTGAAATTCCTTTTAATGTTTTATGTGTTTTAATATTATTAGTTGTATCATAACAGTAACATTTAGATTTTAAAAATATAGCTTCTG
Organism: Prostheceraeus crozeri; assembly: GCA_907163375.1. Lineage (NCBI taxonomy): Eukaryota > Metazoa > Platyhelminthes > Polycladida > Euryleptidae > Prostheceraeus > Prostheceraeus crozeri. The sequence continues at coordinate 9,747 of CAJQUW010011775.1, read as the reverse complement.
TTAGGAAATCTTCATTTCCTTCTAATTCATCTTTTACTTTACATAAATCAGAAGGATGAATGATATCTTTTATTTTATCTATTTCTTCATCAAGTGAAGAATTATACGGTATTGTTAATTCTAAGAAAACAGAATCGGTATCTGTAAAGTGTAATTTATAGTTTTTGCCATAAGCAGGTGCTAAATAATCATATATAAATTTATACATAAATAGTTTAGCTAATTCTAATATAGTGAATCCTATAAAATTTAACTTATCATGTTTTACGCTGATTCGACGTAAATGTACAGCACATAGTTCATCACTAAATCTAGTAGTTCTTTTATATGTAGGTTTCCTTGTTAAATTTTGAAACCTATCTTTATCATAAACTATTTCAATATTTTGTCTATTACGCACATTTTCTAAAGTCTTACCATAAAATGCATTATTCATTAATTTGAAGAACACGTTTCCAAAATCATCTTTATTTCTTTTAGCTATTTTACGTTTTTCAATATCGAACTCTATATAATCTTTTAACCACCTAGATTTTTGATAAAATAGTTTTCGATGTATTTTGGTGAGAATCATTCCATGATCTAAATACCAATCTAGCATTCTTCCTTCAACAACATACTTTCCTTTATTGCTTTGTGTTAACATAAGTTTTTTTGTTGGTCTGTATTTCTTAGGAATTAAAGATTTTTGATAATCTGAAAAATCATCTATATTGGGAATTTTGTTTTCGGGACAGAAAGGAAAATATTTTGTTTTATCTTTTATTTCATCAGGGTATACTAAATCAACTTCATATATATAACCATGATTATAATTTCCATCATATGTTTTTTGATAATCTAGAATATTACACCATTCCATCTCACCTGTTGGTAATTCTTGTATCATGCAAGAAGAATATAAGCTATTAACAAATAGTTTTCTCTCATGATTTCATCAACTGCTGCTTGACTATCTTCATTTGATATAAGTCCTTCTATATTTTGATTAAACAATTTTATAAACTGATCACTTTCTTCTGGAGATGAAGGTTTCTTTATTCCATAATCATCAGGATTTACTTTTTTATTGTAACACTGTACATAACGATTACCTAAAACTGATGAAACTCCACCTCTAATTCCAGATTCAAAAATAATAATTTATCATATGTATTTTCTTTATAATGTTTAAGTTTAACATTTGTATGTTTTAATCCTGCTAACCATGTTAAACCTGGTGTAGAATAACAATAACATGGATCTATTCCGTAATATTCTAAACACATATCACGAAAGTTTTCAAAAAGATCAGCTAGTATTAATACATCTGTAGATATTTCATTGTATAATCATACATTGTTTTACAATTTAAACTCTCTCCAATTTTTTTCAGCTTCTGCATAGTCTTCGTCAGATAATTGTGATTGTTTTAATGTTGATTTAAATTTTTTTATTGGAGGAAGTTGTTTTTCTTCCATAATTTTATTCACAGAATTAAATCTCCAGTTATATCAGTCTTCGACTGTGAGCCGCAGGCTATATACTCATACGGAAATATGCCTTTTAAAGGTTTTTAAATTATATTTATTTAATATTTTACATTGTTCGAAAAATATGTCTATCTTGGGATTTTGTTTCTCGTGGACAGAAAAGGGATAATATATTGTTGTTCTAGTTTCTCTCTAAGGTTAAATACATCAACTTTATAATACAAACAAACATACTATACATATAGTTCTAAGATATTTATTATTACACCAGTTCTTTCACCTGTTGGTAATTTTGTATTTGCAAGACGATCTAAAGCTATTAAAATCATCATCATTATAACTAGTTTTCTTTCATGATTTCATTAACTGAGCTTGATATTTATTTGATCATAAGTCCTTTCTATTTTGAATCACACAATTTATAAATGATGTTTCTTTGGAGATACAGGTTTTATTCTCATATTTTGTGATTTACAGATATTATTATCACCTTTAAAAAATTATTATAAAAACTGATGAAACACATTAATTCAGATTCAAAACTAATCATTTAACATATGTATTTTCTTTTCTACTGTTTCAGTTTTTCAGGATTTGTTAGAGGCATCGGCTTGATCTTGTATGTTTTAACTGCTAACAAGTTAACTGGTGTAGAATAACAATTAACTTGGATTATTGCGCAGATCTTTTAAAACACATATCACGAAAGTTTTCAAAAAGGATAGATAGTATTAATAATTTATCTGTAGATTATTTCATTGTATATCATACATTTGTCTTTAAAGTTAGCTTCTCCCATTTTTTCTGCTTTGATAGTCTTCTCGTAATTTGTGAAATTGTTGTAATGTTGATTTAAATTTCTCTATTTTTTTAGAGGACGTTGTTTTTTCATATTTTATTCACAGAATTAAAATCTCAGTTAATATTCCTATGGAATTCATACCATTTTAAAGGCTTTAAGAATTAATTTATCTAATAATTTAATTGTCCGATTCTAAAGTTTTTCCATACATTAAGACTAAGGAGTTCTAAAAATCTAATGCTTAAAATTTATACAACCTAATTGTGAAAATCTTCTTCTTTTGTTTACATAGCGACAATTTATTTTTTGTTGTTCTGTATTTTATTTCAGAAGAAACAATAATCTTTCATTATAGATGGAAATCTATTTAGAAACATTGTAGAAATATACCCGGCACAAAGTTATATTTAAATTATCTTTGGCCCTTAAGATTACAAGAATTTATGTGCTGCACTTGATATAATAATATAGATGTTCATGATCTGTTTCTTATCATGATATCGACCTTTGCAGTTTTTTATTTATTTGTAAAACCTTTTCCACAGTAATAACAATTTCTTTATCATCAATTCTTTTTTTTTCTTCCGCTTTAATGGAAAGCATGGGTCTATTTGTTTCACGCCAATTGCGAACTAATTTTGTAATTTTCTACTTTCTTTGTACACTATTTCTGAATATCTTCAATGTATTGAAAATAATATGCTTTAAATAATTTGGATAATTTTGAGGTGCATGACATTCCAAAATAAAGGTATGTTCAAAATAAATATTTTTCGTTATATGTTCAGATGACATTTTTAGGTGATTCTATCCGGCGCCCTCTTTTTTTTATCCAAGCATTTTAAATTTCAGAAATCAGGTGAAGCAGGACTTTCCGTTGATTTTGTGGTCTATCTTAAACATTATTTGTTCAAAATCACAAAAAATAGTTAAAGGGGAGAATTTATTTTATAATACATTTTATTATATTTAAATAATCAAATATGGAAAAGTATTTTGAATGCTTTCGTTTTGTTGACCATTCTCCAGTATGTTATTATTTCTTCTACAAGTTCTAAGAACTTTCTTACATTGAAGAAAGGAAAATTTTTTTATTGAAGTTTTTGTAACTATAGAACTCTTTAACCAATACTAAACAAATACCTGCTAGTATACATATATCGCTTGTGCTGGTTGTTAGGACTGTTCTAGTTATCCAATTCATCTTTATATATTCTGTGGGTATTATTTTTTTGTATAATCAAAATGTATTTGATAATAATTTTGATTTATATTATGTAGTTGATAATATATTCTTTATTCTTGTTTTTATTGTTGTAGCATTTTTTTTTAAACATCATTTATTTTTTGTGGTTTATTTTCTTCATAATTTTTTTCTTTAATATTTTTATTTTCTTCATTTATTTTTGAATTGTTTTTTTTTTTTGAGTAATTTGGTGTTAATCTTGTTAGTACATCTTTTGCTTTTGTTGTTGATATCTCTTTTAAATTTTGTAAACTTATTCATTAAATTTTTAATTTTTTGTTGATGTTTGAGAGATAAAGATGAATATTTGAATTATATTCATCAGTACGGTTTATAATATTATGCTTAATCATTATTGGTGATAGTGTTTAAACAAGTTCAATTTTCCGTAATTATTTATTTCTTGTAAAATATATTATGATGCATGTACTTTTGAATTAATTTTATATATTTCTGATTGGCATAAATTTTATTTATCTAATAAACTTTTTTTGACTTGAGTAAAGTGGAAGTAATTTTCCCATAGACACATAATTCACAATTTTCATTCAAAAACATTTTACTTCCTAAATTTTTATTTTTTATGACCTTTATTAACTATATAATACATCTGGAAATTCTGTAACATCGAAGATCAATTCTTTTATCTTCTTTTTTCATTATAATGACTTAGTTCTTTTTTATGAAATTTGCAGGACTGTAAATGCTGCTATAATTCTCACAGAATAAATAGATCATTTCATTTTTTATGTTGTTATTGGTAGGTGAACTGAAAGCAAAGGAACATAACTACCACCAGCTATTTTTTTATCTTTTTCAAATACTATTTCTTAGATCGGATTTTAACAAATCTCCAACAGATTCAGTAAACGGGTTAATATACAACTTTTCTAATTTAAGTATCATCGATTGACAATGGGTTGTATATATTGTACATTATGAATTTATTGGACTTGTAAAATGTCCTTGGAATTATTTCTTTAGGGAATTCTTGATCCATTATTTGTTATAGTACTTCAACATTATATAACATTTAGAAAGATTTTTTTTAAATATCTTAGAAGTTGGTTAGACTATAGAAACAGTTTTAACGGTTTCATTATATTACCTTTTTCAATTTAAATCAATATTTAATTGTTAGGCTTCATCGGTTCGTTCAGCCTTCATCCAACTATCTATTCGTAAATTCATAGTATCGCTAATAAACTATTTCATTTTTGGTGGACAACCTAGACTTCGGTTGTGTACATGTTCTCTTCACTATTAAAAACTTTTTTATATTTAATGTGAACTATCAACATTTTTTTTAACTTTTATATCAGTAGGCATGTTTCTAGATAGTTTTTTACAATTTAATTTTAATTATTTCCTTATCACTGTTACTACATTTTGTAAAAGCATTTTAAATTTGTCGTTGAGATTGCTAACTTATTTTTGTTTGTAAATTTATTTAATAAGAACAATAAAATTTTTTCTTTTTTTTATTTTTACAGAAAAAACCTTTGGTGTTTTAGTTTTTTTAACAACATTTAGTTCTTATTTTTTTAGAGAAAAACCATTCGACTATCGGTTGATATGATAAATTTGTTTCAATTCTGATAACTTTGTATAATAATTAAGTCAATCAGTCCACATTTATTAGATGGTTATCTATCTTAACAGTTTTTTTGGCTTAAAAAAGTAGCTTTGGCTCCGCAATGTAGATTTAATCAGATATTATTGGTGTTGTTCTCTTAAAGTTTTTAAATTTTATTGAAATTTTAATAGTTTCTATGTTTTTATTTGTCCTAGTTAGGATTGGTATAAATTTTGCATTTAATATATGATAAATAAAACTAAAATGTATCGGACTAACTTTTTGTGTTACTTTTGTTCGGAATTTAAACAGAAATTATATGTATCTATAACTTGATTTGTAATGTTTGTATTGTTAATTATTCATTCAAACTCTTGAGCGATATTCTAGATTTCATGTTCGGAATATATAAAATATTTAAATTCTTTATCATATATTGCTATTTCTCTTATGTGTAACAGTATATTCCATCATTAAGCTTTATATATCCCCCATTTCACATTGCTTACGGAATTATTTACTCATTATTATTAATAACTTACAGACATGCCTGCTTCATTTTTTGTAGTTGTATAATGTTTGAAGGTTTTTATAATTTTTATATTAATACAAGGCTTTATGATTGAATTAAACCTATTTCACTAATTTGATGTCTTTTTTGTAAATATTTTGACGTATTTTTTGTTAGCTAAACTTGCAAAATCATATAAATTAATAACGATTTATATTAGGTTAAGCAAAATATCCATATATTGTATCTTACTTGTTTATTATTGACGTTTGTAAAAGTTGGAGTCAGAAGTTATGCTCACAAATATGTACTTTTGTATCTTCTTTCAAAGTTCGTTTATATATTTTTTAATAAAACGTGTTTTATTCAGTATTATCCGTAAACAATGAAATGTAACATTTTTTGGATGCATTTCTTGTTTAATCTTTTTATATTGTTTATTCCTCATTTCTCTCCTGTTTCATCCTTTAAAACGTTGTTTATTTATTGTTTTAACTTTTTCTCTTTTGTTCTATGTTCGCACATTAACCTTGATTTAATACTTATAACGTGCAACAATAAACCCACAAAAAAACTGTAACATTTTTTTGCATACAATGAAATTTTAAAAATAAACGGTGATCCGATCTGATTGTGGTATCTTTTTATTAAGAGTGAATTAGGGGGTAGTGTTTTACAAATCATTTAATATATATTTTTTATCTATATTATTAATGTATTTTTTATCTTTATTGTATATAAATTACCTCTGTATTTAATAAGGATTAATAACTGGTTATTACATAATATTACAATATTATTAAATATTTAGATTGGATTTGAGGAGTTAGTTGGGTATCTTGGAACACTCAGAGTTATTTACTTAATTTTTCACATTTCATTTATTGCATTAGAGATTTATGAGATTTGATTACTTTTATTATATTATCCTTTTATTATTTTAAATATAAATCGATGATAATTATCTTCAAATTTTCGTTTTATTTCATTTATTATTTTTTAAATACAATTTTAGGAGTTATTATTTGTTGATTGGACCTTAGCATTCTTCTCTATGTGTGTTTATAAACTCTGCGTAGCAACCTCGGAATGAAGGTCGGAATTTTTGTCTATACTTACAGAAGTATTTTTATACTTTCATTTGGATATGCTTAAGATATTTAATAAACTAATCTTCATTTTATAAAAAATAGAAATTTTTTTATTACTATTCTAAGATAATTATATTAGAATTAAAACTATTTTGAGTAGAATAAAACTTATTTTATTATCTAAGACTATTTTAATGAAATCTAATAAAAAGTATTTATACGTTGATGAAGATTTGGAATATTTTGATTTGGAATATTTTGATTGGAATATTTTGCTTTAAATCTTCCTTAAGTTTTGGGACATAGTGTTCCATGTTTGGAAAATTTTTCTTTCATAACTTTTTTGACACCTTACATTTTACTTTTTCCTTCTAACAATCCTTAAATATATTTACTAATCTAAAAACTCTTGTTTTAGGTTAAAGTATATTGACAATGTTGTTCAATGTCTTGTAGAATTATAGAAAGCATTAAAATGATTGTATATTTGAATTGTAAAATATTTATTACCTTACGATAATGATCTTTCATTTTATCTTTTTTTCTTTTTTAACCTTTCTTTTGTTCAAATATATTTATAAATGAGTGCAAAGTTAGTACGTTAATATAAATATTTTATACACCCAGCAAATTTTAGTCTCCTTTAACCATTATAATTCAAGATATTACATTAAATGCTTTACATGTTATTTAGAGGTAAGAGGGATTAATTGGATTTTACAGATTAATTTTTGTACAAGGATTATTTATAGTATCTAAATGAAACTTTTGAGTAAAGGATTATTTTATTACATGAGATATTTTGAGTATAAAAGGATTATTTTGTAGGTGTATTTTTACTATGCTGGAATAAGATTTTGCTGTTGCATAAAATAAATGTTTTAATTTTTTCGCAATGGTCAGTTCAGTTGATATTATTGAGCTTGATCATTATTAGATTGAATACATCATACTGTTTTTTATAAAAAGATACTTCGAATTAATATTTCACCTGATGTATTTAATATAAGCAGTAAAAACCTAGTTGGGGTTTAAAATTACTCCAAAATAGGACACTTTGAGTCTATTTCTTATTCTTTTTATTAGAAAAAAAATTACTATTTAATTGTTAAACAAAATGCTGTTACCAAATGTTGGTGGGGTGATATTATCCGAATAATCGTGATTAGAAAATAGATATAGAAATTATATGTATGAAATGAAGAGTTTTATTGGTCCCTTGATCTTTACTTTTGCCCAAAAACTACCAGAGATAAAACTAACAATATGTTGATACAAATCAAAGATTAAAGGAACCAACTTATAAACGCATGTAATGGTTCGAGGAATGAGACATAAGTTGCATACACTTAAAGACCAAATCATTCAAACGAAAAAAATTTCAATACTGATAAAAAGGAAAGGAGCTTAGAAGAAGAAATAGCAAACTTTTTACCAGATTTACCAGCCCCCAGCGAAAACCTTTTAATCATATTTTCTTTTACATTCTAATTGAGTCATTACAAAATAACATCACGATAAAAATGTTTAACGAACAATTTAGAAGAAGCCATAGAAAATACTGAAAGAATTAAAACCTTACAAGCAGTTCACAACATCATTCAAAAGTGATGCTGAATGGATATTACAAATAACAAAAAATGAAAGCTGACGACTATCAACAAGAAGTAACCTAGCAAGAACCGTTGACTAACTGAAACTTTAACAAATCATATAGCAATGAATTAAAGAAAACATTACCTAAGCCCATTACAGACCATTAACGGAACAGTTCAATTGTTAAAGACCATTAGATTGATTTCAAATTTCGTTAACTGCATTAATCCGGCGTTGAAGATGAATCAGGTGAAAATGCAAGTTAATAGAATCGACAAATTAGTACCTCACGTCTTGACGCAATAGATAAAGTGAAAGGCAAATAATAAGATATTCGCCGTAGTTGATATTATAAACGTAAATCTTACAGAGTTATTGTACATATTACTTTAAATTTTTTTATACAAAACATACGATATAAACTTTAATAAACAATTAACCAAAAAATAAATATATTTTAAATATAAAAGGATAAATCTATAAAAAGTATATAAAAAGTATATAAAAAAAGTATTTACTTAACAAAAAGGATTAAATTAGCGTAATAATTTTTAAAGAATTCAACAATTAGACGAGTTAATAAGAAAGAACTATTTAATGAAAGAAAATATAGCAATAAAAAGAATGATTGATGCAGGTTAGGTTTGATTAAAGTTACACCTAAAAACGCAACTGTACAGTAAGACAAAACATACCCACATTATATATTATGGCCCGGTCAGGGTAAGAGAAGTCTTAGGGTCGCGCTTGCCTTATTTCTTTATTTCCCAAAGTCCAAATTTATTACTAAAAAATGCCTATTATCATTTATAAAAACAAATCTTAAACACTTTTGTTCCATCAAGAATTGCTATGAATCACACGTAAGAATTGTTTATATTATGAACATAGACGGAAACGTTCAAAAAGAAGGGGTGGGCAACTTTTTGGTATTGTTGTATCGTTAAGCTAATTACAACACTCATAGAAATGATTACATTTGCATGCAAAGGAGAGTGTCTAGTTGTAACAGATAGTTCAGCAATATTAAAAATGCTGTTAAATACAACACGAATTCCAACAACTAGAAGCTATTCGTATATAAGACTGATTCAGAAGAACTACAAAAAATACATTAACAAAACCATTAGAGACACACCACACCACATAGCTCACTTGCTGTTGGGGAAAACTTGCGGAGCCGGAGCTTCGTCTGATAGTAAACAACATGATAAACAATTGAAGAAATAAGAGTACTGGGTTCAGCGGGTAGAGGTCTAAGCAACCTTTAAATTATTTTAGTAAAAAAATTTTATTTTATTGTGAGAAAAACAAAAAAGGTCAAATTATTTTATCTACCTGTATGCTAGTCATCCCGACAATAACTTTCGATTAGGACGATCCTGTTGTCGATCGACTCAAAAAAGCAGATGACTATATATTAAGAATTGTATGAATCCGGATCTTCGTTGAG